>OX103971.1:79276811-79325568 GCA_944470395.2 Schistosoma turkestanicum | reverse complement strand
TTGAATTGATGTGGTATGGCGACATGAACTGATGTACTTACGTACGAAGTTCTACGATGCATCTGACTGATCTGATCTGCACTTGAACGCCTAACCTCTGAACCACTGAACCAACATTCAACGTTGTTAATGTACATATTTATATTTCACTGCTAGAACAGTATAAAATCATCATCTTTGATTATCAAAATTTATACTCTAAACAACATTAAAGTTCTTTTTTTTTCAAGTTGAAAAAAACTATTCACTACTAATTATTATTATTATTTTAATTTATTATATTTGCACAAAATATTCATTGTTTTTTTACTGATTATTATCAACTATCATTATTATTATTATTATTATTATTATTATTATTAATTATTAATTATTATTTTTATCAACTATACAATCAATTCTCCCGGGGAAACAGGATGGCATTAGTTTTCGTTCAATATTCAATTCATTTCAATGCCTGCTATTATCATCAAATTGAAACTAGCTCAAGGACATTGTTCGAGTACATATATATATCACTGATAATCATCTCTGTATTGTATATTATATTAAAGATACATATATTGATAGATAGAAAAAGTTTATTTTTTAATCCTATTAAAATAAATTGTGTGGAAATACGTTTCCATTTTTTACTCAATTTCGATTCGAATATTTTCATAATTCTTATTTCTGTCACAAAAAAAACCCTGCTATTTCTGTTTTCAATACATTACAAGCAGAAAACAAAAACGTTGATTTCAGCATGAATTATAATCAACCCCATTTTTTTTTTGAAGGCTGATTACTGTACGAACTAATCTCTCAATGTATGCCAAGTATACATAGTGTAGTTTTATAGAATTTTGGAGAAAATAGGTTAAGTATATGATAGAAAGCAGATTGAATGTGAAATCTACAAACTAGAAGCTTCATTATATATATTATGTATAAATAAATAAATTCTCCTTCCAAAATTTACATTAGAATAATGACCTTGTTCTCTTACTTTCTCATTTGTTACTGATTTTCGATAGGCTAATATCTGTAAATAATCGATTTTTCTAGGAAAAAAATATAATGAGAGTCAATTTTCATTTTTGTATTTTGATTATGAAAAAATACAGATGTGGTGAGGGCACGGATCGGTAAAGTAAGGGCTGCATTTCTACAGTTGAAAAATATCTGCAACTCCAAACAACTTTCAAACAAAACCAAAATCAGGATTTTCAATACAAATGTGAAGACAGTTCTACTGTATGGAGCGGAAACTTGGAGAACTACCAAAGCCATCATCCAGAAGATACAAGTATTTATTAACAGTTGTCTACGCAAAATACTTCGTCTTCGTTGGCCAGACACCATCATCAACAACGTACTGTGGGAGAGAACAAGTCACATTACAGTGGAGGAGGAAATTAGGAAGAATTGCTGGAAGTGGATAGGACACACACTACGAAAAGCACCTATAACTGCGTCACGAGACAAGCCCTCACATGGAACCCTCAAGGTAAAAGGAAAAGTTGAAGGTCAAGGAAAACACTACGCCGAGAAATAGAGAAAGATATGAGAGGAATGAACAACCATTGGACGGGACTGGAGAGGGAAGCCCAGGACAGAGTTGGTTGGAGAAAAAAGTGGTGGGCGGCCTATGCTCCATTGGTGGGTAACAGGCGTAAGTAAGTAAGTAATTTTCATCATAAAAAAAATTTTCTATTCATGTCCATCAAGAATAAATATATATATAATAATAGCAGATATTAGTTTTTTATAAGAGGAAAACAAATTTTGCTACTGGCTATTTCTTTGAATAATTGTTTTGTACTTTTTTTCTTCAGAATTATTTCTTGTGACAAAATTTATTTGAATTTCAAGTTTTGGTTCAATGATTGGTAAGCAGTTCTTTTTTATCAATCACCTTGGACGAATGAAAATAATTTGATCACGTCTATTTCAAGATTATTTGTAAAGTTTTTGGTGAAAAAAAGTATCCGCCATCATTCGTTTCAACTAGTTACCTTCAATAGATAGTACATTCCGATGTATTGTCGCAGAAAATACAGGTTACAATAAACCGTGATCAACAGAATAAAGTCGGCATAAAAAGGCTAAGCAGTAAGCTAAAACTTACTTGCTTACTTACTTACTTACTTACTTACCTACTTACACCTATTACCCCTGAGGGAACATAGGCTGCCGATCAGCATTCTCCAACCAACTCTGTCCTGGACTTTCTTTTCTAATTCTTCTCATGCCTGTCTCCGATTCTCAAATTAACGTGTTCCTTGTTCTATTTCTTTTCTTTTAGTCTTGAAGAATCCAAGTGAAGGCTTGTCTTATGACACATTCGGGTGTTTTCCTCAATGTATGTACTCTTTACTTTCAGCGCTTCGTCCTAATTTTTCCCTCCTCTGGAATCTGGTTTTTTCTGTCTCACAGTAGGTTACTGCTAATATTGTCAGACCGGCTGATCCAAAATATTTTGTATAGATAATTGTCGATAAAAAGTAGACCAGTGACTACCATTAAACGAGTCTGTGTATTATTAAGCTTTTGAATTTATTCAGCACACTTATAAACGATGAATAAGTATACTGTTTTGCTTATTACATATATATTATTTCAGTTAACTAACAACCATTCTGTTCTAGACATTCTGAACAGTAATAACATTTTTTTTCTGTTTAATTGACAATTTTTTTTCGACTCTGTATTGGTGGCATCTTGAACAATGCCAATTGAACATGAAACCATTTTCTTCTTGATTAAGTTATATGACTGACTGACAGAATTAGGTCACATTGTAAATTATTTCTAGAGTAAACAAAAAAAAAACTTCAATAAACTGAAAAGTGATATGTTTGTTGAACAAAAAAAATGTTCAACTTGATTAGATTACTGAAAACATCAGTTGTGAAGTGAAGAATCTATGACCTTTTTCTTTATAATGTAAAATGAGTAACAGGTAATCCTTATTTTTGACAAGTACATTATAGAGAATTCATACCTAAATTACCAAGAAAGCTTTTAGTGCATGCTAAAACTATCTAATTGCATAAAAATGTTTAATATTGAGTCGATGGAAGGAATTTCTAGCTCAGGTAAAAATGAATGTAGTGGAGTTTCGCTCTATGAGCTGGATGTTTTGGTTGTGAGGCTTTCATTGTTCTTCTGCTGAACAACATCATCAGTACAAACTTCAGGCAGAACTGAAGCAGCTACGAAGCTACTAGTCATTTGTGGAGAAATTCGAATACTTCACTTCCAGTTGGAGTTTGTGCTGATCATGTTATTATGCAGAAGTACAATGAATACTCCGAAAACAAAACATCCAGCTCAGAGAAGGAAACTCTGCCACGATGTTTCATATTTAACATTTTTTGATGTCATCAACACCTTAAATGAAAATTTGAACAGATCTTCTACCATAACTGTTTGAATTCGTTTTGATTTCTACCCATGATCTATACTCAACATAGGCATCTACTCAACTAAACACCTCAAAAAATACCAATACTTACAAGTATTATTACTTTTTCCACCCGCTTTTCATTCTTGTTTAACTTTGTCGTAGATATGCTTTCAGAGATAACATTATCTTCGTCTGACATTTCAGGGGTCGACCTTCTACCAGGAGACTCACTTGTTGACTTAGAATATGCCGATGACATAGCCCTATTTGATGAAGACGCTGATAAAATGCAGTCTTCTCACCACCCTAAGCAACAATGCAAGCATGTTCGGGATGCGGTTCTCCCCCTCAAAATGCAAAATGTTCCTTCGGGATTGATTTGTATCGGCACCTGAACTAGTGATGTGGAGTGAAGTAGTCGAACGTGTAGACTGCTTAACTTATCTGGGGGGTCTCATCAGTGCTAATGGCCTGGTGACTGACGAAATTTCAGCACGGATTCAGAAAGCTCGATTAGCTTTTATCGACTTGCCTCACCCATCGCGCCGCCAAGATATCCGTTAACTAACCAAACGACGAGTGTACTGTGCATCAGTTCGCTCCGTCTTACCATATGGATGCGAAACATGGCCGGTAAGAGTAGAAGATATTCGTAGATTATTAGTATTCGATTAGAGATGTCTTCGGAGCATTGAAACTTCATCAGTTGAGGTGGTTGGGATATGTGTTACGAATGCCTAACCTCCGAATGCCTCAACGAGCGATGTTTTATTGTGTAGGAGTAGATCGAAAGAAAACTAGGGGCGACCAAAGCAAAACATGGCACAAATCCATGAAGTCACTGACAAGTGGGCTGAGTCATGTTGGTAGATGTAGACTACCTGGTTGGTGTCCGTGAGACGAAAGTCACCGATGGTTAGAGACCTTGAATGACATGGCTCAAAATCGTTTGCGATGGCGCAGGTGCATCCACTCTTTATGTTCTCTCAAATTCTAACCTTCTGTATTCCTCATCGTCTCTATCTTTCTCTTTCTAACTTCATCTCACTGAATTATTCCCTAATCTTCATTACTGCTAATACATCTACTATCGCTACCACTATGTGATTTAAACTGATAGTTACGTATCTGAGTTGACGCGATATGGCAACCTGAACTGATGTACATACATACGAAGTTCTGTGTTATATCTGTCTGTTACTCACTAGCTTATTTGATTACCGATAAGTAAATAATGTACCTATCATATCGCAAAACGAACTAGTCACATTTGATTTCTGTCACAGTGAAATGATAAGCACTAAACTGGGAGGAAATATGAGTAATGAACTTCACAAATGAACAAACACTATATCACACATATACATATCATACATTTCGATCAATTGTTCAATATCAAAAAAAGTAGATTTTACAATTCTCTCTCTGTAACGTAACAACGCATTAATAAATTTGATTGGTTGTTCAAGGTCATCCAACTAACTATTCGTTATCACATCACCAAAATCATTGTGTATAGTCTGTACGAAGTGTAATATTTATTATTATTATTATTATTATGATTATTATTGTCTCTAAACCATGATATAAACAATGAAATTACCAACACTGATAAAAAAAAAATTTCACGGGATGCAACATTTTGTCTATTTTCATCATTTACCAAAATGTCCACCAATCTGAAAATAAATTTTTTTTTAATTATAAGCGATTTATGTCGAAATAATTTCGCTCATGATTTACATAATTATGCATAAATGTTTTTAATATACAACTGTTCAATTGTAAATATCATAGTTTGAATTCAAGGTCTTTTTATTGATGTATTTTAATTATAAACTAATTAACATAAAACGTCATCCGATGTGTTTTCAGTCAATGGTGAATATGAATATTATCATTATCAATGAATATGTGATTAATTTTAGTGGTGATATCAGTTAGTTGTTTCTAGTAAAGAAGGATAATAGAATTACTAATATACCACTTGTATGCATTTTATGGTAGTTAGGATGATAGATTAATTATTTATATGAAACAACAGGACAGACATTGGTCAATTATTTATGATATTCGAATGACCTTGTGATTTTGTTTTTGTTTTAATTCAATGAAGGTTGTTATTCAAGTGTATTGAAATTAGATTAAAGAAAAAAATACTGTGGAAAGATGTAGTTTGTTATGATGGGGGCTCAATTTTATACTGAAAATTTCTATTTTGATGATCTATTTCGATAGTGGTTTTAATTTATTTAGATCGATAAATAAAATCAGTCATCGTAAATGTGGCCAGGTTTAAGGTATGCGAATTTAGGATTATATGTAAAACATTTCGTTCATGTGGAGATGACTAAATATGAAGTGGTCACTTGAAGAAGTTTGTTAATCGAATAGATGTGGTTATAATCATTAGGTAATCACGTAATCACGTAATATGTAGACTAATATGACTGAGGTACAAGGTAGTGGATAGGAGTAGCTGCTAAATGAATTTCTCAAAATGATTGCAATCGTTATAATATGAGTAATGATAATAATAATAGTAAGGTAAGATGGAAGAAGGTCGAGAGAGAGAGAGAGAGGTTGTATCAACATTAATCAGGTTATTTTAAATCGAAATGATTGTTAACTTAATTAGGTCAGAAGTGAACCAGGATAGAAAAAAAAAGGTGATGGCTATCCAAGCAAGCTTCATGAAAAAGCATCAAATGAAATCGTCGACAGAAGCAAAATCAAGTGTAGCAACTAATAAACCGATCATCCTATCATGCATAAAAGACTTACTTGAACTGATAGCACGACTACTGAGACCATTTGGAATAGGCGTAACACACAGACCAACAGAATCACTTCAATCAATTGTGTATAGACCAAAGGACAAATTGACAGTGGGAGAAAAACCGAATATCATCGACAAAATAAATTGCTCAAACTGTGAAAAACACTACTTAGGATAAAGTGGATTTCCTCTTTAGCCTCGTTTATATGAACACCAATTAGCAATCAAACGTCACGATATTTCCTCCCTCATATCAATACGTATGGATAACTATGGACATACATTCTAATGGGACAATGCTAAAATACTAGATTGGGGAAGCAAAAAGAACACTAGAGAATTTCTAGCTACTCGGAACTCAGATCAATCAGCAATCAAATGACACTTCGACATTGGCCCTATTCGTCAACCAATCAGAAAAATCATAGGCAAACATAGGATCAAGAAACTGATCAAAAGTGGGATACAATCAAAACAAAGGACATGCTTAAGGTCAATACCAACCAATCAATGTTGAGGTTAACAGAAAAAGCTATCGATCAAACGCGGAGATATTCGAATACTTCACTTCGATCTGAAGTTTTGGGCTGACGATAATGTTGTTCAGAAAAACAATGAATCTAATGGATTTAGGGTAGATTTCTGTTAACACGGACACATATTATTGAAAATGATTGCTATATGTCAGCTGCCTAGCTCGATTGTACTAAGTGAGCTAGAATCGATTTATCAACTTACATGGCTTTCATAGAATTTTAACGTTTAATTATTCGGCATTCAATTGTTTATTCACTTACACATGAATATTACAACCATAAAATATTCAGTGAATACATTCCAATCATCAAACAAGGCTAAGTTTTCTCATCTGAGTTGATTTTTCTCATTAGATAGGATTCATTTCTTCTTTTTTTCTATCGGGTTAGTGTTGGGGATGTTAGATCCCCAAAATTTGCTTGATAATGCCGAATAGTGGTTTTCACGTTTTGCCAGCATGGGCTGATCAGATGAACTTGAGATTTCAATTCCCACCAGGAAAATCCATGGCTGTCATTGGCTGCTGTGTATTTTAGTATGCTATTTTCTTAACTGTCTCAAGGACGTTCTTATGTTGTATAAATAAACGAGAGTTGTATGCTTGATTGTACTGTTATTGCTGGGTGTTTGTAGAATATACTTTCTACGTTTACAAGGCTCTTTCACTTCAGCCTCGGATTCAAGGTAGCCTCCCTGGAAGCTGGTAAAAGTCTCGTTCGCGTTTATCGACTAAGGTAAACTCGTAATAGCCTCAAGCATACTTAGTAACGAACTTATCAGTGGCGACGGTGCTTTTGGAAATATGGATCCTGCCAAACTTGAATTACTACTTGAGCAGCAGCTGAAACTGATGCAGATGTTGACAGACATGAAGATTTCCCCTTCCACACAGCCCAGCTCATCTAATGCAACCACAGCTCCATCGGTCGACGGCATCGCAAATAGCATATCTGAATTTCATTATGATCCTGATGCAAATGTCACTTTTGACATGTGGTTCCGGCGTTATGAAGATTTATTTAAATTTGATTTCGCCAACCAAGATGATGCTTGGAAGGTTCGGCTGCTACTTCGAAAGTTGGGCGCAAGTGAGCTGGATAAGTACTGTAATTTGATCCTGCCTTTGAACCCACGAGATTGTTCGTTTTCTGAGACTGTCCAGACTTTAAGCCAACATTTTGGCGATAGCTCGTCACTGTTTAATACTCGATATCGATGTTTGAAGCTAATTATGAACGAAGATGATGACTTTCTTACGCATGTGGGCATCGTCAACCGTGAATGTGAACGCTTTCGGTTGAAGTCTTTGTCGGAAGATCAGTTCAAAGCCCTTATACTCATCTGCAGCCTCCAGTCGAGTAAGTTCAGTGACATACTAAGTGACGAACTTATCAGTTAGTTTTTTTCAATTGTGAAAAAGGCCTTTTTGTTAATTTCATGCAATTCAACAAACAGCCGCATGGTAGTTTGAGTATTTCAATATTGATCATTCCTCCAGTTCTATATTAGTACTGTTAGATTCGTCACTAAGTATGCTTGAAACTATTATGAGTTCACCTTAGTCGATAAACGCGAATGAGACAATGAACCAGCGTCCAGGTAGGCTACCTTGATCCGCAACGGCTAAAGAGAAGTCTAGATGTAGCATAGAAAGTATATTCTACAAACATCCAGCAAGCACAATACAATCAATCACACAAATTTCGTTTATTTATACATCATAGAAACATCCTTGAGACAGTCACAAAAATAGCACACTAAAATAACACAGCAACCAATCACAGCCAAGGATTTTCTTGGTGGGAAATGAAATCTCACGGACAACTGAACAGCTCATGCTTGCAAACATGCAATTCAAAATTAAGGCAATTATCAAGTGAGATCTGGGGATCTAACATCCCCAACAAGTATATAATTACAAACTTCATGAAACATATTTACCCAGACTAATGCATAAATCTAATAATGTGAATTAATAGTTTGATAAAAGAAAATATAGCTTAAAATATTGTAGGCGCATTGACTACTACTGTACTGAAACCAGAGTTACTCAGTAAAATAGGAAAACCATATCGTAAATCAATAATTTGCAAAATATCAGTTCATCATATCGAACTGGACTGTTCCTGTTGCAAAACATCAATCCATTATCACTATTCATGTATTTCATACAAATTCCATTGTGTTCTAACTCTTCCTTTCTTGATCTTCCCCCATCTTCTGCTGCCAGACATTACGTTGATACTCACGTCATATACTACTTATAAGTAGCTCGCACCACACTACTAGTTTTCAATAATTCCTATTAATCAGTAAGATTACACAATACAAAAAGAAGATGTACGAATAATTTTCTATTTAGACCAACAGGTGGTAAGTATAACATACATACAATAGGGATAAATGAAAAGAAAACCAAAAAATCGATGCATCAATTGGGTTAAAAGTTAATATATGCTTCTATAAAATTGTTCATTGACCTGGAAAGAGTTAGTGGCATTAAAAAAACTCCCTTGGAATAGAATAGATTTGTTAGGTTTGTTAGTTGGAATGCTTACAGATTTCATAACACGCAAGAGTGAGTGAGTGAGCAAAAGATAAATTAACATAAATAACATTCCCGATTAGCCTATTATTATTTAGGACATTGTTAATTCTATCTGCCTTGAATTTGACTTTGTTGAAAAAGAAATCATTTCCGAATGAGTGAATTCCTGTATTTCCTATAAACTACATTAAAATTCTTATGAAAATTATTTTTTTGAGAAAATGAAATCCCCTTCGTTAAGTATAACCTTTTTTTGAATTCTTACTTTACAGAACTGACCTAGTGGATTCTAGTTGCCTGCGAATCTAACTCCATTTCGGATGAACGATCAACCGAGTGAATGATATAAAAATCTTCAATCAAATCTCGGTATATTACAGTTAGCTGAATCCATAATCAAATGCTGAATGAGGTTTCATTTGGATGATTTCATTTCATACGCTTGCCATCATAGACAGATATAAGTATGAGAGGCGTAAAAGTGAAGCAAATCGGGGAAGGCGAGTCAACCAACTGCATTTGATGAGGCATAACGAGGTACTTATAGTGAGAAGAAAGTGAGCCAAACGTGTCAAGTAAACAATGCACGCACACACTCATACAAATAAAACCAGCCAAGTATATAAGCGAATAATTAAGAAGGTGTGAATAAAAACTCATGAAAAACATACTAATTACTTTGTCCTAATGATGGGACAAATCATGTAGGCTTCATATATTAATACACTCTGAAAGATCTTTTTACTTTGATTCTGTTATGAATGACAATTAGAGTAATATCAGCGTTTAATTCATCTACATATTGATTACTCCATTTTTCGAATTTGGAGTTTCACTTCTAACACAAGCAATGAAGTTTTCATATTTTCAATCAATTTCAGACATTTTTTTAATAAAATTATACTACTACAAAACTTCAAGTAGTAACTCGTATATTCATGAAAATATTCTGAATGCTCATTGGACAGCACTTTTACGGGATTTAGAACATTTCTTCTATACATACTTACGATATTACATTGAAAAGCCCATACAATTTTTATATCTCTATTTAATAACTGTAAAATATTATTTCATCAAACTGTTGAAGTCCTACATTCTCCTACTGAAATATGACATTTTATATGACGTTATTTACCAAATAAATTTTTGAATGAAGCTGGATATATCTGATTGTTCAAAGTGAACTATGATAAATATCCTATTTTTAAAACAAGCATCAGCTTGATAAATTGACCTAATTTACCATAAACACGGATATAAATTCAATAAAGTGCCTTGAAAATTAGACTCACTAAATAGTTTCTTCATTGAAATATGAGGATTTAATCAGTGCAAGATTTACAATCGCCATTAAAAGCTCTAGAGCTGCTGAGAGTGGGGAGCGTCCTCTCTCTAACTCTCGAATTGTTCTCATATGCCCATGTGTATATAGTCACTGCCAGGGGATTCTTCCCCGCTGCCTCCTTGGGGCCTGTTTGTTGTTTAAGAAATCGTGAGGGTGAGAATTGAGTGTCCTGAGCTTGAACTAAACCACTCAAAGGAGTTGGACGTTGGATTCAGAATTCTGGAACAATGAATGGCCGAAGAACTTATTACTGGCCACCGGCTACCATAGGAATGCATCTCCCAACTTTGATCCTCTCCCGTATGAATCAGACATGTAGGCCAGATGCTTAGGTGTAACTTTCTAAGGAAATCATATGTTTTGGTTCAGACAGCCGGTCAGTATTCAGGTACACTCACAAGCTCAATAATTTGTTTAACGCATAAAAATATTTAGGCGCTCCTTCGTACCAATGTTTATGTGTTTGAATAAAAAATTGAGTTTCGCAATCGTTCTTTAAGTAAAAAAATCACCAAAAAGTGATAGACTATACTCTCATGCATACATTTTATTCCAGACACCGGTACGTATGAAGGAAAATTGGTCCATAATACTCGAATTAAGTTTCTCAGATATCGGCCTCCATTATAGTATGTTCAACATTCTCAGTCGTAAGTAGGAGTGTGAATAATGAGCTATTCAGTTAATGACTAATTTTACTGCGGTACTGAGATATTTACACTAAATAATTATTCGGTTGTAACAATTCTCATGTTTACTGAATGAGTATAATGATTGCTATCAAACCTATGCTTGGAAATTGAATCTGTGACCAATGCCCATAAAAAAAATACGAGCGTAAGATGACTGTTCATTAAAACACTATTATTTACAATTGAAAATAGATTTTGTTTCAAGTTTCAGCAAGTACAAGTGGGTAGATTAATATTATTCATGTGACTGACTTCTTCAAAGGCATTTCTTCTGTAAAAATCGATTATCTGAATAGAATAAAGGATAAAATTAGTGTGAATCCCATTGCTTAGCATGTCTATCTTACATACTTATTCATTTGTTACATAATCAGTCACTAATCACTTAGTCAATTTAATACCAATGACTTTCTTCACTAATCGTCCACTATGATCTGAAACTCTGACATACATCAATCTCAGGAACAGTACGATTTAGCATGTCACATCTTGCCAAAATCTGAGTGATTTATACATGGGTTAAATATAACCATATGTTCATCAATCAATAGAATCCAGGTGAATTTTTGAAACTTCGTATAGGAAGCTATGATTAGTATATTAAGTTCGGAACAAAAGTAATGAGTGTTCTGTGCATCGTGAACGTCAGTTATACTTACAGAATGCGAAATGTCAATTACAGAACCTGTTGACATTAATAAAGTGCTCTTACTGAAATCTACAAGGGAAGTAAACTACATATTCAGTGGTGGAATGTGTAAATAAACAGATGTTGTTTCAACACTGTTCACTGATACAGCTAATTGACAATTTTTCATTTTACCGCCGATATTGATGTCTTGTGAGGATAATAAGACAGAGAGATACAACACAGAACTTCGTACATATGTACATCAGTTCAGGTTGCCATACCGTGTTAGGTTAGAGACGCAAATGTCAGTTTAAATCACATAGTGGTAGCGATTGCAGAAGTATAAGCAGTAATGGAGAAGATTAGGCGATAATTCAGTGAGATGAAATTAGAAAGGGGAAGATAGAGATGATGAGGAATACAGAAGGTTAGAATTTGAGAGAACACAAAGGGTGGATGCACCTGCGCCATTGCAAACGATTTTGAGCCATGTCATTCAAGGTCTCTAACCATCTGTGACTTTCGTCTCGCGGACCCCAACCAGGTAGTCTACATCTACCAACATGACTCAATCCGCTTGTCAGTGACTTCATGGATTTGTGCCATGTTTTTGTTGTGCCGCCCTTAGCTTTCTTCCTATCTAATCATACATCACAAAACAAAGCTCTTCGAGGCAGTCCTAGCACATGTCCCAACCACCTCAGATAACGAGAGATGGCTACTCAATATCCCGAGTTGGTTGAACTTGAAATTAAATAATACTGAGTGACAGCTCAGTGGTATAAACGGTAAACGTTTACGCACGAAATGAAGGGTCCTAAGTGTTAACCCAAGTGGTGAGTTTTTGAATGCTCAGTGCTAATCAGTTCTATATTAAGCGGAAACAAGAAAAATATTCTTCATTAATTTATCTCTGTAATTAATATGATGAGAATTTTACAGTGGTTCATCGGAATGTTTATCTATTCTCTACCAGAAAGCAAATGGAATGGTATTAACACTAATATTCAGTCTATTACCATATATTAAATGAAATTAATGATCGAATTTCCTGAATTTCGTTTTGATCTGCTTTTTAATTCAACACCATTGAATCATTTAGAACAAAACAAAGAAATTTATTTACTCATAATGTTTTTATCTACTTGTAATGTATATCAGTAACATGACTTTTTTAAGAGAAATGATAACAACCGTGAGTAGTGTTTCACTGATACTGTATCAGAGTGAAGAGAGAATATTTCACATTTATTCTTCAGTAATAACAGAGCGACAATTCCTAGTTTGGTTAGTACGAATATCCAGGAGAATATGTCGTCAGTTGAAAAGTAGTATCACTATCTGTAGTATATGTATTATGAAACAGGAAACTCCTCTTGATGGAGTTTCGTTCTCGGATCTGGATGTTTTGGTTGTGGATCATTCACCTTAGCTAAAACTTCTCTCCACCATCTTAGGAAACTGTCCATTTAGGATTCACATCACACGCTAACTGTAGCTAAGCAACAACAAAGCTTAAGTATCACTAGTTAACTATATATTGATGTATATATCAAAATTTTTGTAAGAAATTAAAACAAGGATTTTCAATTCTTATGAGAGCTGCCTAATCTTCAGTTCAATCATTTCACATCCAATAAGTCAACTATGAGACTATATACCTACTTATTCATATCATTTTCTAGTATTGATAATATATACCGTATCATTTTTGTCATATTCTCAATAAATTAACCGTGTAAACTTTCTCCATTCTAAAATTTATCATGTTGTGAAAATTATTTTCATTGTTAAACATACATAAATTCTGAAATAAGTACTTGAAAGCTGATGACAATGATTTTTTTAATGAACTATTTCGTATGAATTAGAGTTAAGTGAATTTTAGGTTCTTGCATGTGGTGTTGTGTTGTATCGGAGAATGTGCCTGTTTACATTATGTATGTTGAGACCTGTGGCTGAGGAGGCTATTGCAGTTGTTGTCGTATGTGGGATAGAAGAGCTAGATCGTTTGCGAATTCCAGATTCTCCAGGTTCATCCCATCTGTCCATTGTATCCTGTGCTTCTCCCAAGATGTTAATGTCTTCCATACCCCATTGGTCACCACGGGAAAGGGAAAGGGTGAGAGTAAGCAACCCTGCCTGATACCTATCTTCACTTGAAATGAGTTTGTGGGCTGTCCTCCGTGCACGATCTTACAGTTTGTTCCATCATATGAATTCATTATGATGTTGACTATCTTCTCAAGAAAGTTCAAAAACACAGATGACAATTAAAAATAGGTATATCATTATAGTTCTACAATAGAATAATATCTGGAACTGAAAAAATCAACCAATACCAAAATCACAAATTTCAATACAAATATCAGGACAATTCTGCTGTATGTGACAGAAATATGGAGGACTACCTAAGCTATCATCCAGAAGACAGAAGGATTTATTTACGGTTGTCTAAAAAACATTCTTCGATTTCGTTGGTCAGACACCATCAGCAACAACCTACTGTGGGAGAGGACAATCCAGATTCCGTTGAAGGAGGAGGAAATCAGGCGGAAGCTTTGGAAGTGGATAGGACACACTGCGAAAAGCACCCGACTGCGTCACAAAACAAACCCTCACATGGAACTCTCAAGGTCAAAGGAAAGGAGGAAGGCCAAGGGACACAATACGCTGAGAATTAGAGAAAGATATGAGAAGAATAAACATAAATTGGACAGAACTGGAAAGAGAAACCCTGGACGGAGTAGGTTGAGGAACACTGATCATTGGCCTATGCTCCATTGGGAGTAACAGGCGTAAGTCAGTAAGTAAGCATATAATTGTAGGTTTGCGAAATCAACCAACCATTTTTAAACAACTATTGGAAACCTAAAAGCACTGGTTGGCCATTATCACCTAGTATGAGACTCATCAGCAGTGCACATCCATGAATCCAGGACCTTCGATAAACAAATGAGCCGTGACCAATAGAGCTCAACCGTGTCCTGAGTGAAGTAGCTATTCAATTGTCGAGAGGTTAGGCGTTCACGTACGAAACTGTATTTCCTTGCTTCGGTCTCGGTGCGCGAGGGTCATAGATGTGCACTGCTGACGATTTCCATATTGGGACAAAAACATCTGTCCAATGCTTTCAACTTTCCAATGGTTGTCTAACACTGATACATTCATCATTTCAATTGGCCTGGATATGCAAAAATATAATCAAATAACCAACCATCCAACCAACTAGTAGGGATTATCGATTTGCTCAATAATTCAGTTTTGAAAAAAAAGTCACTGGTTTTTTTTGATATTTTTTTTTATTCATTCTCCTTAGTTTTACGATAAGGAAGGATTAGGTAGAAAAACACTAACTACTTCACAAACTTCTGCTTTCAGGAAATTATTTTCAACTAGTTTCCTTGTTTAAAAAACGTATATATATATATATACAAAATAAGGGTTTATGATGAAAATGTTTTGTTTTTTTTCGTTGATGAAATTGAATTCATCCATGTTAATGACAATCAATCTACTATTGCAAAACAAGTTGAATTTGGAAAAAAAATTTATGTGAAATAAAATAAAATCTATTGACATAGTGAATGAAATGGAAATCGTACAGAAAGACATTGGATTCTTCTGATAATAATAAACATGACAGTTGACATCATGAGTTACTATTGGAAACCAGGAAGCTCTGGTCAGCTGTTTTGTCCTTCTACGTTTCATCAGTGCTCATGTTGTGGACGAGAACACAGGTGGGGCAACCGGACTGTATTTAACAAAAATTACAGAGTTACTCAGTAAAATCGCAAAACCATATCGTAAATCAATAATTTGCAGTCCATCAGTCCATCATATCGAATTGGACTGTTCCTGTTGCAAAACACAAATCCAGAGTAACTATTCATGCGTTTCATACAAATTCCATTGTGTTCTAACTCTTCCTTTCTTGATCTTCCCCCATCTTCTGCTGCCAGGCATTACGTTGACATTCACGTCATGTACTACTTATAAGTAGCTGGCACCACACTCATACACAAAGCCAAATCAGGGAATATAATCAGGATCTTTGATCTCGCACATGAACAGTTGATCTATAGACTATCGAAGCAGAATCCACTGGTGTATGTGTAACTTTTAATTACTGTATATGACCGTCGGTGGTCAGCTATAGTGAACAGACGAAAAAAGTGGAACATTTGTCCAGTACACAATACGAATGTGAGCTTACCACACATACTTAAAATCACTAGATTTACTGCAATATAAATTTACATTATTCTTATAATTTTTTGTTTCTGACTAATATAATAGTTTAGACAGATCTTACATTACAAGAGATTTGGACCCCTTTGGGTTCATTCGTGTTTATTATTTTTGAATAATAACAACTATTGTAATATTAACTTGAGATTTAACAGTTACGAGATTCTTTGTGGTGGTGTTTCGTTCTCTTTGGGCTGGATATTTTGGTTGTGAAGCTTTCATTGTTCTTCTTCTGAACAGCATCATCATCAGCACAAACTTCAGATAGAAGTGAAGCATTCGAATTTCTCCACGTTTGACCTTTAGTTTGTTATGATATCCTCAGTCTTGCTTGGTTGCTGTTGACCTTAAACCCGTCGTTGTTTGCACCTTTGTTTTGATTGTACCCCCTTTTTGATCTGTTTCTCGATCCTATGTCACACATGATTTTTCTGATTGGTTGATAAATTGGGTCAATGTCGATGTGTTTGTTGATTGCTGATTGCTCCACAACCAAAACATCCAGTTCAGAGAACGAAACACCACCACATTTATCCAACTGAGCTACAAATTTCCTCCACCATCTCAAAATCATGTGAGCGCGATTCTTATTATTTTTGGCCTGTGATGTACATGGGCTCCGGAATCCTGAACAAATGAATGGCATATTAATCTATCGCTGGTCACCTACCACTATGGGACTGCAACTCCTGAAATCGCTTCACTATCTTATGGATTACACTACTCGATTCCAGGCTAGGAGTTGTCACATGCTTTGGTTTGGTTCGATTATTCAATTCACAGATGAATTACACCAGTTTAATTCTAGGGAAAGAAAAAGACTTTACACTGGCTGATTTCAAATCGATTTATGCCGGAATTCAATTAACACTTAGCTAAACACACAAAAAATACATATATGTGTGATGCGAAAAAAAAGTAATTTGAAAAGATTCATTAGTGTTCAATTGCAGAAATTCTAACGGGAATACAAACATAGTTTGTTTTGTGAAATACTTCTAACTTTCATTTGAAGTATAAAATATATCCGTTGAGGCATAACGTTTCTTTTTTTTTCTACACAACTTTAAAGTTAAAATGTTTCCAATTCAATAACTTTCCCTCCCTCTTTGTCTCTCTCCTCATTGCTCTACCATGTTAATAATATGTACAGAGAAATTGAATAGATTTTTTCTATTTCAGATATTTGAAAAATAACTTTAATTTGTGTACACAATACAGTTGAAGAAAATTTCATAATTTAATCAATTGTTCAATGAATGAGAGAGAACATGAAATGATGCAGTAACAGTTTGATATGTTGATAAAATTCTAACTAGGGAATAATTGAATTTGGGATGAAAATCAGAACAAGTACATACAACAAAAGATAACAAAATAAGAAAAATTCAAACAACAACAACAACAACTGGAAAATAAAACAAACATGATTCAATATTCAATTGATTGTATGTTCACAACTGATCAAACTGCAATTAAATCTCCCAATAATAATAATAATAATAATAATAGATTAGATAGAAACGAATCAACGAGTTTTTAGCTAAGGATGTGAATGTTACGGCATGATGGTATTTGAGCGCTTGGCAATGAGTTTCCAACTACGCCTTGATTCTCTAAAAGTCACATAAAATTTAATTGATACTAGTAAAAAGATCTTGGGAAAGAGGAAGAGAAGACTGATTTGGCAGGTTAGTTTAGATTCGGTATGATTTTGATCATCTGTAGACTTTTGGAATTATTCTGTATTCGATAACATAGTGGATAAATGACTTATCAGGATGTGAAACGAAATCTACTGGATTTTTTCAAAGTTTCTATTGAACACTGATTAAACAACACAGTTTTAGCCTTTTCTTAGCTTCCAGAAATATTTTCAAGGAATTTTGCAGTGGTATTTCGACTGGTTCATTTATGAATAGGTACCTGAGCAACCTCATTGATGAGCAACATAGATATGATGAAGATGTGAAGGCACAGATTAGCAAAGTAAGGGAAGCATTCCTACATTTGAAGAATGTCTGGAAATTAAAACAACTCTCGATCAACACCAGAGTCACAATTTTCAATACGAATATCAAAACAGTTCCAATGTATGAAGCGGAAACTTGGATGACCACGCTGACAACCATCTAACAGATACTTATGTTTAGTCACAGAGGTCTACACATGATACTTCGGATCCGCTGACAAGACAGCATCAGCAATGGCCTACTGTCGGATAGAACAGGCCAGGGTGCAGCTGAGGAAGAAATGAGGAGTTGGTGTAGGAGATGCAAGAGGAAATCATGCAACTACGTCACGATGCAAGCCCTAAGTTGAAATCGTCAAGGTCAAATGAAAATTAGGCGGAGCAAAGAGCACATCTTGACGAGAATCGGAGTCAGACATGAAATAAATGAACAGTAATTGGGTATAACTGGAAAGGAAGGTTCAGGACAGAGTAGTTTGCAGAATGTTCGTCGATGGTTCATGAACGAATTGGGGTAACAGATGTAAATAATTAGGTAAGTATGTAGATTAGTCTATTCTTTGTCAGTTTCTAGATCAAAACTCTTAACAGCCATTTTAAGTTAAATACTTGCTCGATATTTCCTCATCGTTTGAACGGAAGATATTTGTTTTGTCACAGTAATGAAGGAATATTTAAGGGTTTGAACAGACTGAAATGAACACAGAAAAAACTGTCAATAAAATGAGTGTGAGAAGGGTTTGGCATGGAGATAAGAGAGATATTAGGTAGTTTATGAAGGATTTGATTGTGATCGATTTGGTCTTGTCTGCTGTTACGAGTATTGGGGTGGATATCACTTCCCGTCTGGCTATACCGTGGGAGGGTGTTTGTTAAGGGACCTGAAAAGGAAGGTAGATTTGTGCTGGTACCCGACCGTAGCTTCTGTCTTGACGTGGTGGTGAAAATGATGGAAATATGAAGAATGATTAAAAATTTCCTCGTAATCAACACTTTTAATCTTCAGAATTATTTCTGAAACTACTTCATTTCATTCAACAGCTCTATAGCATCTTCCATTATTGTAAAAAAAGTATTTTAATTTATCTTACTATAATTATTTAATAATTCATTCGTAAGTTATTGAATTGACATGAGAAGATAGTCAACATCATACGGAGTTCTTATGATGGACTGCACTGCGAGATCGTGTATGGAGGACAGCTCACGAACTCATTCGAAGTGAAGATCGGTATCAGACAAGGTTGCTTAATCTTACCCTTCTTCTTTTTCCTGACGATCGTCTGGATTATGAAGAAGTTACCATCTAGGGAGAAGCACGGAATACAGTGGAGAGTTAGGATGAATCTGGAGAATCTGGACTACGCAGATGATCTAGCTCTCCCATTGCACATACAACAACAAATCCATGAGAAGATAACTGGTGCAGCAGCAGCTCATGCTTCATTGGGGGTAACAGGCGTAAGTAAATAACTTAAGTAAATCAACTTCGAAATTAAAAATTTGCATCTCATTCTACTCTACAAATCAACTGAACAAAATAAAAATAACCTTCCATCTTATATGAATAATAAGTAGTTTGAAGAGATAATTGTTGTGGTATAAAAGTTCAAATAAATTTTCAGTTATGAGATTGATTTTTGTAATCAATATTGATCAAATTTTTTATCACATTTCTGTGTCAATCACGATCGAATTATTGACTTTTAACATTCACTTTGTAAATGATAGCATTTGCTTTTGCAATAAACGGATAGGTAGTCTAGCTGCCTTTTTCCTTTCTTAATACCTTAATTTTGCATGAAGAGTTACAGAAATCATTGCTTTTACAAACTGAGATCATGAATCAGTCATTGTTAGAAGCACTGTTGGAAGCACTGGATGGGCGTTTCGTTCTGGTATGAGACTCATCATCAGTGCGCATCCTCAACTCTTGCTAATCTCAGCATTCGAAGCTAGGACTTTCGGTCTTGCATGCAAACGCTTAACCTCTGGGTCGGCATCCAACAGTGTTAATATCCATTTCTGATTGATCCAGGGATTTCGCACAACTACATTCATTTGTCTTCGGTACTTACTGCCTACACCCAGCAAGGATGAATTCCTCTGGTCACATCTTCTCACTAGGACTCGGAGAATTTTTTCACTAAGCTAGTCACCAGTGAGGACATTGTACAAATTTTCATTCAGTTATGGAGATCATCATGTTTACATATTAGTCTAACAATGATTGATTCAGGATTTCAATGGGTCAAAACTATATATATCGACTCGTTTTCTTACATTTATCAACTGTTTTCATTAAATAATCAGTTTCTTAGCAAATTAAACTTTTCATCCACTTGTTTAATTTAGTATAGAATAGTTAAAATTCAACTATCATTGATATACAACATTAATGCCCCTGAAGCGCATACATAACCTAACTTCACCAAGTATCATGAAAATAATCTTTTCTGCTTTTTGTTAACAGACAAAAATCCTTCTTATTCCAACAATTAATAATGCTTGAGGCAATGAGAACAAATTCTCATTGTTTCATTCATACAATATATATATATATATATATATATATATATATATGCCTTAATTTTTAAACAATATTCACATTTGGGATCAAAATATTCACTTATAAAAAAATATCTCTTAACCTAAGATCAGTTTTCAATCTTATAATTTGTAATTATTCATGAATAAATAATCTAGTTGAATCGATCGAGTGTAGGTTTGAAAAGTTTTGGGGCAGAGTATTGGAGGTTTGTGTTTTCACTACACATTTGAAATCATCAATCAATCATTGTTAGATCACCATTAGAAACCTGGAAGCGATGGACGACCGTTTCGTCCTGGTTTCTAATGGTGGTCTAAAAATGATTGATTGATGATTTCAAATGTGTAAAAGCACAAACCTTCAAAACTCTGCCCCAAAATATCGTAACAGTGCTCACTAGTGACTAGGTTCGTGAGGAAATTCTCGGAGTTCTAGTTGAGAAGATGTGACCAATTGAGTTCAACCCTGTCGGGTGTAGGCAGTAACTACCAAAGACAAATCGGTGAGGTCGCGCAAAATCCCTAGATCAATCAGAGTTAGACATTAACACCGTTGGATGCCGGCCCAGTGGTCCAATGGTAAGGCGTTCGCGCACAATAACGAAGGTCCCGGGTTCAAATCCTGCGGGGTGCAGGAGTCGTTGATGCTCACTGCTGATGAGTCGAAATTTAGTTGTTCTGATGAAATATTGAGAACTATTAAATTTAATATGAGTTATGCACGAATAGAATCATTGAAATTAAGAATCAATTATTGTTAAACCGCCGTTTCGTCCTATTCAGCACACTATAATGAATGTACTCACTAATGACTAGCTTCGTGAGTAAATTCTCGGAGTAATAGTGTGAAGCCGAGACCAGTGTAGTTCAGACGCATCGGGTATCGGCGGTTACCCCTACCTAAGACAATGGCTGAAGTTGGACATTCACACCATTGTTTGCCGGCTCATTAGTCTAGAGGTTAAGCGTTCGCATGCGATACCGGAGGTCCTGTGTTTGATTCTGCGGTATGGGTTCCGTGGATCCGCACTGCTAATGAAGCCAGTACCAAAATGAAAAGACCATGAAGCGCTTCCAGGTTTCTAATGGTGGTTTAACAATGACTGGTTCATAATTTCAATGAAACTCAATAATCTCTATGATTCTATAATTAAAAACAATGAGAAACTAGTACACATTATATAAGGTCCAAAGTTGTGTCGACCAATTTACCAGTCTGAATATGTTATCATAGCTACATTCTGTTCTCAGCAGACATTCTGTTAAGACAAGGATACTGACTGTGGTTGAGACTGTATTAAGATTAACCGACAGAATTCGACCACCAATAAAGCAAAAAACAACTTAACAGTGATTACTGTTCTGTGCTGAGTCAATATTCAATTTGATGTAGGAAACCAACAGTGTAAGAAGCTCTTTTTCACGTTTAATTGTTGAATGGAAACCGTACCGAAAGAACAAGAATCGAGCGCAAACAAATCAACTGGTTCATACTAGCTCGTGAAAAAGAGAGAGAGTCTATTAAAATCCAAGTAAAAGCTGATGTTTAACTTTTATCGAGAACTGATAATCATTGAAGAAGCAATGAAAATCGGTAAGTAATCAATTGCAATTTAACTCCTCAATAGTTCATTCTAATGATACATGACGGAGGTCTGATCCAAGTCCTATGGAGATCTCATTCGATGTAGGTCGTTATATCAAAGCCTGTGCTTAATGCTAATCGAATTCCTGATGATTCCCTACCTATTTAGTTTCGAAATTATATATTTTTTAAATACTAAACAGATGAAGGCGACTAGCATTCAGTTCTATGCCTAAATTTCATTCAAGCTTACACTTGTCTTCCTGTTGTATCTTTCAGTAACTAAATGCATACTCTCACTATGAAGCAATTATTATCAAAACTTACACTCTATAATCTATTTTACAACTGACCAAGCTCTTTCACCAATTGAAAAAAACCTGTCAATATCATGAAAATTATGATAAGATTGACCTTCAAAATAATCCATTTAAACAAATTATCACTATATTCAACAAAACCTTTTTACATAATTCTCATAACACTTGTTTCGTTCTCTCTGTACACTTCACCTATAACTATTATTTTTATTATTATCACCATTATTCACTTGACCTTACTATTATTTTCATTTTTCGATTACCTTTCAAATGTTTGCCTAATTGTTTATCTGTCTAAAACATTCATCTTCTGGCCTAGTTCAATGTTCAGTTGTTTGATTCTAACTTCTTAAGAATATTTTTTTTAAATGTTGATCGTTTGTGTTTCGAAAATATAAACCAAACACTAATAACTGATAATTTCTAATCTTTTGTTTTAGATGTAACCAAAATTAAGTAGTATAACTTGATTAACTTATAACTTTAATATTTCTTTGATCACATTACTCATATATAAATTGAGAATCGAAATGGGTTACCTATGCTAACTCAAATGAGTTATTTCAATTTCAATTTTCAACAGTGTCTAGTCGACTAGTAGAATTATTTTCATCAAATGTATATACACATATATCAATTGAAGGGCAGATGACAAGTTTGAAATGTTGAAGGGTATACGCTGTTGGTCAGAGACTGGTTCAGGTATTTGTGGGATATATACCTATATTAATGATATAATCTAACTTGTATATACATATTCAATCCAGTTAACCCCGATAAAGCTTCCTACTGAAGTGGAAGTTCGGGTACGCATATAGAGGGCCTGCATATCAGTATCGAAATTCGATAAATGATCTGTACAACACTAGTTTAAACCAATAAATAATAACGATCATGAATAGATATTTTTCACAATACTTATTGACAACTCTGGACATTAGTTAGTCTAAAACCAGAAGTTTTCATAGCGAACGTGTTATCTATAGAATGAAGTGATTCACATATTTTACAATGTAAATTCGTGAGTTTACACATTTAAAATATAATAAGCGATAGTCAGTTAGCTGTGTAGTTCTCTATTGTTCAGAATGATTCTACTTCGAGATCGTAAGACTGAATATTTGAAAACATTCTACAACGAAAACTAAATAAAAGCTGTAGAAATTCTTATGAGATTTAAGTTTTTGTGGTGACCAGTGTTTCACTAGTTTCGTGATGGTTGGTATCCAATGTATTCTTAGACTTCGTAATTCCCTCATCCAGACAATCGTTACTAAATAGCACCTGACGATTTATCAATCAGAAGGCGAATACAGTGTTGAATACGTTTATTTTCCCATAGCACAAATAGAACAGAAGACCAAAGGCATGCAAAGATAAAATCAATATGTGAGCGCGGGAAGGCAAGCAAGCGAATTAGCGAGTGCGCAATTCGGCGAATAAATTAATAGGATTAAAATGTACATGTATATGCATAGGAAAATGGCTGAGTCAATGAAGTATATTCGAGAGATTAACATTAAAGCAAACAGGATGAATATTCGCGTATGCTGTAAGTAATATTCAGCCATACCAACCCAAACAAAGCAGACAAAAATAAAAGCCAATGGTATATATAAGTTGTGGCTATGCCAATGGCTTGGTTAAATAAGTTAATCGAAAGGCTTAACCAACTTAAATATGAACGAACTCAAATGTATGTGGAGGCGCTACAAAGTGATTGATCAATGAGACAAACTAAATGAAAGCAATTTTGACATCTGGAACCTTCATAATTAAGTCAATGAGCACTCAGATTGAGTAGAGCAAAGACTTTTCTCTGAAAACACAATCGAAATCTTATAAATTTTAAAACGATTTTATATAACTAATGAGCTTTTCAAGGTTAACGAAAGGTTTTTTTTCTAATTATGGGTGCGACTTCAAATGATACCAGCAGACTTCCATTGTTTTCAGACAGTGGAATCGCAAACTCACTGAAACATCGTATATATATATATATATATATATATATATATATATATATATATATATATATATAGTGGTGGTGTTTCGTAATCTGAGCTTGATATTTTGGTTGTAAAGCTTTCAGTATTCTTCTTCTGAACAACATCGTCAGCATAAACTTTAGATGGAAGTGAAGTATTCGAATTTCGGTTGATGTTTTTTCATGAAGTTGCGTGGATAGCCGTTCTTCTGCAAGATAATCGCAAGATGTTTTTCCTCGTTTTTTAATGCTTTATATGTGCTTGGCACTCAGGTCAATCAGGTCAATCATAGGTGACATAGCATCAAGAAAGAGATCAAAAGGGGGATACAATCAAAACAAAGATGCAAACAACGACAGGTTTAAGGTCAACAGCAACCAATCAAGATCGAGGTTATCATTACAATCTACATGTCAAACGTGAAGAAATTCGCATGCTTCACTTCTATCTGAAGTTTGAGCTGATGATGTTGTTCAGTAGAAGAACAATGAAAGCTCCACAACCAAAACATCCATCTCAGAGAACCAAACACCACCACCACAATCATCCACCTGAGCTACAAATTTTCTCCACCATCTCAAAAAAGAAAAAAAATATATATATATACCGTATACACTATAATGGCTACTAATCAACCGATCAGTAATAATTTGATTTTTGTTGTACATTTACTTATATACATTAGGCAAAAGAGAAAGTATAAATTCTAATGGAATTACGAGTTTCAAATCGAACTTGGAACAGATAGAGTAAACATTTCGTCCAATTTTACCATTTCACTACAAAATAGCTCATTCTTCTTCTTTTTCTAATCAATTGAAAATCATTTTTGAGCAATTGATAAGTTAAGATAAGAAGGTAAGTTCACGTTTTCTCGGAGGGTGATTTAATATTTTCTCTGATATTAATTTTAGTCAAAGTATGATATTTTGACATTGATTTTTATGAATAGCGTAAGATTTTAATCGAGTGTATCACTATTTCAAATCAATAGATTTGTACTAATTGAGTTTGAATTCCTAATCAATATGACTTATGTGAACTTTCATCCAGTATGGTAATTATATTAGTTATAAGCTGAGCGAACCACTTACGTGTTTTACAGTAATTATGCTTATCTTTTCTTGTATAGTCAAACAGAATATACTCATTGAGACATTAAAGACTGTGGTTCAGTGAATAGTTCTCTATTCAGTTTGACTGAAAAGCGGTAGCAATCACAGAATAAAAAAACGCTCAATCATCGAATACTTTGTGGACACAGACCATTTGTTCACAACAGACTCTTCACTCAAAGTCATTTACAAGGTAAGCAAAACCTGCCAAACACAATTTGGCGTCCGTCTTCATAAGAATTACTGGAACATTTGTTATACATTAGGGAAACACAAGAACTGTGTACAGGACAAAAAACTTATACAGCCCCTTCTTTCACAGCTATCTGTTTCCCTTAACAAAATCATCTCCAAAGATATTTTATTGCAACAGATTTGTTTCCGCTTCTAGGGTTCATCCGATTACAACTTACTTCATTGTCAACATTCTTTTGTTATCTCATATATATTCAAGTTCTCATCATGAATATTAATCTTGCTCAAATAAAAATAACAATTTCGAAACTTTATTTATTGGATCTCAAGTGTTATCGTGTTTAGTAAATCTGTTTACTGTCACAATCAATATTGATTTGTAAAAGAAGTATACATATTTTTTGATTGTATAGTTTTGAAAATGAATTTGTCTGGAACAGAACTTTCTACAGAACGAATAATCTTTCATATTTTATGTTGAATAATCATGAGCCTAAATCAACATGTGTATGTAAGTGTATTTGGTTTACTGATGATGCAACTTTGCTAGTGTTGTTTGAAAAGTGAATGGATAGATCTTCAGCCGAGCTTTAGTTTCGTGTAGTATTTTGCTTAGACAACTGTATTTACAAACAGTTGTCTATGCGTAATACTTCGGATCCCTTAGGCAAACACTATCAGCATCAGTCTAGTGTGGGAGAGAACAAATAATCGCTGGGCATTTGTAACCATAATGCAAATTATTCTTCTCATGAAAATCGAACCAACCTTAGTGGTGATCGAGTCGAGATTGACTATGATCACCACTAAATACTAATTACAAACCTGTTAGTGAGAAGATAACTAAATCCATGATAAAGAATATATTTGCTGGCGATTTCATGGTGTCGAAAGTACACCAAAATCGAGTCACGAATGTGGGGTAAATTTACGAGCAAAATTTGGCAGCAACACAAACAGAAAATTTGCGCATAAAGAGTGTTATAAACAAAAATTACAGTTAAACAATCACTGGTACAATTAGTTATAATATTGAATGTTTCTATTAAACCAACAGAGTTCTCTTCATAAATGCGAATTCACTACTTAACTTCGTACAGTGTTTCATTCATAAATGTTAGCCTTAAACTTTCCTTATGTTTACAAACTTCTTGTACAGTTGAGACTTCATATAAGTCTAACATCTTAAGGTGATATTATACTATCAGTCAATTCGTATTACACTCGTTAAATTATATAAGTGTAAAGCCCTACACGACGCTTTGATTGCGAATAATCGACAAAGCTGAAAGTCATGTGAATATTAACTCGGGTTCAATGGATTAGTTAACTTGTCCGAAGACTTAAGACAAACCCTGTCAGCTTGACATAATTGGCGTACACACACTACAGTATCCTCTGAATGATGACTGCAGTGGTTATCCAAGTTTCCGCTTCATAAAACAGAACTGCTTTGACGTTTGAATCGAAAATAGTGACGTTGATTTTTGGTTGGCACTTGTTTCGAATTAGAGATGTTGTTCAATCGTAGAAATGTTCCTCTTGCTTTGCCTATCCGTGTCTTCATATCTTCATCCGATCCACGTTGCTCATCAATTGATACCGCCTAGATGCTAACCAGAAATAATAATTCAACATTTCAAAATCGCATTATGAAAATACACTTCCTATCATCATATTGGAGAATTTTTCTCTAAATCAAGGATTAAACTTGTAAATAAATGAAATATTTCTGATACGAAAAAAAACCCACCGAAAATTGACTTCTTAAGCGAAATCACTAGAATTTTTTTATCAGACACCTTTAAGTATTCAAAGAATTAGGGATTAATGAATAATTATATTTCCATACAAGAAGAAAAATGAAGGTGAATTAGGGATTATTTAAAAACGCATACAATAAGTCAACCCTCAGGACATATATATATATATATATATATATATATATATATATATATATATATATATATATATATATATATATATATATAATAAATGTATAGTTCAATCGGCCATTTTGTAAATTGTCAATATTCAATATCTAAATCATATTCTATAGGATATGTTATTGAAATGAAATGGCCTTTTTTTAAAAAACACAGCTTTCATAGGTAAATCCCATAGTCAATCTGCTTAAGTACTTTTGCCTCATCAATATGGTTACATTCATCAGGTGAAATTGTTAAAATATACTTCTGTAAAATAAGTTTTTCAACTGTAATTCATTATTTTATAGAGATTTATGTTAAAGTAATCAGCAACCATAATGTGACTATTTAGACAGACAGATACAACGCAGAACTTCATACGTAAGTATATCAGTTCAGGTTCCTATACCACATCAGCACAGAGACGCAACCGTCAGTTCAAATCCAGGACTGATAGCGATAGTAGTAGTATTAGCAGTAATGGGGAAGGTTAGGGAGCGAAGATATGATTCGAGAAGTATAATTCAGTAAGATAAATTTAGAAGGTGAAAGAGAGAGATTAGGAGGAATTCAGAAGGTTAGAATTTGAGAGAACACTAAGAGTGGATGCACCTGTGCCATTGCAAACGATTCTGAGCCATGTCGTTCAAGGTCTCTAAACATCGGTGACTTTCGTCTTGCGGACCCCAACCAGGTAGCCTACATCTACCAACATGAATCAGTCTACTTGTCAGTAAGGAATGTGAGTAGAGTTAGTCGTGGAGATAAGAGAGATATTAGGGGATATGGGAATGATTTGATTTTGACCAATTTGGTCTGGTGTGCTGTTACGGGTATGAGGATGGATTTCAGTTCCCGGCTGCCCACACCGTCAAAGGATGTTTCTTGAAGGACCTGAAAAAGAAGGTAGATTAGTGTCGGTGTTAGAGGCCTTGGAGAGTGACCGCAGAGCCCAGCGGACAACTGCTTGAGGCTGGTCACGCACGGCTTTTTTATGAAAGGATTTTTGAGTATTAGCTCCGCTCTTAAAAGCCCTTAGTGAGCACCCTTACCGGCGGAGACGGAAGTCCGTGGGATAGGGTGAGGTATGACATTTTCAGGGTCGACCTGTTTTAACCCTTCCTTCCTTGTGAGATGGCAGCATCACTGAAGATGCTGGTTGTCCGAGGGAAACACCTTACTGCTGTCACACCCCCCCACAGTCAGTCAGCAGTATGAATTCGCCCTCAGACCTTGAGTAGCTGCTCTTAATCTCATCGCTCTCCAATCGACCTGCTTGGCAAGGTAAAACCTTCAGAAACATATGTTCCAGCCAATCTAGCTCGGTTGGGTCATTACGTTAGGCAAGCCCGACCACCTTGTCAAGGTAGCAGCTTCTGTCGGGAGTGTGACTATTTAAACGGAAACTGATTCCCAAATAGTTTGAATTATTTTTTCTGGTTAGGGTTTTTTTCAGCGAGTTCGATTTCCACGAGAAGGGTTCGCTAACTTAAAACCTCCTCCTTTATCTCCAGGCTTGGGACAGGTAGTAATCCCGGAGGGGCTCCAGAGTTATATTTTATGTCACTACTATTATTTACTGTATATAAAACCACATTTATACTTAAATGTTCCGATTAATGTTTCGGACTGGAAGTGATCAATCTACTTGATACATACGTACCTTGTACGGATTGTCACGATATTGCCTTTAGATTACAAGCATTGTTATTATTAAAGGTGAATAGTGGCCAGCACTGGAGAATTCAGGACTCTGATCAGTGATCGTCCTAAATATCGATGGGAATATGCAGACAACCAAATACAAATGAATTACTCTTTGCTTCATTTTGCACAAGCCATTGACTATGTGGACCCAGTAGCTAAGTCGATAACATGATGACTTTTGGATTCGAGTTTCAGAGTGAACATCAACTCTGAGATGTATAGGTAAATCCAAATGACAAGTCCCAATTGGGACGAAACACCCATCCCGGATTTCACTACTAACCTCTCGTAATAAATACGAAACTATTTAAATTATTTTGATCATTGATAGATTAAAAAATGCAAAACACAACAAACAATGGTAACAGGGAAAAATTCATCACTGTAAACAATCAGGCTACATACCGATTTCCGTTATATTTTTTAAATAATTATTTAGATAATAATTCACTTAGTGTAACGTTTACAAACTTACTTACTTAAGCCTGTTACCCCCAAGGGAGCATAGGCTACTGACCAGGGAATAATTTTTTTCTGGTTAGTGTTTTTTTGTGAGTTGGAATTCTATGGGATGTGGTCACTAAACCCATGCAAAACTCTCCTTCATTATCCGGGCTTAGGACTGTCAGTAAGCCTTAAAGGGATCCAGACGAAGTTGTTTATATTCAATTTTTTTATTGTGTGAAATTTAGGCAGACAATAAAAGTTTTTCTATTTACACATCTGTTGATTTTACAAATAAGTAACATTGGTTCTAAATTTCAGATAAAAATTATTTCTTCACCAAAAATAAACAAATTGAGACAACCTCTAGACAACTGAGCTAGCATCGAATAGTGTTACTGTTTAACTTAAATCGAAGGTATTGTGCAACCTCACCCATTGTCTTTGATTGATGACTGCCTCATGACTGACATGGTTAGGCTCCACCGGTCATGGCTTATTAGTGACTAGCTTCGTGATGAATTTCTAGTAGTTCTAGTGAGAAGCTATGACTAGTGGAGTTCAAGTGAGTCGGGTGTCGGCAGTTACCCACCGAAGACAATCCGTAAGGTCGTGTATATATCTTGAACTGAATGGAGTCAGATATTAACATTACTGGGTGATGGCTCAGTGAAATAGAGGTTAAGCGTTCGTGCGCAAGTCGGAAGGTTCTGTGTGTTTGATTCTCGGGTATGAGGTCAGTGGATGAGCTGATGATCCCCATACTAGGAAAAAACGGTCATCTAATGCTTTCAGGTTTCTGATGGTGGTCTAACAATGATAGATTCATGATTTCAATAACTCTTCAATTAAAATTAAGAAAATATAATTTCAACAAAGTATTAATCTCCAATTTAATCTTTTCAATCAGTAAACGAAATATTTAACCATCATAAATGATTCAACATTGATATACAAGTTAAGTGAAGAAATAGATCATATTATTGATAATGAATGCTAATAATTATCTTTATAAATGTCAAACGATTTTTGATTTGGTTTGTTAAGGATTTATAGTAGAAGAGATGAATGAATGAATGACAGATTTGATATCAGTAAATAAAAGAACAAACGTAAATCCTGAATAGATCATTGTCCCGGTATAGAACTCTGCAACAGTGCGCATTTACGACTCCTGCTACTCTCAGGATTCGAAACTTATCTCATATGTCTGGAATGGTAAATGAATATTTGTGTAGATGAGAGATTTGTCACAGATTTACGTCATCATTTATAAACAAATTAATAACAAGAACGTTAACAGTTCATTTTTAATGCCTTGTACAAATTGCGTGTAATTTACATTAGGGAATCAATAAAAGAAATTAGGGAGCAATGAACAACTATTTCATCCCAATCCAACTGTGTTCTTTAAATCCTAGATTAGAATGATGTCGGGAGTGAGATGAATTTTCTCTAATGGTATTGGGCAATACTACTTACTTACTTACGCCTGTCAATCCCGATGGAGCATAGGCTGCCGACCAGTATTCTCCAACCTATTCTGTCCTGGGCCTCCATTTCCATGTCTTCCCAATCGCTGTTCATTCTTCTCAGATCTGTCTCCATTCATTCGGGTAATATGTTCCTTGACCTTTCTCTTTTCCTTTTTCCTTCAGGGTTATAAATGAGGGCTTGTCGATATTGGGCAATAGCTACACAATGTCTCAATGACCTACAAACAATGCACACTCAGATAGACATAAAGTTTCATTGTTTAATCTCTTCAGAGGTCATAGGCAAGCGTTTCAATGAAGTCTGAAACTAAACTATACATTGTTATAACCAAATGATACATGAAAACCATAGCTAGGAATGGGATTGAAAAGACAATTTTCATGTGTTCATGTTTGACATAGAAATCGAATGATCATTACTACCTCTGATATATTTACCAAAACTATAACCTAACCAATTTAAAATGTTTCTCAAATCTGTTGGAACTTGAGTTTGATAAGCCTATCAATGTTCAACTTGAAATGAATTTCATTACTCTCACTTAAAATTCTAATAAAGAAAAGAATTGAATAAATCAGTTTACATTCACACGAAAACAGTTACAAATTTTTCCTTATTATAGGCAATTTATCATCAGTCTATTACATTATTCATGTAATTTTGTTCCCTTTTCGTTCATGTTATTTCTAGATTACAGTTGAGGAAAAAATTAGGAAAAAGCACAGAACCTGGATAGGACACACCGTGAACAAATCACTCAACTGCGTCGCAAGACAAACCCACACTTGGAATCCTCAATGTCAAAGTAAAGAGGTGAACCACAGAACACTACGTCGAGAACTGGAGACAGACATGAAAAGAACGAAGAGTAGTTGGGTAGAATTGAAACTGATGTCCGAGGACAGAGTTGATTGAAGAATGTTGGTTAGCACCATACACTGCATTAGAAGTAACATAAGTCACTAAACAAGTAAATAAGATCTCAACTGTTATGCTCGTCACTTCATATGCGTGAAACCATTACTAGTTCACCTTAGTCGGTAAACGAGAGCGAAGATCAATGATTTAGTGACCCGATAGGCTACTCTAATCCGAGCGTCCCAAGGGCCCACTAAGTAGAGGAAGAAGTCTTGACAAGACGTAGAAAGTGTGTTCTACAAGCGCCCAGAAAATATGAGATCCACAAGCACACAGTTAGGGATTTTCTGGGTGGGAAATGTAATCTCTAGGTTAACTTGGCAGCCCATGCGCGAAAACTCAAAAAAATCCATAATTAGGACGTTTATCAAGTGAGTTCTTGGGATCTAACGTCCCCAACATCAACTCATGTCAATTTTAATTGCAATTATAATTTTTAATCAAATTACTGCATTAAGCAATCAGTCAAATGCTTTTCTTTATCTGTCTGTATCTTCTTTTACTTTGTCTAATGAAACAGTCTTCTCTCATCTGCATATCTTCAATTGCACTACTCCACCATGATGATAAATATTCATTTAATTTAGTGTTATAAGGGCGTAAAATGTAAAATCATTTTGGTTTTTTTTAAAAAATATGACAAGATATAAACAGCTGATTACAAGAATCTTAAAAAAATAATATGATTTAATGGAATTCTGATGAATTCATCGTTTCATTGTCTCTTCAAGAGAACAACAGTGTGAATTAAAAAAAATCTTTATTTTTTGATATAAGTAAGAGATAAGTGCAGTTGTCTTCCTTATAATTGATATTACACAATAAATATCCTAAAGTTACTACTTATGTAGTGAAGGAGAACACAGGTGGGGCAACCGAATTGTATTGACCGAAATTACAGAGTTACTCAGTAAAATAGGAAAACCATATCGTAAATCGTTAATTTGCAAAATATCAGTTCATCGTATCGAACTGGACTGTTCCTGTTGCAAAACATCAATCCATTGTCACTATTCATGCGTTTCATACAAATTCCATTGTGTTCTGACTCTCCCTTTCTTGATCTTCCCCCATGTTCTGCTGCCAGACATTACGTTGACACTCACGTCATATACTACTTATAAGTAGCTCGCACCACACTTATATTCACTTATATTCATTATTGAAATATTAACAGTAATTGACTTTATGTACAGAAATATTCTGTTAAGTACAGTTATGGAGATTAGTGTTTTTACACATTGAAATCATCAATCAATGATTGTTAGATCACCATTAGAAACCTGGAAGCACTGAAAGGCAGCCGTTTCCTCCTGCTATAGGACTCTCGAGCAGTACACATCTACGACTCTAGCACCTCACAGAATTCAAATCAAGGAACTTCTGTCATGCGCGTGAACGCCTAAAGCATGACTACTGGCTGGCATCCAACGCTGTCAGTGCCTAATTCTGACCAATCTAGGGATTTGGTGTAATCTCACTCATTTGTCTTAGTTAGTTATGTCATACACCCAACAGGGTTGGACTCCACTGGTCACGTATTCTCACAGGAACTCCGAGAATTTCCTGACGAAGATAGTCACTAGTGAGCGCATTTTACGATTGTTTTTTAATTAGGGTTATGGTGACTGGTGGTTTTACACTTTGAGACCATCAATCAATCATGGTTATGTCACCATTAGAAACCTGGAAGCTGATGAGTCCCGCACCAGGACGAAACGGCCATCCAGTGCTTCCAAGTTTCTAATGGCGGTCACACAATGATTGATTCATGATTTCAAATGTGAAAAAATACAGAAATACATCAGAAATGCGAAAACTTACTAATTTTAACAGGTGTATTGCAATTCTTAGCTAAACTTATATCTAAACTATACTTCAATGAAAGAGACCGTTGTTATATATATATATATATATATATATATATATATATATATATATATATATATTCCATATATTTAGTTTACAATAAAGTAGATTTATGGGACATAGGTCTTTCTTTATAAACATATTATTATGAATTCCATTGAACAGGTTTCAATGGTTTGTTTGAGTAAACGAAATATAACTATTTTGGTTTGCGGTGTTCATTTCATATTCCATAAACAGAAACTTACAAGACTGCATAAATCTTATCTAAAAATCGACTGACTGATTTAGTTTCTTTTATCAAGTATGGTGAAATATGTTGTTTGAGTGAGCGACTGCTTGGATCAAAGTAACAAACATTTAAACTTAATAATCTGTGGTTGAAATGCAATTGTCTTCAGCATTCGGTTTTTATCGTACTGGTTACAAAAGTTTACCACTTAACTCAAACGCAATCAAAAAAATTTTGCTTCACAAATATTTTTTCGACTAACGCTTAGACTATTGAATAAAATACTCGCTAACTGTCATAGGCTGATTGTAGTTGACTCAATTTCGTCATAGATTCAGGAAGCTTGTTTGGCTTTTGTCGCCTATGACGTAAACGAGATATCTGTCTGTCGAACAAAGTACAAGCTTACAGAGCAGTAGTTAATTCTATTCAACTTTCTGTCTGTGAAAGGTGACCCTTAAAACTAATAAACATTATATCTATAGGTTATTTAGTTAACCTTATTACTACTACTGATAATTTTGCAAAGTAACGAAATTGATTGCATGAAATATCACTGATAATATATATTGCTTACTGTCTCCAATAATCTACCAAATACTTTAAAAATCTTATCTTTATATTCTGTTAAGGATGTGACAACTTGTCAAGTTTTGATTAAATAACTCAAGTTATCAGTATTTAAGCAAAACAATAAAACGGTACACACCACTAACTTATTTCGCTGTTTCATATTATGGGGCAGAGTTTTGGAGGTTTGTGTTTTTATATATTTGAAATCATCAATCAATCATTGTGAGACCTCCATTAGAAGAAACCTGGAAGAACTGGATGGCCGTTTCGTCCTGGTGTGGGACTTATCAGCAGTGAGCACTCACGACTGCTGCTCCTCGCAGAATTCGAACCCGCGACCTTCGGCATTGTGCGCGAACGCCTAACCATCGGACCACTGTGCCGGCATCCAACGGTTTTAATGAGAAGACGTGATCAATGGAGTTCAACCCTGTCGGGTGTAGGCAGCAACTACCAAAGACAAATCGGTGAGGTCGCGCAAAATCCCAAGATCAATCAGAGTTAGACATTAACACCGTTGGATGCCGGTGGTCCGATGGTTAGGTGTTCGCGAACAATACAGAAGGTCCCGGGTTCGAATCCTGCGAGGTGCTTGAGTCGTGGATGCGCACAGTTGATGAGTCCCATACCAGGACAAAACGGCCGTCCAGTGCTTCCAGGTTTCGAATGGTGTTCTAACTATGATTGATTGATGTTTCATATTAGTTGGGATAAACATTTGGAAATTGATGTTATTAGTCAAAAGCCTGACTCTTGTTAAATATTGCATCACTTATCAGACCAGCACAAGAGAAGCCTTCACTTGGAATCCCGAGAGCCAAACGAAGAGAGTAAGACCAAACAACATGTTACATCGGGAACTGGAAACAGATAATAAAATGATGACTAGTGATTGGAAAAGTGTTGGGGATGTTAGATCACCTAGCCTCGCTTGATAAACGCCTTGTTTTGGATTTCACGTTTGCGAGCATGGGCTGATCAGTTGACCTTGAGATTTCGATTCCCACCAGGAAAATCCATGGCTGTGAATGGCTGCTGTGTATTTTAGTGTGCTATTTTCTTAACTGTCTCAAGGACGTTTCTATGATGCATAAATAAACGAGAGTTGTATGCTTGTTTGTGCTGTGATTGCTGGGTGTTTGTAGAATATACTCCCTACTCTTACAGAGTTTATTTTTATTCAGCTTGAGATTCAAGATAGCCTATCTGGACACCGGTAATTGTCTCGTTCGCGTTTATCGACTAAGGTAAACTCGTAATAGTTTCAAGCGTACCTAGTGATGAACATATCAAAAAGAAGGCTCTTTGACAGAGTAGGCTCCATTAAGGTTAACAGGATTAAGTAAGTAAGTTTCAGACTAGTAAGTTTACTAAGTTTGAACTGATACTTGAATTGTCAATCTAACTTACTAAATAGTACTACCTATCACGCTCACAATAAATAACATTGATTTTCATAGGATGCTGTTTAGATTACATAACAAACTGAATATCCATGGACATACGTTCGACTGAAACAATGTTGAAATACTGGAGAGAGGGAGTATAAAGAACACTATAGAATTTTTATAAGCTTGGCAACAAAATCAATCAGCAATCTACTAATACATTGATATTGACCCTATTGATCAACCATTCGAAAAAATCGTAGGCAAACATAGGATCTTTTTCAATGAGAGTTAAGGAGATTAGTGTTTTTAGACATTGAAATCATCAATCAATCATTGTTAGACCATCACTAGAAACCTGGAAGCACTGAATGGCCATATCGTCCTGGCATGTGAACAGCCATGACTCCTGCCACTCGTAGGATTCGAACCCAGGACCTTTGGTCTTAAGTGCGAATGCCTAACCTCAAGAACCAGACCAATTGGAATACAACCCAAATTAAGATGCAAACAATGATAGGTTAGATGTCAGTAACAACCAATCAAGATCCAGGTCAACAGGACAAGCTGCAAGTCATGCTTGAAGAAATTCGAGAATACTTCACTTTTTCTACTTTTTCTAACTGAAGTTTGTGCTGATGATGTTTTTGTTCAGAAGTATAATAAAAGCTCCACAACCAAAACATCCAACTCTCAGAACGAAACTTCACCATAATCATCCACCTGAGCTAGAAATTTTCTCCACAGTCTGTTATGCATATATCTGATGTAAACAAACTCCATTATTGATCTACTGTGAAAGAATATTTATTCACTTAAACATCAGGCATCATAGCAAAACATTTTTCTTACATAAAAATTAATTAATTAAATATTTTCTATTGTGGACAAAATAACCACAAATTTCGATTAATTCTCAGACTATTTCGTCTATAAAAGCTAGACAAACTGTAGCAGGTCATATGTTGTTGCATTATCATCAAAACATCTCAAGGACATCTCAAGGACAAATGGGAAATACCGATTAGACATGTGATGATGAATCAGTGAATCATTCATTCATTTAAGGTCACCCATTACCTTTGTTTAAATTGGACCAATAATGTGTATATTTGCATATATATGTATATATGGTTGATACAAACTTGAGTATATCACTCCCAATGCACAGCCTTACTCCCCTTAGGTTAATTACTAGCTAGTAGTTACGTTCATTTTCATTGAATCTCATTACCAGGATAACAGTCACAGACTTTGTACATTGATATTTTGTTGAGTCGTTCGTTTTTTTTCCGTGACCTTTAGCTCACCGAATTCCTTGTTACATAACAGCATGACTTTACGAACGAACGGAATAGAGCATACTGTCAAGACATAACTTAATATAATTTGACTTTGTGATAATCTACGTTTATATAAAAAGCATTTTCTGTTTTTGAGAAAACATGTGATATACATATACGTTAAAATAAAATGGAATAGTTTTAGCTTTATATAATGGAGAATACCTTTTAAAAATTGACTATGAATGCTAACATGCCTGAACGTGAACACGCAATAGGTCAAGTTGATTAATTAGTTATTTTCAAGATATTTGATCAACTGATTGTCAGACTAGTGGCCTATAATACAATCAAAAATGTTTGTGTAAGCTCAGTTAATCCTTTTTTTGTGAATATGTCAATCAGGTTTGAGTTGCTATATGAACTCTACAGGAAAGATATTTATTCTAATCATGTGACATATTGAAATTGTAATGTCGCAAAAGTAAAGACTGACGGAATGGAAATAACTCACACTTTTCCTTTGGCTTTAAGGATTCTAGGTGAGGGCTTGTCTTATGACACAGTCGGGTGCTTTCCGCAATGTGCGTCCTATATCCACTTGCAGCGCTTCTTCCTGATTTCTTCATCTGCTGCAATCTGGTTTGTTCTCTCTCAAAGTAAGTTGTTGCTGATAGTGTCTGGCCAGAGGATCTGAAGTATTTTGCGTACACAATTGTTAATAAATACTTGTATCTTGTGGATGACGGCTTTTGTAATTCTGCAAATTTCCGCACCATACAGTAGAACTGTCTTAATGTTCGTATTGAAAATTGTGACTTTGGTGTTGGTTGATAGTTGTTTTGAGTTGGAGATGTTGTTCATTTAGAGAAATGCTGCCCTGGTTTTGCTGATCCGGGCCTTCATATCTGTGTCAGATGCACCGTGCTCATCGATGATGTTGGCGTGTGCTCTTGTCGGTGCACAATCGATCCTTACGAAATCTAGTCTGTTGATCTCATTAGGACATCTACGGAGTCCTTCATTCTGTTTGACAACTTTCTGTTGAAGACTTTTCCTGGTACTGAGAGTAAAGAGATGCCTCTGTAATCTTCACACTTGCTCAGATTGCCTTTCTTCGGTATCTTGATCAGGTGTCCTTCTTTTCATTCTGTTGGCACTTGTTCTTCATCCCAAATCTTGCTCAAGAGAATATGGAGTATCTTTGCAGTTTCTGCTTTGACTGCTTTCAGTTCCTCTGCTGAAATGTTGTCTGGTCCCGCTTCTTTACCATTTCTGATTTGTCTGATGGCTATGCTGATCTCTTCAATTGTTGGTGGGCCAACATCGATTGGGAGGTCTGTGGGTTTCGCGTCGATGATGAGTGGGTTCAGTGGGGCTCGTCGATTCACAAGTTCTTCAAAGTGCTCTACCCACCTTTTCCTCAATTCTCCAAAGTCTCTGATTACTCTACCTTCCTAGTTTGTCACTGGTCTTTCCAGTTTACGATAATTCCTAGCGAGCTTCTTCGATGTATCGTACAAATGACTTACATTTCCTTCTCGTACAGCCTTTCCCACCGCCATTGCTACGTTTTCCACAAGTATACGTTTGTTGGCTCTGATACTCCTCTTCACTTGCTTGTTTGCTTTTGAGTATTCAGCTTGGCTTTCTCTGCTCTTGTTCGTCTGTTATCGATGGCTGCTTTCTTCCGAAAATAATTCAAAATCATTCATTGTACTACTAATTTCTAACTTTAAAATTTCCTTTAATTTTTATTTTGTTTAATTGTGAAATAATAATAATAATAATTACAGTTTTTGTTTATATTAGTTTTAACAGCATTCATTCATAATCAATTATAGAGCCTGTTCAAAATGCCTATTAACCCAATTTGCCTTACCATATCAATAAAACGAGGTGAAATAAATCAGATAAATATAATAAGAAAATGATTAGTAATGCAGTAATTGTAGTATATAAAACAAAACACTAAAGATTTAAAAATACAATTTGAAAAAGACAATTGAGAAAATATGTATCGAGGAATATTGGAAATTAAGATTCCAACAAAGATTGATTATCGCATTTCTAATATTTCTCTAGTGTCCTTTGTACTGCCTCTATTCAGTATTTCAACAGTGTACCGATCGAATGTATTTTTACAGTATGCCACATGTATTCATATGAAAGAAGATATATCATGACGTTTGACTGAAGATTAATGTTCATGCAGTCAGTCAGTCAGTCAGGAAGGAAGGAAGGATTCCTTTGTGACCAATTTGGTCTCGCGTGCTGTTACGGGTATGAGGACGGATGTCACTTCACGGCTGACCACACAGTGGAAGGGTATTTCTTGAGGAACCTGAAAAAGAAGGTAGATTAGTCTCGGTCTTCGAGACCTGGGGGCGTGAACGCAGAGCCCAAGGGACAACTGCTTGAGGCCAGTCACGCACGGCCTTTTTATTGGAAATTCTTAAAATATTAGCTCCGCTCTTGTTTGGAAGCCCTTACCGCCGGAGACGGAGTTCCGAGATGTAGGGTGAGGTGTGACAATTTCAGGGTCGACCTTTTTTAACCCTCCCTTCCTTGTGTGAAGGCAGCATCGCTACAGAGGCTGGTTGTCCGATGGAAACACCTTACTGCTGTCACACTCCTCTGTAGTCAGCAGTACGACTTCACCCTCAGACATTGAGTAGCTGCTCTTAGTCTGATCGTTCTCTAATCGACCTGCCTGGCATGTTAGAACCTTCAGAAACATATGTTCCAGCCAATATAATTCGGTTGGGTCATCACGATAGGCAAGCCCGACCACGACGTTAAGGTAGCAGCTACGGTCGGGATAATGTTCACGCAGGCCAAGCTGTGATAGTTCATCTGTTTTAGTGAATCCAAACGAAGATTCTAAACTAACCGAATTCAGTGTTCTAAACACAACATTTTGTAATTCTCATTACGGGTTTCTGAAGATTGTTAAGTTACACATTTTTCAAACCATTAATCGATCAGTGTCAGACCTGGACGGCCGTTTCATTCTGGTATGGGCCTCTTCAGCAGTGCGCATCTACGACTCCTTCACCCCGCAGGATTCGAGCCCAGGATCTTCGGCATTGTGTGCGAACGCCTAATTCATCAAATCTATAGTTTTTAAGTTTAATATCTGTGGAGGCAGATTATGACAGATTATGAGTGCTTATCTCTGACAACATCTACCAGAATGAAGTAATCATAAGATGTTGCTTACTTACTTAAAAAATAGAAATCACCTACTTTCTTTGTGTATGGTTAATTTGTAATCGAATCACCGAATACTAGCTATCATTTTCTTTTCATTATTATAATCTGTTATTTATCCTAATGAAAAGTATTTGGGTAAACAGATTTATGAAGAAAAAAATACTAGCCTACATATTAAAATAATACAGAAATTATCCGCTTCAACAAGGATATAACATATTTGGGTCATTCAAACAATATGTCCTTTTTCATTATTGAATCAGTCAAGCGTAAAATGCACAGTCAATTTATGAAAAAAAAACTAATTAGACAATAGAGAGAAAAAAATAACAAACGAACATAGGAAATTAAATAATCTGATTTACTGATTAACTGATTATTTTTCATTATCGTAAGGATTCATTGTAAATGAAACAAATGCAAAAAAGTGTTTTCATTATAAAGAGTTGTGAAGATTGTTGAATTTCTGTTGAAATTATGAATCTATCAATGTTTGAGCAACATTAACAACTTGGAAGCACTAAACAGTCGTATCGTTCTGGGTATGGGACTCAACAATAGTGGTGCGTATCCACGAACCCCACAATCTGAAATGGAACAGAGGACCGGGATTGAATGAAGTTCGACATTCACGTAGTTGGATGTCGGCTCACTGTTCCAGAAGTTAAGCATTCGGTCCCTGCGAGTAGCAAGAGTCGTAGATGCACACTGATGATGAGTCCCATACCAGAACGATCCGGCCGTCCAGTGCTTGCAGCTATCTGATGGTGATTACCGACAAGATACAGATGTTTGTTAACGGTTGTCTATACAAGATACTTCAGATCTGTTGGCTGGGTACCACTAGCAACAACCTACTGTGGAAAAGAACAAACCAGATTCTAGCTGAGGAAGAAATCAAAAAACTGCACTAGAGGGGAATAGGATATATTGCTGGAATTATCCAAATGCGTCTCAATACAAGCCCTAACTGGGTGTTAGATTCGTGACTAGGTACGCTTGAAGCTATTACGAGTTCACCTTAGTCGATAAACGCGAGCGAGACAATTACCAGCGTCCAGGTAGGCTACCTTGATCCCAAAACTGAAAAAGAGAGGTCTTGATAAGCGTAGAAAGTATATTCTGCAAACACACAGAAATCACAAAATCAAGCATGCAACTCTCATTTATTTATACATCATCAAAGAAACGTCCTTGGGACAGTCACGAAAATAGCACACTAAAATACACAGCAGCCAATCACAGCTAAGGACTTTCCAGGTCGGAAATGAAATCTCAAGGTCAACTGATCAGCCCATACTCGCAAACGTGAAACCAAAGATAAGGCATTTATCAAGCGAGTTCTGGGAATCTAACATCCCCAACACTGGGAACTCTCAAAACCAAAGGAAAAGAGGTAGATCAAGGAACACGTTACATCGAGCATTGAATACAGACATCAAAAGAGTGAATAACGGTCTGTACAACAGGGATGGAAGGTTCAGGAAAGAAAAGGTTGGAGGCCTATGCTACACATGTGATTTTCTAATTGATGCTTTTAAATTTTTAACCAGTCATTTCTAGACAACAACTGATTTCAATCTTTGAAGTGATCACAAGAATAAGAACATTAAATTTAATAGTTTATTTCACCTTCGATAATCCAGTCTGTTAGTGTCGTAGAATGCTTAGCAATACTCAATTGTTTCGTTTTAAATTTAGGATTCATTACCAAAAACAACAACAACTCAATAAAGCAATGATAATAATCGATATATTTAGATATTTCAAACAAACATGAATAAATTCACATGATTATTGATATAATCAGACTTAGTGTGGTTTTGACTGAACTAAATAGTCTGCCGTTTTACTTTTGTACTGTTCAAACTTACGTGAATTTTAGTTCTGCTAATTACTTATTTAGAAAAACAACACATATAAGCGAACAATATTGTTTTCGATTAGATCGTCATCAGGCTGCTTTACTCTAACAAGTTCAATGTCTGAAAAATTGTGTACATACCGAGTCGGATCCAGAGGAAATTCCTTTTCCGGTTTTTGTTTTTTCAGAGTTTTCACTAGCTTATTCATTGTCTTCTCAGATTTGTTTTTAGAAACTTTTCCGACATAATGCATAAACAATGAATGAATTTCCGATGGCAGGTTATCTGAGAAGACAATGAATAAGCTAGTGAAAACTCTGAAAAAACAAAAACCGGAAAAGGAATTTCCTCTGGATCCGACTCGGTATGTACACAATTTTTCAGACATTGAACTTGTTAGAGTAAAGCAGCCTGATGACGATCTAATCGAAAACAATATTGTTCGCTTATATGTGTTGTTCTAATTTTCACAATGGGAATCTTTAATAACTTATTTATATTAAACGTTTCGTGCTATTTGGTACTCATCAGCAAGGTGTACCTCTGATCTTAGGGGAACTGGTGCTCCAAGACAGATTCGATCCTGTATCAACCTCGATATTTTAGGTACACCTTACTGATGAGTACCAAATAGGACGAACACACAGTTTCAGGGGTTCATGTCAGCCACCTACAACCACCATCTTACATCTTAACATAATGCATGCTACACTGAGTTGCCACATTGCAACTTGACTGATAGAACATGATCAGCACTATCCAGTGATCAGTACTTCAGGTGGTCAATCATGGCCCGGCAGCTCAATGGCAACGTCTTTAGTACCCCGAATCCTTTTAATAATGCATGATTAACTATTTACAGTCAGGTAGAGATAAGCTATACATAGGATAAATAAAGTAAATGACACAGGCTCACATGTTCGAATAAAAACGTCCAAGATTATGAGAGAATAATTCACAAGGTCAAAATACCTGTGAGTAACGAATCAGCAAATATAGGTCAATTTTTTTTATCCGAAAGCTAAAATAAGCCCAGTAGATTCGATCCATTCGGAAGTGTCAGTCCCGCCAAAGATTACAAGTACACTTCACTGACGGGTGCCATTTAGCACAAAATCTACGTCCAAGAGTTCCTGTCGAAAACCTGTAACCATCACTTTACAAAGAAACATTCAAGTCCCGAGTTGTGGTCCAATGTTTCATATACGTAATTGCAATCAGTCACCAGTGTAACTATACGGTTATCTTAACTCTGTCAATAATAACTATTCACTTGTACTGAGTTTTTGATTTCATGCTCATCTAATAACTGTAGTTCATAATTGATGATCATAACTGATATGATTAGAGTTCAGTCAAAATGGAAGAGGTTAAGCGTTCGTGCACAGTACCGAAGGTCCCGGGTTCGAATCCTGCAAGATGCAGGAGTCGTGGATGCTCACTGCTGATGAGTCCTATACCAGGACGAAACGGCCGTCTTTCAGTGCTCCCAGGTTTATAATGGTAATCTAACAATGATTGATTGGTGATTTCAAATGTGTAAAAACACTAATCTCCATAACTCTAATTGAAAATATTCTTTCATGCTTCTTTCGAAGTCTCCATTTCACATTTTTAATGTTTGGACATCAATCCGGTAGTGAGTTATCAGACATGAAAATGACAAACTCTTGTATTTTTCTGTTGAATTCACATCATAATCTCAAGATCAGAGTGATGGCTAGAGTTAAACTAGAATAAAAATTTCAACCTAATACTTCTTTCCTTTCTATTACATCACTGTATAAGGAAGCTAATGATGAAAACTAAATATGCCAGCTTAAAACCAGACAACATTTCACAACTTCCTTATTGTAAATTTGATTGAACGGAAACTAAAACAAGTAATCAATTTTGATGACAATTTTGTTTGTTTAAATTAAAAAAAATTTCATTCTCAAAGTTAATTAAAGATTAAGATTTATGATTTATTATGTTAATTTACAACTTTTTAATAGACTATCATTATTAATTAACTTCCGTCAAAAATCATTATTTCAAATGTTCTAATAAGCAATCACAAGAAATCATAGTATGATTCGTGTTTATTCTCAAGTGGAGCTTATTGTTTGGATTTTTGTCAACTCACTTATAATGAATTAACTTACATCAATATTTGTTAATTTCAATTTGGTGATGGCAGCTATTAGCCATATGTAAATCTATCTTGTAAAGTTCACGTGATCCTGTTCATTATGAAAGAGTGTAATGAATTTAGTGAGTTAGATTGGAAGTATGAGTCGGTCAATGATCGACCACCATTGGAAACACACATCCATTTTCATGGGAGAGGAGTAACCTCGATAACAATTGTATTGCGTGTACTTTCAGAGGGTTTGACCCAAGCCTTCGGACAAATTAAATAATTAATTCTGCCCGGGTTACTGTTCAGTCATCTTTTGACCTTGTTAACTTTTCAGTTTTATCTTGGTTGTTTCTATTCAAGCATGTGTATGCACCGCTTACTTCGCTTATCGCATGTCAAGCTTATTCTGTCTGAATATAAATACTTAGTCATTCTTTATCAAAGAAAGTTACCTCGCCGGCCTTCTCTTCGCTTTGCTTATATGCTTTATAGTATCATGTCTGCAACCACGAACAAGTGGTTGAAATAAACTCATCCAACCAAATCAGTATTGAACTTCTTATTACCATCGTCGCACGAACCTGGATCGCCTAAATATGATATACTGAAACTGAAAGGAAGATTTATTTCATAGCATATTTAAATGTTCATTAGCATCGGAGAGTCTAACGCAAACACAAAGTGGTGAACCTCGACGTGGAAGCTAACGGGGCCATGTCCACCACAAAAGTGGTGATTCCGAACACCAGCATATTGTAGCCACACAACATCCCAATTCATATTTCTGCTATAACACTGGCTGTTACCTGATTGATTGTTGTCCATTTTAGTCGGCTAACTTTGTTGTATGCTTCAAATACAATGGAAATTATTATGTAAAGAGAAGTGCTCCTTTTCAATATCTTAACTTCTGCGTGGAATTTGAAGTTAATAAACTCGTTTGGATTGTTATCATTCTCGAAATGTTTTATGATGAAATATATCCGGTCTAACTGAGTTCCAATTCGTTGAATCGTATTAATACAATACACAATCGTTTGTAAATGGACATTTATCTTAAGTTAACAGTAATCCAAATACTTTAATCGTTCTTGTTAAAAGTTAAAACGAAAATCGAAATACTTTGCTTCAGTTTGTACTTTTTACTCTAAACACATATAAATCACTTACTGAAACTATGGATTACGATCAATTTACACTACTCTACAATCAATCTCACTGAAGATACTAAAACTTTATCATCGTTGTCTAAGTAGATTTTCATAGTTTCACCTATGAAATTATTGGTTCTTTTTAATTTGAAAACGACATCATTTGGAGTGCAAATGTAAACTAAAAAGAACTCACTAGGAGTTCATGCTCATAGTCACATACCAGAATAAATCCATAAACTATGGACTCTTGTAAGTCCTACTCCATTGATCCATTCTGTTAATTTTGGTCAATGCCTTCGGTAATATTTATCTTATTTATTTAAAAACTAAATCTTTCAAATTTTCTAACTTTAAGCAACATTTCTAAACATATTAATGAACTAATCAATTTCATGGTTTTGGTTATAGGGCTGTGAAGATTGTTGTGTTTCATTGAAGTCATGAAACGATCAATGTTAGACCACCATCAGAAACGCGGAGGCACTGAACGGTTGTATAACCTGGTATAGGCCTTATCAGCAGCGTGCATCCACAACTCTTCCTCCTCGCGGTAATCGAATCCGAAATCACCCATCTAGAGATTAGGCATTCGTACACGATACCGAAGGTCCTCGGTTCGATTCTTACGAGGGGCAGAAGTCGCGGATATGCACTTCTGAAAAGTCTCATACCGGCGGGACAATACGGCCGTTTATTGTTTCTAGGTTTCTCATGGTAGTCCAACATTGATCGATTCATGAAGTTTTAAAGCGATTTCATCTAGTCAATGATCAAACTTGATCAGAATTTTGATTGGTCATTTCAGTCTGTTTGCATTTATATACACTCTTCATACAAGTCTACTTTCACATGTTTATTAAAAATTGATTTCCCTGATCTATTATACTATCAAACAAACAAACAGAAGTATTCCCTATGTAATTATGGAAGAACTCGATTTATCTAAATAGTTGGTTATTTAAACAGAAAAAAAACCCATGTTTTCTAATAAATGGAATCATATCTTATAACTAACTATATTGATTGAATTATTCAATTAAACTTAAATTTGATTGGTGGATTCCAGTTTACAGGAGTTACAGTCTGTTGATTTAAAATTCTCTAATTAAGAAAGAAAGTTTTTAACTTAAATCGTAACCATGAATTGTTAGTTTTAGAGACTTACTGTGAATATTTCTATTGGAATGCATAAATGTGTTTAAATGATCAGCATTAAATACGAGAGAATGAGAGTGGTAGTGTGGTGCGCGCTACTTATAAGTAGTATATGACGCGAGTAAACACGTAATGTCTGGCAGCAGAAGTTTGGGGAAGATCAAGAAAGGAAGAGCGGGAATACAATAGGATTTGCATGAAATGCATAAGCAGTGAAATGTCAGACAATGGATTGATGTTTTGCAACAGGAACAACAGTCCAGTTCGATATGATGGATTGATATTTTGCAAATTAACGATTTACGATGTGGTTTTCCTATTTTACCAATTAACTCTGTAATTTGCGATAAATACAATTCGGTTGCTCTCACCTGTGTTCTCCTTCACTACAGTAGATTCCATTGCCAACTGTTATCCATGTATAGGTTATCCATCTGAAGACCATTTATTTAGTCCATCTACCAATCGAGACTAACTCCGCTTCGAAGCCCTCTAGGCCATCGGGTTAGCGACCCCATCAAAAAAAACTAACTCTAACCAGAAAAAATAATTTAAACGATTTAATCTCTGTCCTGAGAGTCAGAAGGTCATCTTTTAGGAGAGTCATGATGTCTCATGATGAGTTCCTTCGGAAGTCACGATGCTGATGTCGCTTTTGACAATCAGAGCAACCATTAATTTAGGTACATGGAATGCTCGTACAATCCGTGAGACCGGAAGAGTCATCCGAGTCGCTACCAACTGAGACTAAATAAACCAGGTCTTGAATTTATAGCGAGATGAGACTATTATTGTTCTCGAGATTACCAAGTAAAATCCAAAAAGATCCAGAAATCAGAAAGAAGGCAGTAACTGGATGAAGAGTTGTATTGATTCATGGTCTCGTGATATCGAAATAATTTCAAGACCGGAATAGAGAAGCAGCTAACAACCACCAAGGATAAACTCGAGTTTTAGTCTTTAGTTCAGTTAAACAAACGGAGTACAATCGAACAATGATTGCTAGAATTAAGTACAATAGTAAATCTTTACATTTCAAAAATTGTGTTCCCTTCGTAAAAGTATACCACTACACATTATAAACAGTTAAAATTTTACAGTAAACATCATACTGATTGAGCACACACTAATCGTTACCATAACTCACTAACATAATAGATAACATTTTAAAAATTGTAGCGAAATGAATTGAGTTAGCGTTACAGTACTGGATAAGTACCAAGAATCAGCTGACGACATATAAACAGAAGTCATTAATTTTATTCATCTTTTGACAGTGAAAAAGCACTGTGAGAACATCCATCTTGATTTGTCATTTAATGGTGGTCTAACGATGACCGATATGTAATTTCAATGATATTTTGTATGAACTATGTCATCGAAATTGCTGTTTAGGTCCAAATTTGAAAAGATTTTGCCCAAGCTACGATAAAATGGATAACACTACTCTACATCTAGCCATTTTCTACACATAAAAGGCATTTTCATTCATATTTTA
>OX103971.1:79257021-79276312 GCA_944470395.2 Schistosoma turkestanicum | reverse complement strand
AACACCCAGGTCAGAGTCACACACAGCCCAATACCACCTACCACCCACCAACCATCCACTTGAACTACAAATCTTCCCTACCATCTTAAATTGATTTCTAGTTTGTTTATTTTTCTGACTGTTTTTATTCTCCTATCCCTACGTGTATTCGCCGGAACAGATAATTAGTTTAGTAGACATTGAACTCAAATCTAACTCGACTTATTAATGCTTACACTGTTTGTCTTTGTGCAGAAAATATTAGTTATTGGGTCTTGAGTATCAATGGGGTTCCAACATCGATATACGAAACTTCAGTTACTACAATCAACATATCTGACGAATTGTACACAAGCCAGGAAAGTAAAATAAAGATGTTGGATATTTTCTGCTCATTATAATCAGATTATACTGAGTGGATTAGACCATGCTATTAAAATCTCTACTTTTTCTTGGATTAAAAAATATCCAATGTATATTATACAATGTGCATAAGGATTTGAATAAATAAATTGATAGCACCACTATCATAATGTGATTACCACTTATATGCCACCTCACATCTATGAATACATATTAGGATTCTTCATATATATATTATATGCATATATCCTATATATATATAGATATATACTTAATGCATGAAGTGCCCTATTCTTATTTTCACGTAGTTCTTATAAGAAGGATCACTGGTTTCTGTTCTTCTCGTCATACCAGAAACAACACAAAAAACAACACGTGCATCAACATTAGGACAATCCAGAGAATTTTACGTACCTTTGCTTTTTACCACAAGTCTTATACTTACCTACCGGTTATAGCCTTACAGATAAATAAATATTCTGGGACCAAAGTGTACTAATTAATTATTATCTAACGTGCCAACGCCCAGTAAACTAGTGTGCGTATAACTGCCCAGTTGCTGTAATACTGTTTTATGCATTTATTGATTTGAACAGCTGATATTTTGCGTCTTTTCTTTTACCCTAGAAAACCCACATGTAGTGTGATACCACAAAAAATATTCATTCTTCCCGTTTAACAATTTACGTTTGGAAAGTAGTAGTCTGTGTTTAACATATTTTATTTTTATGATTGGAATTATGCAGTTATCTTCAGTAGATGCCACACATTAGAAGCCAGGATGCACTGAACGGCTGTTTTATTCTAATGTAGGACTTTTCAGTAGTGTGCATCCATGACCTCATGAGCAGGAATCGAATCCATGACGGTGCGCGCCAACATGTAATTATGTATTCAGATGCCGCTTGATTTGCATGATATGTTTTTGATCATTTTTCAATCAAAAAAGCAACACTATTTCTTCACTTTTTCGGATAGACAATGACATGACATGACATTTCTTACGTATTAACTCTTAAGATTTTCTGGTGTTTAACCATTATATCAGGATTTAAAATTACGTCAACTTTGAAGTCATTATTTTTAAAAGTATAATGCTATCCTGACAACTCCACAACCATTTTACCGCGATCCTTGCAATTTTCCAGGCTCCCGCCGCACCTGGATTTTCCGATTGATATTTACAATTTTTCTCTTATTAAATTAACGGTGATTTGTAAATTTGCTCCAGTACCTAACCATTGGACCATTTCTGACACCGATTTATACACTGAAAATGATGAACTGCGATCCATTTTTTAGGACCCACCATTAGTTCACCTGGAGAGAACTGGATGGCACACCTCCTTTCGTCTTGGTGCCTGCGCGGCACTATCAGCAGTCGCGCGCCACATGGCATGTTCAACCCTGTGTGGTGTTGTACAGGCACACCACTGCCGAAGACATATGGGTGAAGATTGTGTGCAAAAATCCGCCGATTGATCAGGAGTTAGACCATTAACCAGCCGTTGGATGCCAGCACAGTTGTCCACAGATTAAGTGTTCGCACTCAATACTGAAGATCCTGGGTTCGAGCCTTGGGAGCTGCAGGAGTCATGGATGCTCAATATTGACGCGTCCTATATCAGGAAGAAACGGCCATCCAGTGCTTCTAGGTCTCTAATAGTAGTCAAACAATGATTCATTCATGACCTTACTCGCATCATGACTAACACAACCATCCTCCCATCTTAACTCTGATCAATTATACATCCTATGAATAAGTTTAATTAGTTACCACATACATAGAAAATACTGATATAATTTTGCCTTTCACAAATGTAAAACAAGCTGAAAATTTCCTAATTTTTAAATGAACCAGCATAATATAATCTGAGTATTGACCATTGCACACATAGCCCGCCTTACACACCATCAGCCGACATTCATGCATGAGATCCTCTGCAGAATCTAATCAATTTAAATAAATTTTATACATTGAAAATAATTCAAAATTTGATTATTTCTCTTATCTTCCTTTCTGCTAATGAATTTTCCGTCAGTGACTGATATAATGAATTGCTAGTTTACAATTAAATAATTTACCGCCACCACGCGATGTTTTATTCAAGATACAAAAACACCTCACCCTCCCCCCGCTCGTGCACGCGGAAACACTTTTTTTAATTATTCACATTTAACCACTAATGATAAGATCAGTGAATAGAGGAATGTCTAACCATTTCGTGCCAATAATTGCTTGTAACTGAACTAAACACACACGCACACATCACAATATAATACAAGACATATATATATGTATATGCATAGCTTATTTGCTTGCTTGTTTTACACGTCTAGCTTATTGTATTGCTTCAGCGCATGAGGCTTCTTGGCTCACTCGCCTTCTCCATTCTCATGTCTGTCTGCATAGATGAATGCATAAAATAAATTAATCTGCTACATCATCGTATTTGACTTCTTATTACTAGCGTAGCACGAACGGGATCTGCCTAAGTATGATATACGGAAATGGACAGAAAGATTTATTTCATTGCACACTCTATTATTCGTCCACACTGAATTCCAGTCGTGAGATGCTAAATACATGCGATGTATTGAGCTACTTAAGTTACTAGTACTCACGAAAGTATGACTTGATCTTTATATGATTCAATGGGAACGCAATCACCAGGCACGCAGGATGAGATTGATCACAGCTCAGTGATCAACAATTGAACAACATATGTAACTCGAAAAAAAACTATGAACAAACGCCATCGTCAGAAGTTTCAATACAAATGTCAAAACAGTTCAACTGGATGAGGTGGAAACTTTAAGAACCGCCAAAGTCATCATCCAGAAGATACAAGTGTTTAATAACAGTTGCCTACGCAAAATACTTCGAATCCGATGGTCAGACACAATCAGCAACAACCTACTGTGGAAGAGAACAAATCAGATTCCAGTGGAGGAGGAAATCAGGAAGAAGCAGTGGAAGTGGATAGGACACACGTTGCGGAAATCATCCGAATGCGTCACAATACGAGCCCTGACGTGGAACCCTCAAGGCAAAAGGAAAAGAGTAAGGCCAAGTAACGCATTACGTCGAGAATCGGGGACAGACCTGAGAAGAATGAACAAAAATCAGACTGAACTGGAAAAGGAGGCCTAGGAAAGAGTAAGTAAGAGAATACTGGCCGGCAGCCTTTGCTCCATTGGCGGGTAACAGGCGTAAATCATTTCAAAATCAAATCATTGATCAACCCGTTGTATATATTTCTATCCTTTAGTTGATCATTCTGTGTACAAATAATCCACAGAGTCGCTTCAAAATTACAATTAGAATTAGGTGACTAACAATGCTATATTTAATCATTTTAAATAATACTGCTTAAATTGTAAATTGTATGTTTTTTTTCACCCTACCGTTTTGTTTTTCTTTTAGCTTGATCGTAAATACAAACTGCATCCAAGTGTTCTACGTAGACCACCATCGACTGTACGTAATTTATCCACAGTACGTAAAGAAAGTGTTGGCAGTTTTGCATCCGGTGGTTTAGCTGTAACATCTCAATTAAAAACGAACAATTTCATTGAATATATACCAGATCATGAAACAGCTTCATACAGTGATATTAGTGAACATGAAGATGGTGTGGTTCGACGAACATGGGCAACATAAATTGCTTCATGCGTCGTAGTGAAAAATAAGACAGAATTATAAAATTTTAAGATCAACTATTAACGATTATTTATATATATATATTTTTCTACTGATGATTATTGCATTCACACAAAAACTATGATACCTATACCTATATATATAGATAATATACATAAGATATTGTTTGTTTTTATTGTACAACTGTTGTGCAATGTGTATGAACTTAATTACTTATTAGAAACGATCATTATTCATGGAATAAATACCTCTTCTTATAGATAATCGTTGAGTTGGTGTGTGTGTGTGCCTGTGTGTGTACATTGATTGTGATCACTCCACACACTTACACACACACACACACAGCAGGCTGCCTTTTCTCTGCCTTGATCTCTCTTTATTCTTGTTCTATGAAACAACTAAACTGACTGAATAAACTGAATGATGCATTCATTGTGTAGGTTTATAATCAATCTATCAAATCCTATTCGACATATCGTTTGAGTATAGCATACATATATGATTGATTCTATTCTGACCGCCGCCGCCCCCCCCCCCAATCGCCCAACGTAACATTTACACAAAAACTGACGAGTTACCTGCACACACACCTTCACGCACACACACACACACACTCACGACGACGACACACACTTCCACACTTTATTCCATTCCATTCTTAGTTTTCAACTGAATTGTGCTTTCTGATTATTATTATTATTATTATTATTATTATTTTGGCTTGGATTGTATCTATATCTATTTTCTTTCTCAAATAATTCAATTCATTTTTTTACACTCTGACCAGAGATAGATCACCCATAGTTTTTGTTCGACTAGTTACACTAATTTTGGGATTCAGTGTTTCCTTTTTATTTTTTTTTTCTTTTCTTCGTTTGATTTTCCTTTTTTTTTTAATTTTTTTTTGATTTTCTTATGTGTTTTGTTTCATTCACATTGATCAATCAATCAACCAAAGCGTGCGTAACTAGTTTGTCACACACTCTCTCTCTCTCTCCTACACACTTTGTCTTACTCACTCTGTCTACACGGCTTTTCCATGAATTTTCTAAATAAATAAATATTATACATATATATATATATATATATATATATATATATATATATATATAAAACATGTTAGATATTGAAAATACTGTTAGAATATCAACCATAATCCAACTATTTTGTAATATATACACATATATACATAAATATATATACATGTGAAATTTCACTGATTTACAAACTTGAGTTTTGCTTTTCTTTTCAACTACACAGTAAGATACTTAGATTTCACAGAGGTGTATAGTTCAATTGAATGTTAAGCCTTATAGTTTAAGTCATCAACTGTCAGTTATTCATTGTTTAATACTTAAGTAGGTTAGTTATATTCTGGGTGCATTGGCAGACCCGTAGCATATGCAGGTAGGTATGTTGCTGTTACACAACACAATTGTTCACACGACTGCCATTATCAAGATCCCCCCTTGCTTAAAGGGTACGTACACGTTGTCTAGTTTTTTACGCAAATTATTCGGACATTCAGTCATTAGGTTTAATGAATCAACTCAATCCCACCAAACAATCCACACCTTAAAATCTCCAGTTGGCTAGAGCAACAAGGTGGATTAACTCGACTAGACCTGGCATCCATTACAGGGAGGGTACTGAGCCGCTCTAGCGGCGCACTATTCAGCAATCATTCCAAGCAACTGGCCTCCAGTTCCCTCACGCACTGAAAAATCGACCGATATGCCTAAACCCTAAATGAAGCCAAGGATCAACTGTTCCGCAGGGTCAGATAGAACGCATACATTCTCATTAGGCTGATATCAGCTACTCGATCAAGCACGAGCACTTAACCAAGTTGGGCTATTCCCACCATGATGGATGGGCAGATATCATGTACGATCACGCGTCAATGAATGCAGGACATTAAGCAGCCAACTGAAACCCTCGTTTATGTTACTCCCGCTTCTAGTTTTAGCTACGATCGTGAGTAGTCTAAATAGGTTGGTTATCTCTACAAAGCAGATTCTAATATAACCTCATTGATCTTCATCTTAAAACCAGTCGATAGTGGTTGTTATCTTTTTCCTAGTTTGCTTGAAGTTATTTAGGATGAAAGTGATTTTCATCAAGAATCTATGAGAAGTTTCAAAGTATGTTGCTTTGGTTTTAAGGAACCAATGTTTAACAACTTTTTAGCTACTTGTAACATATCGTAGAAACATCAATTCAAATGGTGTATTAATTTTTCTAAAAAGATTTACCTTTGTAAGTTTATAATTAATTATCACTGGGACCTCTGTCATAGCCTTTAAATCAATAAGATTTCTACTGGTTAATGTTTATTCCAGTAAGTTGATCTTCGACGGGACTTACGTCGCAGACCGAACCCATATCCAGTCCTCCAGCTTTATCCAAGTTCGAGATTGGCCGTAACCACAAAATGGCTCTAGATGGAACTAGATAAAAATTGTAGTAATCACAACAAAACCACTTCTCTATTTATAAATTTAGAGAACTTCAATGAACTGCGAATTAATGCTTACTAGTGAACGTTTCGAATGACTTATTACCCAATATTAAATATTATGATTATCATTATTTATCAAGCGCTATAATTATCTCCAGCGGCGAGTAATAAGACGGAAGTAAGTAATTTCGAAAAAATGAAATATAAATATTCTACCGTAACATTGTCGAGTGACATTATTATTAAACTGAGTTGCGCACACACTCACACAGAGGACAGAACTTTATGATTGAACTAAATTACCATTGTGAGTTAAATATAGAAGTTCGTACTCATAATAAGTATATAATAATAATAATCTTATCCGTAGATAATAATTACAGAGTGTATGCTGTTTTACAAGGCATGGTCAGCTTGACATAGAAATGAATGTTTAATATAGTAGAGAGATAGATATCTCATGTTACAACATTGTATGAACTGTTCGAGTTCGAAACTAGTTCAAACAGCATATATTACAGTAATGCAAGGTGTCAGTCAGTCAGTCAGTCAGTCAGTCAGGAACTAATAATTCTTTGTTCCTGTGTGGACAGGGTCGTTTCGTGTCCCAATAATAACGAACTGGTTATATGGAAAGGGAACAAAGAATGCGGAATGACTACCATAGGTCTGTAAGGTTATGAAAGAATGTTCTGGTTAGATACTAGTTAAATTTACAAAGGACGATGTTAGTGCAAAGTATCTCTGAAAGTAAGGAAGTTTAACTAGAAGGTTCAGTAATAAAAACGATTAAATATTTAGGGTTCCTATAATCTTACTTACTTATAGCTGTAAGCACATTCAAGGTATCTTCTGAGGAGTTATAGCTATTAACTTAGTAAATAAAACTTGATAGTGACTTGCATTTCATGGATGGATTTCGATGAGTTATTTCAGTCTCGCAGATTTACTGATAAGATAGTCCATATAAAAACAAAAGATTTAGGATGAGATTGTATCACAGATGACGAAGAATTACAGAAGCTATAAAATTAGGAGTTTATGTGCATCAAATTACCTCATTGGATGTAAAAATATCAGATGTAGTTTAAGTCTCCTCTTCCACAATGTGTCGAGTCCAAGTTTATTATATTACGTCTGAACCAATAATTTAAAGTACAATCCATTCCAGCAATACAAAGTGTAAATTTTCTCAGAACGGATTCCAGCGTTAGTTTATCTTTCATGCGAACACTACATACAGAGAATTAACACAGAAGACGTTCAGACATGGAGGTCTGTTTAGATGTCAGTTCTGAGAAAGACAAATTAATGTAGGAGCACTTGATTCCCAAGTCATCTGTTGCATGAGATTTCGATAACACCTTCTTACCATTTATGGATAGGTTTAAGTTGAGTACAGGATTTCCAAAGTAGATCCATCCATATTTGACATTGTTTAACTCCAACTTTCATTTCGAACACTACTGGGTCACTACTCATTGAATTGAGTTTCATTCTTGTACAGTGTGGCATATTGTTCAGCTCACACATGACTCAAAGAGCATATGTAACTAGGGAATTACTTTTATCCAAGGAATGAAAGTTTTTCTGGACTTCTTTTTTCAATATGCAACTCTGTTAGATATGAGTGTTATCCTCAATGCTATACATACGTTCGGATCCTTTTTGGCCAGACACCATCAACAACAACCTCCTGTGGGAGAGAACAAACCAGATTCCAGTAGACGAAGAAAAGAGGAAGAAGCGCTGTAAATGGATAGGACACACATTATGAAAAGAATCCAACTGCATCACAAGACAAGCCCTCACTTGGAACCCTCAAGGACAAAGGAAAAGTGGAAGGCCAAGGAGACAGACATGAAAAGAATAAACGAAAATTGGTACGGGACGGGAAAGGAAAGCCTAGAAAAAAATTAGTCTGGAGAACACTGGTCGGCGGCCTATGCTCCCTTGGAAGTAACAGGTTTAACTACAACTAAAGAGTAACAATTAAAGAGTAACTAATAACTATTTAGTTTTTTCTAAAAGCTTATATTTATTGTAACGCAAATAATCAAACTTACCGTGAGATATCAGAATCGGTAAATTGCAAATTTGGTGAATGCGTAAAACATTGATTCAGCAGCATAAATAATAAAGTTTTTCTTGTTAAAATCTATCCATTCAGTGATGTACTACAAATTTAATTGAGTTTATGTGAATAAATCTTCTCATACTATTAAACTTGTAAGTATTCCCGAGATTCTCTCACTGGTAATACTGTTTTGATAATTAGTTCTTCGTAATGTTGTTTATTACTCTCTGATATGGCATAATGATATATTTATATGTATATATGTCAGATTTCATCAAACGAATCAAAGCGATCCGAACCATTGATTACATACATTATTTATCCTAATAAATAAAAGATCACATGATGACACAAAGCCGTAGTTTGGTAAATTACTGAAGTAATCACATGTTAATACTTAAATGATATTTTATAATAAAGGCAGTAAGTCAGAATTTGCTGAAAATGAACTTGTTAGAAAAAAAGCAACATTATTTAGGCGAAGTAGATGTGAGTTAGATTCATCGCAAGCGTCTTCTTCGTTAGGATTGTCTACCCGATTATCCTGTAGTCGAGTCCATATAGTCTGTCCCAGTCTTTGGACAAATTAACGACTTCATTCACACAATTTTTGACCTTGCCAATCACTCGCTTATAACCTTGGACGTTTTTATTTGTGTGTAAATGTGAATTGCTTGTTTCGATTGTATCACATGACTAGCCTATTCCTGTCTAACTATATGATCAATACCGCATCCCAGTGATTTGGTGCATTCGCCTTCGCTCTCCAGTTGTGCATGCTATTGTCTCTCTGCTTACGTGAAAGTATGAAATACATTCATCTTCAAAATTATAATAGGCTGGTAATGCTCATTGTCACACAAACAGGGTTCACCTAGGAATAATATATATGGAGATTAGTTTGAAGAATAATTTTATAGCATATTTAATCATTCCTATGGTGTGTCTGAGAAGATTGTCAACATTATATGGGATTCTTTATGATGGATTAATGTTACGCTCGTTACTAAGTTTGCTTGAGGCTATTACGAGTTTACCTTAGTCGATAAACGCGAACGAGACTTTTACCAGCGTCCTGGTAGGCTACCTTGAATCCAAGGCTGAAGTAAAAAGGCTTTGTAAGCGTAGAAGTATATTCTACAAACACCCAGCAATCACAGTACAATCAAGCATAAAACTCTCGTTTATTTATACAACATAGAAACGTCCTTGAAACAGTTACGAAAATAGCACACTAAAATACACAGCAGCCAATCACAGCCAAGGATTTTCCTGGTGGGAATTGAAATCTCAAGGCCAACTGATCAGCCCATGCTGGCAAACGTAAAAACCAAAATAAGGCATTTATTATTTTGTGGATCTAACATCCCCAACAATTAAACTGCAAGATCGTGCATTGGGGGACATCTCACAGACTCGTTGCAAGTGAAGACCGGTGTCAGGCAAGGTTGCTTACTCTCACTCTTTCTCTTTCTCCTGGTGATCGATTTGATCATGAAGACGCCGTCATCCACAAGATACAAATGTTTATTGACAGCTGTCTACTCGAAATAATCCGGATCCGTTGATTAGACAGCATCAGCAACAACCCACTGTGTGAGAGAAGAAACTAGATTTTATCTAACGAAGAAATTAAGAAAAGGTGCTGAGAGTGGATTGAAGAGGAAAGTACCTAACTGCGTCACAAGACAACCACTCATCTGGAATTCCACATAATCAAAGGAAAAATGGAAGATCAAATGACACATTTTGCCGAGAATCGGAGACACATTTGAAAAGAATTAATAGTGATTGGGTAGTAATTGAACGGAAGACTCGGGGCAATGTTGGTTGGATAATGCTGGTTGGTGGCCTATGCTCAAACCTTTATTAGAAAAGTTAAAGACATTTGGTGGACCGCTCTGAATCTTTAGGTTTCATCTAGCGCATGGCCACTATCAATCGTCTGGTAGAGCAATGCTGGATTGATTTTATCTACAAAATGTTGCTTCAAGACTGGGTTGCATTGGCACCTGAACTAGTGATAGGGAGTGAAGTAGTCGAGCGTGTTGATCACTTCACTTATCTTGGGAGTCTCATCAGTGCCGATGGCCTGGTGACAGACGAAATCTCAGCTCGGATACAGAAGGCTCGATTAGCTTTTGCTAACCTGCGTCACTTATGGCGTAGGCGTGATATCCGTTCGCTAACCAAAGGACGGGTGTACTGCGCAGCAGTTCGTTCCGTTCTCTTATATGGCTGTGAAACATGGCCGTTAAGAGTAGAAGATGTTCGTAGGTTAGTAGTATTCGATCATAGATGTTTAGGAAGCATTGCTCGTATATCCTGGGACACCCGAGTAAGCAATGCTGTCGTTAGGATGCTAGGTAAAGATGGCAGATCAATAGATGAAGTGGTGAAACTTCATCAGTTGAGGTGGTTTGATCATGTGTTGCGTATGCCCAACCACCGACTGCCTCGGCGAATTATGTTTTGTGCAGTAGAAATAGGTTGGAAGAAAGTTAGGGGTGCCCAAACCAAATCATGGCAGAAATCTATGAAGTCACTGACAAGTGGACTGATTCATGTTGGTAGATGTAGACTACCTGGTTGGGGTCCGCGAGACGAAAGTCACCAATGGTTAGAGACTTTGAACGACATGGCTCAAAATCGTTTGCAATGGCGCAGGCGCATCCATTCTTTGAGCTCTCTCAAATCCTAATCTTCTGGACTAGCCAGCACCACTACCTTTGTCTTTCTAACCTTATCTCACTAAATTATATTTCTTGAATGATATCTTCGAATCCTAGTCTTCTTTATTAACATAAATACCTCTACTATCTTTATCACTATGGGATTTGATTTGACATTTGGGTCTCTGTGCTGTGGTATGGCAACATGAACTTATGTACATACGTACGAAGTTCTACGTTGCAACTGACTAACTGACTGATTTTATCTGATCTTGCACGAACAACGATGAAAGATACAGCACACTTTACATAACTTTTTTTTGTAAAAGCAGCTGAATTTGTAAATGAACACATAATTCAGATGTGCAGTCAGATAAATTATATTTGCTTGAGTTTATTTGAAAACTCATAATTTAGGCAGTTTTATAAGCACCTGTTAAATTGTTACGAAATGAAGAAATTACATTTAAAAACATGAAGGTTGCTCTTAACTAACCGACCTATTAAATGATTTAGCTAAGAAATGATTATTCATCAAACTCGAATTACTGACTGTAAAACTTGAATATAAAACAACAACACAATGGATTATTGAAAAGGATTATTTCATATCGTTAGTTAGCTTATAGAATTCTACATAAAATCATTGAAATCATGAATTGATCATGTATTGGAAATGTTTCTTAGTGCGCTGAACAAATTCAATCAGTTAATTAACAATGTGGTTCTTAGGCTTAGTAAATCGATATCATGTGTAACTTATGTAGTTGGGGGTAGATAACAGGAAACCCTAAATGCAAGTTTCGTGTATTTTTGACCTCGTTAGTAAAGTGTTCCATTAATTCTTAGGAAACCGAAGCTCTCTGAGAGATTCCATTCCTTTTCACGTAGCTTCAAAGATAAAGATGTTACCAATTGGCTATACGACTGTATGTTCAAACATGATGTTATATTGCTTAATTAATTAATTACTTACGCCTGTGACCCACCAATGGAGCATAGGCCGCCCACTAGTTTTCTCCAAACAACTCTGTCCTGGGATTCCCTTTCCACTTCTGTCCAATTTTTGTTCATTCCTCTCATATCTTTCTCTGTTTCTCGGAGTAATGTGTTCCTTGACCTGCCTATTTTCCTTTGACCTTGAGGATTCCATGTGAGGGCTTGTTTAGTGACGCAGTTAGGTGCTATTCGTAGTGTGTGTCCTATCCACTTCCACCGCTTCTTCTTGAATTCCTCCTCCACTGTAATCTGGTTTGTTCTCTCCCACAGTTGGTTGTTGCTGACAGTGTCTGGCCAACGAATCTGAAGTATTTTGTGTAGACAACTGTTCATGATGTTATATACTATAAGTTTAAATCATAAAATACCATACTTCATATAAAGAAAATGATTTTTAAACGACGATTCAAATAACTGACATGTTTATAATTTTTTAACTCAGAGATTAAATAATCTACTATGAAACTGAAATGTAAACAGTTTAACATTGAACTCATTTTGGCTATTATTTTAATGCGAAAAATCGAAACAATTATATGAAATAATTGAGTTCAAATTCTTTTCAATGAATTATTTTATGCGACTAATGATTCTTTCTGACTGGCTCAAATAATGAGTTAAAATTATTTGTAATATCCAATAATTTGTGTCATTAAAAATTTGTTATTTGTTATTGTTCATAGTCAAACAAATTCAGTGAATACAATTTGATATTGATCAGTTTTCTCTAGTAAAAACAGTTAAATTGATTGACTAGGAATGAACATTACAATGCTAAGACTGTGTAATCATGTAAGATCCATTTTTTTGAAGGTTTTGTTTGTAAAGTTCCCTCCATGTATACACTTGTAATTTGTTCTGATTGATTCCATCAGTTGTACATTTTGTTAGTCTGTTCTATTCCATTTTTCAGATGATAATATTTGTATTTTATTATAGTTTCTATTTCTTTTTTGCCTTCACTGAGTTTCAATGTTTCTTTCTGAACTGCATTATGTTGTTTAAGCTGATACTTAGTCATGGCGACAGTCATATCGACTTGTGCCTCTTTTGATTGCGTTGCTTGCTTGGACTGTGAATTGAAGCACTTTTCCGGAATTGGAAACAGTCTGTGTTAGAAAGCAATCAAATATTATCTTTAGAACGAATCTGATCTATCTCGGAGGGATAGAATAACATTTATTTGTTTCTGTTGACTTGATTAATTGAACAATTATTGGTGGAATAACTGGGTGGTAATATTGGTTGACGTGATGAATATTAGAAGCGTTATTTACCCAAATCACTTGTTGTGGATTTAAACTGGGCAAGACGCGTATCTAAACTAACCGGACAGTTATTCATCAATCCAAACCTCAGTTTGGATCCTTCAGTTACAGTTTTTATTTATAGAATCATTGAATTCACACAAATGAATGAATAAATACTTTTCTTCATCACTACCTTGTCAAGTTCTACAGTCGATAAATTGATAGTCAGTCTGTCAGTCAGATGCAAAGTAGAACTTCGTACGTAGGTACATCAGTTCATGTTGCCATACCACGTCAGCACACAGATATAATTGTCAATTCAAATCCAATAGTAGAAGAGGTAGTAAAGGTATTAGAAGTAATCAGATAGGTTAGGATTAGAAGATATTATTCAAGAAGTATGATTAAATGAGAAAAGTTTAGATAGTCAAAACTAGAGGGGTTGAAGAATCCAGAAGATTAGGATTTGAGAGAACACAGAGAATAAATGCACCGGCGCCATTGCGAACGATTTTGAGCCATGTCATTCAAGGTCTCTAACCATCGGTGACTTTCGTCTCGCGGACCCCAACCAGGTAGTTGACAACTACCGACATGACCCAGTCCAGTAGTCAGTAACTTCATGGATTCCCGCCATGTTTTGGTCTGACTGCCCCTAGCTTTCTTCCAACCTATTCCTACACTACAAAACAAAGCTCGTCGAGGCAGTCGGTGGTTAGGCATACACAACACATGTCCCAACCATCTCAACTGATAAAGTTAGAGCACTTCATCTGTTGATCTGCCGTTCTTACCTAGCACCCGTTTCCTATCGACAGCATTGCTTATACGGTTGTCGCACGATACACGAGCAATGCTTCGGAGACACCTATGATCGAAAACCAGTAACCTACGAATATCTTCTACTCTCACTGGCTATGTTTCACAGCCATAAAGTAAGACGGAGCAAACTACAGTACAGTACACTCGTCCTTTAGTCAGCAAACGGATATCTCGCCTATGCCATAAGTGACGCAGGTTAGCAAAAGCTAATCGAGCCTTCTGTATCCGAGCTGAGATTTCGTCAGTCACCAGGTCATCGGCACTGATGAGACTTCCGAGATAAGTGAAGCGGTCTACACGCTCGACTACTTCACTCCCTATCACTAGTTCAGGTGCCGATGCAGTCCAATCTTGAAGCAACATTTTGCATTTCGAGGGTGAGAACCGCATCCCGAACATGTTTGCACTGTTGCTTATGGTGGTCAGAAGACTTTGCATTTTTGTCAGCGTCTTCACCAAGATGCTGAAGATTTCATCCCGTTCTTAGCTAAAAATCCAGTTCAGAAATAGGGTCCCTGAATCTATAAACAACCCCCACACCGTATGAAAATAATTTTCCTATTGTAAAACGTTCTTAATAAACTAGCGTGACACCTTCATGCACACATAAAAAAACCCATTAGAAGTGATAAAAAATTAGTATTTCTAGCTGTTCAAATTCTCAGTGAATTACTTCCATGTTTTAAGTGACATTTTCTAATCTTATCCAAATACTGCTTTGCCTCTCTGCACCTGCAATATTCTTTTCTGTTTCAATGTTCACGTGTTTATGATTATCAGCATTCAAATTCGGATTACAACACACATTATTCCTGCTTGTTTTTGGTAATTACGGTCACGTGATTCTAATTTGTTAACAACAAAACACACTATCTTACAGTAATGTTCATCTTGTACCTTCTTCATGAATGACCTTTCAACATTATTGATTAACCACTAACTACTACTATGCATGTTTTTGGAGTCTGTTGAATTTTAAAGTATACATCATCAGCTGATCTGATTTAGATAACAGTATGGGGTTGTAAAGATTGTTAGGTTACACAGTGAAATCATGAATCAATCAATGTTAGACCACTGCTGATGAGTCGCATACAAGGAAAAAACAGCCGTTCAATGCTTCCAGGTTTCTAATGCTGGTGTAACATTGATCGATTCATGATTTAAATGTGTTAATTAGATAAGCATTGAATTCTAGGAGATAATTCATTAGATAACTAACTGTTTCGTTCTATAGTATAGGGCGCCCAGAAAACGATTACCCATTATATTATCGACAGTCGTATTCAAAATCTGTAAGTTTTATGGCAATCGCTAGTACTTACGTAAACCAATGCTTGCTTGCATGAATTAGTTCTCTAAACATGACTTCTACTAGTTGATACTGTAAATAGTTTTAGTGATCAACCAATAAATGATGATATAAAACCTACTATTATATAAATCATTATCTTAAGCTTTCGGAGATTGGTTATTTTGATTATAAACCGTGCATTCATCATTGTTAGACTACCACCATTAAGCACCTGAAGACACTGAAACGGCCATTTCGTTCTAGTATAGGACTTATCGACAGTGCACATCTGCAACCTCTGCATGCACCTCAGAATAAAGACCAGGACCTTCGTTCTCGCTCGCGAATGCCTGACCTCTAGATCACTGAACCGGCACCAAACAGCATTAATTTCTATTTCACACATTGTCTACAGTGGCTAACTGCTTCATACCATACAGGTTTGAGCTCAACAATCATCAGAAGTCATCACCAGTGGAGTTCAATCTTGTCGAATGTGACACAGTTGTTACTCCCCGAATACAGTGGATGAGATCACACAATATCATGGGTTGATGGGAGTTAGGCAGTAATAGTATTGGATGCCGATTAAGTGGTTTCGAGGTTAGGCGTTCGCCTGCGAGACCGAAGGACCGAGGGTTCGATTCCGGGCTGTAGGGTCCATGGACGAGCACTGCTGATGAGTCTCATTTTAGGACGAAACGGACACCTAGTGCTTCCAGGTTTCTATTTAAATCAATCATTAGTTTATGTGAGTCATTATTTAAATATGTATATATATTTATCCCATATTATTGATTATAACTCCTCTTGGAGCCCATCTGGGTCTACTGCCAGTCCCAAGCCCGGATAAAGGAGGAGGGTTAGGAGTGGGGTTGGTGACCTCATCCCTTAGAAGACTAACTCGCTATAAAACGCTAACCAGGATAATAATTCAAACTAAACATGAGAAGAATGAATAAAATTTGGACAGAGAGGGAAATGAAGGCCAAGGAAAGAGTTGTTTGGAGAATACTGTGTTGGGGATGTTAGATCCCCGAAACTCGCTTGTTAAATGCCTTATTTTGGTTTTCACGTTTGCCAGCATGGGCTGATCAGTTGACGTTGAGATTTCATTTACCACCAGGAAAATCCATGGCTGTGATTGGCTGCTGTGTATTTTAGTGTGCTATTTTTGTGATTGTCCCAAGGACGTTTCCATGATTTATAAATAAACGAGAGTTGTGTGCTTGATTGTGTATTGTGATTGCTGGGTGTTTGTAGAATATACTTTCTACGCTTATCAAGACTTCTGTTTTGCAGTTGGGATTCAAGGTAGCCTACTTGGACGCTGGTAATTGTCTCGTTCGCGTTTATCGACTAAGTGACGAACACAATATACTGGTCGGTGGCCTATGCACCACTGAAGGGTAATGGGAGTAAGTAACATCTGTATAATTGAAGAACATCCGGAACTCGACAAAACTATTGACCAACAGCAAAGGCAGAATTTTCAATACAAATTTTAAAACAGTTCTACTGTATGGGTCAGAAACTTAGAGGACCACCAAAGCTATCTATCATCCAAAAAATGCAAGTATTTATCAACAATTATCAAAGCAAAATACTTCGCTTTTGTTGGCCAGACACTATCAGCAACAACCCACTTTGGGAGAGAACAAACCAAATTGCAGCGGAGGAATAAATCAGAAAGAAGCGCTGAAAGTAGATGGGACATACATTGAGGAAAGCACCTAACTACATCACAAGATAAGCAGTCACTTGTAATCCTCAAGGCGAAAAGAAATGCGGAAGACGAAAAAAACATATTACGCCGAGAAATAGAGACAAACATTAGAAAAAATGGTTAACAGTTGAACAGAACGAGAAAGGAAGTCCTAGGGCAGAGTAGATTGGAGAATGCTGGTCCGCGGCCTATGCTCCACTCGGGGGGAAAACAGGCGTTAGTAAGTAAGTAAGTAAGTTCATAAGTGAATGTTCACATTAAAAAAAAAACGCTTTTGTTTTTCGATAAATAACGTTTTGTATGTGTATAATTTCAATAATAATTTTTGTAAGTAGTACAAGGGAGTAGTCATGTTTTATTATTATTATTATTATCATTATTATTATTATTATTAGTAGTAGTAGTAATACGTTTTTAAGTGAGTAGTAAGTTTCGAAAAAAACAATTTTCATTCTATATTTATTGAATTTTTTAAATTAAAAAACTTATTAACATTATTATTATTATTATTAGTATTATTATTATCATTATTATCATTGTTTTTATTTTAATAAATTGGCCAAAACAATTGAATCCACTAAAGTAAAAACACAAACTAGTCCGTTCATATTCAACGTTGAAAATCAATATTCCACTGTTCAAAACAAAAAATTTCACTCATTTTCTATCAACTCAGTATGTATTTGTGTTGTTGTTAACCTGTGAGGAATCAATGATTCAAGGTAGGATTTTTCTTATGGCGAATCATTTTGAATTTCGTGGGGTTTTATGATTTTCTTAATGTTTTAATGAAATGAATGAATGATGTTAAATTTCATAGTCGATTGCGTTCAAACCACTGTTTAATAACAAAACATTATTGATTATAGATCATAACGGTAGATGTATTCAAGCGATATAAACGCAATTCGATTAATATTTAATTGCAAGTTAGTTCATTAGTTTGGATATTTTAGTGCTTACTTACTTTTGCCTGTTAGCTATCGCTCCCTCCCCACAGTGGAGCATAGACCAGCATTCTTCAAACTACACTGTCCCAGGCTTTCCTTTCTTGTTCTGTTCAATTATTGGTTATTCCTTTCATATGTGTCTTCATTTCTCGACTCACTTTGCTTTTTTGGCCCTCCTCTTGACCTTGAGGATTGAAAGTGAGGGCGTGTCTTGTGACACTTCCAGCGTTTCTTACATTTCTACCCAACCACCATATACTTATACTCATGATAGATTGTCATTTCATTGTCTTCTTAATCTGTTTTCACAATCATAGGGAGATCACCTAAATATCTTATGTTATCTTGTCATTTTCAGACATGAGGAAAGTAAATTACTAGCCTGAATACAACAATCATTCTCCAGCTTCAATAAATCATTTTCTACTATTTCTGATTATGTGTCAAATGAGTTTAAACTCAGGTAGAGAACATGGTTATCTTCAACAGTAAGAATACATTCAATTAGCATGAAGCACTGTCATAGTGAAATTTCTCAATCAGTTCTTCACAATATACAGATGAAATCAATCAATTTATATGATATAATAGTGTTGTAATTTCTCTTCAACATGTTATGTTTTTTTAATTACCTCCTTTTTCCTTATAGAGGTGTGGGAATTGTTGTTTTACATTGGAATCGGCTAACATTAGAAACCATGGAATCGTTGTATGGCCGTTTTGCCCTGGTATGGGACTCATCTGAAGTGCGCATCCACGACTCTTGCTACTCACAGGAATCGGACTCAGGATGCACACTGCCATAACAACCTCGTATATGGAGCTGGACTCCGTCGGGTGTAAGGAGAAATTGCTTTAGACAATGCGGGAGATAGCGCAAAATTTTAGATTGATCAGAGTTAGACAATAATGCCGTTGGATGCCGGCCCAGTGGTCTGGGTCTTCCTTTCTAGTTCTGTTCAGTTGTTCATTCTTCTCATGTATGTCTCCTTTTCTCAGCACAATATGCTCTTTGGCCTTCATCTCTTCCTTCG
>OX103971.1:79187153-79256521 GCA_944470395.2 Schistosoma turkestanicum | reverse complement strand
ACTACTCATCGGTGTGTAGCCCTTGATTCCATTGAGTACAGGAACCGGAACCTGCAGGTCTTACAATGATTACTTTACTATCAGACTGCTAAGTGAACAGGGAATGTATACACACTGATGAATAGTTCTACACTAGGACAAAGTACCTAACTAGTGTTCCATCGTTTTCAGTGGTTTCCAAACTTGGATTTGGCCGGTGACATAGACCATGTCTAATATAAACTAATCGATAGTCTGAACAAATTATTTAGCTGAATAACTATTTTTTTCAAAACTTTTGAATTACATCATGACCAAATTATTACTAGAAATATAAGAAAACAACAAGTTAAACCAAACTTTTAGCCAATTTTCTAACTTCCAGACGTTCTAAATATCCTATTTTTGAAAGATCATCTAGATTTACTATTCACATGGTACATTTTCAACGTTCAACTGGTATAGTTGTTGATCAGTATTAAAAATGAATTATTGTCAACGATGAACGGTTTGACTATATTTTAATTTTTAAGAGGAAAAAAAACACTTTTAAATTAAAACCTTAAAACAAAGTTTAAATAAAATTTTCTTAAGGATTAAGATATCTAGTAATCATGAAAGAAAATATTTGGAAGGTAAGTGTAGTATTCTTTCTTCAATAATATACTGTTACGCTGGTAAATAACTTTTGTAAATTGACTAGTTATTAGTTAAAATTTGTAATAAACTTGATACATCATTTCTAGTTTGTTACTATGCGATTAAAAATTTCGTAATTACATACTCTCATATTGTGTAATAAAGTTGAGGAGATTGTAAAGTAACTTTATTAAAATTATGAACCGACAAACGTTAGACAACCATTAGAAACCTCGAAGCATTGGACGGCCGTGAAAGAAGTGAGAAATCATGACCAGTGGAGTTCAATCTTGTCCTGGTGTGATACAATGCCTGCTGAAGACAGTGGATGAGGTTGCACAAGACTGTGGATTAAATGAAGTTAGACATTAACACCATTGGATGCTGGCCTAGTGGTCCAGAGGTTCGAATCCTGTAAAATGCATGAGTCGCGGATGCACACTGCAGATGCATCCCTTAACAGGATGAAACGGCCTTGTTTCAGTGCTTCCAGGTTTCTAATGGTTGTCTTACATCGATGGATTCACAATTTCAGTCAAGTAACTTTTACATTGAATAATCATTGGAAATGTTTAATATACCTTTTTTCAAACGTTTTTTTTTAAAAACCAAAGTTTATTGGATTCTACCTATAAAAATCAACTTAAAGCTGTTAAGTTAACTTAAAACTTTAGGTTACCTATTATTAAATATCCCTAACAGGAATAAAGTTTAATGAAGATAGGTGAACAGAAATGATCAGAATGTTTTTTTTGTTTCAAAATTATCCTCAAAGCTGAACATAGTGACTTTAGAAAAAGTTGTATTCATAAGGAATGAGTCTATTCTAATGATTAGATTGTGTTGGAGTATCAGTCTCTGAACTGAGTGTTTTGGTTGTGCCAAGCTTTGATTTTTCTCCTTCTGAACAACAGCATCATCAGGTACAAGCTTCAGGTAGACTTGAAGTATTCAAATTTCTCCACATTCAACCCGTAGCTTGTTATTGTTGACCTCAACCTTGATTCGTTGTTATTGACCCTAAGCGTGTCGTAGTCTGTGCCTTTAGTTTGATTGCATTTCCCTTCGATCTATTTCTTGATCGTATGAGCGTCTACGATATTTTCGATCGGTTGATAAATTGGTTCAACGTCGATGTGTTTCTGAATTGCTGATTGACCTGACTGCTAAGATTCTAGGTTCGTTATTCAGTAAATCTTGGTTTTTTGAATGTTCCAAAAATCATTGTGCTCTATCTATGTGTGTTAGCTCGCATTGACTTGAACCGATTGTAATTTTCGACATATTCTTTTCTTATTCATAGAGAGGGAAATCGATCTTTTACACTTCGCTATATTTTTAATATTTTATATACATATATGTGTATAATTTCATACTTCAATTGCCACATAACTTAAAAATTTAAATTTTTACTTACATACAGTTTTATAGTTTAGATAAATGAGACAATGCCGAAAAAACAAAATTCTCTTCATTGAACTGTCTTGACATATACATATATAAATAAACGCTTTGTTATTTCAAATCAACAATAATCGTCCATTGTTTGCGAATACTTTATACGTAATTAATAATTGTAACAAGTCTGTAATATTTGGTATTTTGTATGAAATTAAGTAAGTTTAGTAAGAAGATAGTTATTATTCAGTATAAGGTGATTATTCCATCACAAAGATCAACATTACTTACTCACACCTGTTACCCTGGATGGAACATAGGCCTCCGACCATTATTCTCCGACCTACTGTGTCCTAATCCTCCCTTTCCAGTTCTGTTAAATTTTTGTTAATTCTTCTCATATCTTTCTCTATTTCTCGGCGTAATGTGTTCCTTGGTCTTCCTCTTTACCCTTTGACCTTGAGGGTTACAAGTGAGGGCTTGTCTTGTGACGCAGTTGGGTGCTTTTCGTAGTGTGTGTCCTATCCACTTCCACCGCTTCTTCCTGATTTCCATCTTCGCCGGAATCTAGTGTGTTCTCTACCACAGTAAGTTGTTGCTGATGGTACCTGACCAACGGATCCGAAGTATTCTGCGTAGATAACTGTTATTAAATATTTCTACCTTCGTGATGATGGTTTTGATAGTTCTCCAAGTTTCTGTCGCATACAATAGAACTGACTTGATATTTGTATTGAAAATAGTGACTTTTGCGTTGAGTGACATTTGTTTTGAGTTCCAGATGTTGGTTAGTTGCAGAAATTCAGCCACTGCTTTGCCGATCCGTGCCTTCACATCTGCATCGGATCCACCCTACTTGTCAATGATGCTGCCCATATATGTAAAGGTGTTAACGTCCTCCAAGGCATCCCCATCAAGAGTGATTTGGTCGGTGCGTGTTGTGTTGCATTGGAGAAGTTTGCTTTTTCCTTTATGTATGTTGAGACCTACTGCTGCAGAGACTGCTGCTACACTGATCATCTTCTGTTGCATTTGTTTTTGTTTGTGGGATAGAAGAGTCAGGTCATCTGCAAAATCCAGATTGTCCAGCTGCATCCTAGCAGTCCACTGTACACTATGCTTCCCCCCAAATGTTGACGTCTTCATTATCCAATCGTCAATCACTAGGATCAATATATATGGAAGAAGAGAAATACTGTTTCCCCCCTTGCCAATATTATTATCATCTTTTGAATAATAAATATTTCAGTCGAAAAATGTTATTTTTTTTTTAATAGAAAAATTTCATTTATGTATTTGAGATATTCAGAGTTAGTTAACTATTTCTTTTTTCTAAAATCAAGTTAGGGTGGAGAAAGTTAATAGTGCGAGTGAACAAGAAATTATCAAAGTGAGTTAGTAGAATATTTTTAGAGAATGTGAACCAATAAAAACTGAAATGATGATTATTTATACATATATATATCGATTAAAACTAATGAAAAGTTAATGAAGACATTTTATATACGAAGACATATATATATATAAAGGCATACTTGATGTAAATATAACGCTAACCATTCCCATTTTGGCAAAGCAAATTCACGAATAAGGCTATAGATGAGTATAACAATAGGGAAAATAAGACCAACATAATTGGCTTCCGTGAAATCTGATATGATATTCAATGAAACTAGAATCAAGACAACAGCGGCTTGAATCAACGAGAATACAAGGATATGTTTACTCGGCAGGCCACGAACACATTCCCAATCTTCCCAGTGTTTACGACGTTTCATCAGTGAGCATATTCTTAGTACGAATGTTAAATCACGCAGTCCCATTACACCCATGTAGAGAAACATGCCATACAATGCAGCCAATGGAATATTGCTTAATATTGAACCGAGAAATATTGAAAGTGCAACTAGTATACCGACAAATACACCACTAACTCGCTGTTCTACTGTTCCTACAATTCTATAAATGAAAAAAAAGAAGGATACATTTTTATTTTTAAACATTCCAGAAAAAAACTAAGCGTAAACTGTGTGATTACGATGAAAAATTCTACATATCACATATATTAAGTCAGTTTACAATGAAAAAAGTTTCTTCTAATATCAAAGACTGTTATATGAAACAGTACTTATTATGTCAGTCAGTCAGTCTGTCAGTAGAACTTCGTACGTATGTACGTACATCAGTTCGTATAGCCATACCACATTAACACAGAGATGCAGTTGTCAATTCAAATCCCATAGAAATATGGGTAGCAGAAGTATTAGCAGTAATCTGAAAGATTAGTCTTTGAGGATATTATTTACGAAGTAGAATCTAGTGAAATAAACTTAGAAAGAAACAGCTTAGGATTTGAGAGAATGATTTGAAAGAATGAATGCACCTGCGCCATTGTGAACGGTTTGCAGCCATGTCATTCAGAGTCTCTAACCATCAATTATTATCACCTAAAAAGAGAAAGATAAAGATGACGAAGAATCCATAGGATTAGGATTTGAGACAACACATAGAATGGATGCACCGGCGTCATTGCAGCCGGTTTTGAGCCATGTCATTCAAGGTCTCCTAACCATCGATTACACTTATTGTGTATAGTCTAAATGATACTGCATTTTATGAAGATTATTTTACACAAACTATTAGTTAAGGTAGTCTAAATAGATAAGCAATAGTAGCTATTAAAAAGTCTCATTATCAAATACCAAAAACATGACCAAAAAAAAGTTGAAATGTCTGAGGACTCGATTCAAGTAGAGTGGATAAAAATTTTTGTCTCAAAAAAAAATATCAAACAAAAACACACAATCCATATCGAACTACTACTCTATATCAAGCCAAGTAATATAAGTTAAAGAGACATCATCAAAAGGAACCATTAGATTATGAATAAATAATTATGAATGAATTTTCTTCTTCTCTGCAGCAAACAAATACATTATTTTTATTGAGAGAACTGTGCAAATAATAAATAAGTAGCAAAGATCTATTTTGAAAAAAAACTCTATTAGTAATTTTAAAATCTGCCCATTGAATGAATATTTGATCAAGTGGTCAATCAGTTGATCGATCAATCAATCAATCATTTAAAAAAAAATCTTTCTTATTAAGCTTTACAAATTATCAGTCTACATAATTACTGGGTTATTTATTTTATAACAATGGCCAATGCTATAAGGCAGGCGTCATATGTATTGATGGATTAGACAATGTATAGTGTTTTTTTTAAAACAAAATATGTGGTGAACATTTGCAACTATTCCAGTATAAAAATATATTCAAGATTTCGGGGTATTTGTAGTAAATTTGAACAAATCATTTCATCAAGGTCAGAATGATTCACAGTAAGTAAGGTGTCCGTCCACCTTTAATTAATACATCATGTGGACAAAATCCCTAGTAGGAGGCATTTTCTATTGGCAATGGTGATACTAACAGTAATGGGTGAGGTCGCGCAAAAATCAAATCAAAGTTAATCAATCAGAGTTAGAAAAAGTAACATCGTTGGGTGCCGGCCCAGTGGTTCAATAGTTAGGCGTTCGCACACAATACCAAAGGTCTCGGGTTCGAACCCTGCGAGGAGCAGGAGACGTGGATGCGCACTGTCATTGATGAGTCCCATATCAGGACGAAACGGCTGTCCAGTGCTGCCAGGTTTCTAATGGTGGTCTAACAATGATTGATTGATAATTTCAAATGTGTAAAAACACAAAACCTCCAAAACTCTACCCGAAAACTAGTAATATCGTTGTATCAATATACAAAGTATCTTATTATGGGCTGTGTGGTCAAGGTAATTATTATGATGGCCTTATGTATAAATATATACGTACTGATATCTGTAGAGTCTAATGACAAGATGATTAAAAATATCAATCATTCAGTTACTTTGATAACTTAATATTGAAACTAAAATTTCCATTAACTGCCACTAATGCTTTGTTTTTGTTTGACTATATATATATATATATATATATATATATATATATATATATCGATGATAATGTCCAATTCGAGATGAAATTTTTCAACAAACGTTCACTTGTAACCTGCATTATAGTGTATGATATGATAATTTTCTCGTGAAATGTCAACACATAATCGTGAAACAACACTGATGATACGTAAAATCTAATTAGTGACATGAAAATTGAAAAGAAATGTTTGATTGATGATTTGAATTTTTTTTGTTCAAAATAATCTGATCGTATTATTGATGATAATTAAATACCTACATATCTTATGGCTCATAAATTCAATGATTTATACATGTTGCAAATGTTGTGAGTGTTTTCGACTAAAGCATAACCCTCCTTCTATGTAATACAACGCTTCATGAAAACTTCACAATGTATAAAACAAATACGGAGATAAAAATGTAGGGTTCGTCACTAGGTACGCTTGGAGCTATCACGAGTTCACCTTAGTCAATAAACGTGAACGAGACAACTACCAGCGTCCAGATAGGCTACCTTGAATCCCAAGCTGAAGATAGAAGACATTGTAAGCGTAGAAAGTATATTCTACAAACACCCAGCAATCACAATACACAATCAAGCACACAACTCCCGTTCATTTCTACATCATAGAAACGTCTTTGGGACAGTCACGAAAATAGCACACTAAAATACACAGCATCCAATCACAGCCAAGGATTTTCCTAGTGGGAAATCAAATCTCAAGGTCAACTGATCAGCCCATGCTCGCAAACGTGAAATCCAAAATAAGGCATTTAACAAGAGAGTTTCGTGGATCTAACATCTCCAACAAAAAACTGGCATTAAAGTCCTTCTTAGGGACGTCTTTTTCATCAGCATTAATGCTTGAAAAGCATAAAAGAACATTCCTATACAGTTTCCATTAAGAATAAATGTCAGCAAGAAATTAAAATTGACATTAAACCTGGGAAAATGACAATGAATTTTCTTTTTCATCATTGAGTAATGAATATTGTTGTTTGTCATGGTAATCATGAATCAACCATTGTTGGATCACCATTAGAAACTAAGAAGGCCTGGACGGTAACTTGATCCCAGTATGAGGCTCTTCAACAGAGTAAATCTACAAACCCAAGTCGCAAGAATAGAGAGCAGGTGTTTGTCAAGTTTTTCCACTTTATCCATTCTTGTCTAACTTTGTTGTAGACATGCTTTTAGAGTTAACATGATCTTCGTCTGACTTTTCAGGAGTGGACCTTCTATGAGGAGATATAATTCTACTTGGTGAAGACGCTGACAAAATGCGTGTTGACCGGTTCACTTATCTGGGGAGTCTCATCAATGCTGATGACCTCGTGACTGACGAAATCTCAGCACGGGTTCAGAAGGCTTGAATGGCTTTTGCTAACTTGCGTCACTTATGGCGCAGGTGAGATATGCGTTTGCTAACCAGAGAACGAGTGTACTGCGCAGCAGATCGTTCCGTACTAATTTAAGGCCGTGAAAAATGGCCAGTCAGAGTAGAAGATATTCGTAGGTTGTCGGTTTTCGATCATAGGTGTCTCCGAAGCATTGCTCGTGTATCCTGAGACAAGCGAGTAAGCTGTTGTTGGAAAACGGGTCCCACGTAAAGATGGCAGATCAACAGATGATTTATTGAAACTTCATCAGTTGAGGTGGTTGAGACATGTGTTGCGTATGCCCAATCACCGACTACTTCATCAAGCTATGTTTTGTGACGTAGAAATATTTTGGAAGATAGCTAGTGGCTTCCACACCTAAACATGGCACAAATCCATGAATTCACTGACAAGTGGACTGAGTCATGATGACAGGTGTCGACAACCTGGTTGGGGTAATCGATGGTTAGAGACTTTGAATGACATGGCTTAAAACCGTTTGCATTGGCGCAGGTAAATCCATCCTTTGTGTTCTCTGAAATCTTAATCTTCTGAATTCCCTAATCTTTTTTTCAGTTCATTTTATTAGATTCTACTTCTTGAATAATATCATTGAACCCTAATCTCTCTCACTCTCTCTCTTGACAATTGCGCCTCTGCACTATAGTGATATGGCAACTTCAACTGATGTACGTACATACGTACGAAGTCCTGCGTTGTAATTGACTGACTACACCCGATAGGTTTGAACTCCGAGAATTTCAACACAAAGCTAGTCATTAGTGAGCACGACTATATAGCAGTTACCATTACGAATAAATATTAGCAAGGAATAAAAATCTACATTGAAATAGGACGAATGATAATAAATCCCCTAGTGAAATGATTAGTACAGGATAAATTGTTGACATATTTTGTTACAATTAAAAAATCTGTTTAAATTTGTTAGGATATTCATCAAATGTCGTAAGAGAATTATTTTTTTAAGCCTGATTCTATTGATCAATTCCTAATGGTTCATATTAAGGTCATCCTGACTGTCAATGTTGTTTCCTAAACTGTATAAATACGCATTATCTGGAACATTTTATGACATAGTTCTCTTCTGAACTCAGATCTCATACTTTCTGGATGCTTGTAGAATGCATGTTCTACTTCATAGCAAGTCTTCTTCGTCTACTTAATGAAGGTTTGGGCCAGTTGGATTCGAGTAGCATGTCGTGTCGCCGGATCCTCGATCCTCACTCTCGTTCACTGACTAAGGTAAATTCGTAATAGTTCAAAGCATTTCAACTGACATGTTTACGTGCAGCATGCATAATAAAATAATATTATATTTTGATAAAAATAAACTTGACTACTTACTTATGAGGCATACCCGGTGCAGGACTTTGATCCATTTTAACTAATGCCACAAGATTGCTAAGAGTTCTCACTGTTGTACCCGACATAAATGGCCATCCAGTTATACCACTGATAATCGGGAATATAACTTGTAACAATACTAAATCCATAACAAAAATATTCGGTTTCACAGCTTTATTTTTCATTGCCGTTAAACTTTTAGTTGTTTTTTTTTAAAAAAGAAAGGAAGAAATTGAAAAAAAGAAAACATACAATGAATAAATGCAACTTGTTCAAAATAGAAAATATCAGTATTCAAACTAAAAATAGTAGTACTGGTTATATACTACTGAAAGCGACAGAATGAGCAAAATATGTTTCGGTGGTGTTTAGTTGCCTCATACAGAACTCATTTGACGAGCGATTCGAACCAGTGGAGCTGAATCATTTCTCAATTAAATATACTTCAAGTTTCACATGTTCCAACTGAATGTACAAAAGTAAGAACTGGTATTAGAGAGACAGGAATACGTTTCAACGTACTACATCGCATGATTAATAAGGAAAAGAATGAACTAGGTGATGTGCTAAGTAATTAGGAACGGATATTAGAATTTTACAGTCTAGTTGTCAATTAGACAAGCCAAATGAATAAAGCAGTTTCGTAAAGTTAAGTAGTTCTCCTTTGTGACTAAACCGACTATGAATTCTTGATTTTCAAATGAAAAGACATGATCGAGTGGAGCACTAATGTATCGGGAAGGAAAAAAGTCTTCCGGTCAACGTTTGATAGTCAGTCAGTCAGTCAGTCAGTTACAACGTAGAACTTCGTAAGTAAGTACATCTAGTTCATGTTGCCATACCACATTAGCACAGAGACTCAATCGTCCATTCAAATTCCATAGTGGTCGAGGTAGCAGAACAATTACTGCTAATGGAGAAGATTAAAATTTGAAGATATTATTCACGAAGTATAAGTTTAGAAAGACAAAGGTAGAGGTGTTGACGAGTCCAGTCAACGTTTGATAACTATCATACTATTCTCACTCATTGACAAGAGTTGGATGTTGTGAATGCTCACTGCTGATAAGTCCCATACTAGGACAAAACATCCGTTTAGTACTTCCAATGGTGATCTAACGTTGATGAAGTCATGATTTCATTGAGAAGAATAACAGTTGAGAAATGGAAACATATTTCATTTGTGCAAAAAATGCTGTCTCAATTTCATAAATCATGACTTTACACTAGAATTTGAGAAACTTTCCAGTAAATACACTTCTCTATAGATTGAAATTTTTCGTACGAGTTGACTTTAAACAGCACAATTTCAAACCATGACCAATTGTATAGTTGTTTTTTTTCACTATACGAACTGGAACCTTCGATTTAGATCAATCTTATTGTGAATATCACTTTAAATTTAACTTGACATCTTTACTATAAACTGATTCGCTTAAAATATAGAAAAAATTTAAGCATACTAATAATAATAATAAATGAGCGCAATTAATTTTTCCATAAATGAAAATTAGAAAATAATTCAACAGTCAAATTAAAAATGATGTTTTTTTTTATCTAATTGAAAACATAAATCAGGTTATATTCTCTTTTTTTTTGTTTATATGGATATGATTTAAACAAGCATAGAAGGTCATTGAAAACAATCAATTGTTTTTGTATGTTTTAATTCTAACGTTAATTTAAAGAACTTGTTATTTTATGTGAAATGCTGTTAATATATTTATTAGATAGAGTAAATTTTGATTTTAGCCAAAAAAAGAATGGCTCATGAACAATGAATGAATGGGGTCAGTTTTACTTCTTGTTACTGATATCAAAGTTCATCAATAAAATAAAAAAGGAAAACATTTTGATGAGGATGCAGAAAATTTGTATCTCGGGTGTGGATGATGATTGTGGTGGTGTTTCATTTTATCTTAAGTGGGTGTTTTGGTTATGAAGATTTCTTTATTATTCTTCTTCTGAACAACATGATCACTTCACTTCTATCTGAAGTTTGTGCTGATACTGTTGTACAAAGCAGGAGCATTGATAGCTCCATAACCGAAACATCCAGCTCAGAGAAAACGAAACGCTGCCACAATTATCATCCACACCTGAGCTACACATTTTCTTCATCCTCATCAAAATGTTTTCCTTTTTTATTGATGAACTTTGATATCAGTAACAAGAAATGAAACTGATCCATTCATTCATTCTAACTGCAGTTTGTGCTGATACTGTTGTATAGATGAGGAACATTGATAGCTCCACAACCGAAACATCCAGCTCAGAGAAAACGAAACACTACCACTGAAAACATTGTGTTTCTCTTCAATTGTCTCCACAATAAAAATGCATACACCGTAAGCAAATACTCATGTAAATCCTGAAGACTGATTGAACAGCTTTATCAAAATATTCGGAGGAAATGTTATTGGTGAATGCCTACAGTTGACTAATTAGTAATTCATTTTTGAAACCATGAATCGATCGATGTTAGACCACCATTAGAAACCTGGAAGAACTGCAAGACGACCGTTTCGTCCTGAAATGGGACTACTCATTAGCAGTGCGCATCCACGACTCCTGCACCTGGCAGGATTCGAACCCGGGACTTTCGGCGAACGCCTAACCATCGGATCACCACTGGATGCGCACTGCTGAGGAGTCCCATACCAGGACGAAACGGCCGTCCAGTGCTTCCAGGTTTCTAATGGTGGTCTAACATTGATCGATTCACGGTTTCAAAAAAAATGTGTAACTCAACAATCGTCACAACCTCGTAATGCTGATCAGTAATTGTTTTCTTCTTTTTTCATCGACAAATACATTCATGAATCAGTCGATATTTAGGTTCATCTTTATTTATATAGATTTACAAATTGTTTAGTTTAAGTTTCAATCATTAATTCAACTAAGAAAAAATCAAACTATACTATTCAAAAAATTCTGTGAAATCTATATCTGGTTAAATGACATCAGGTAACATGGATTACACGCCCATTGGGATAGATGCTGTCAGATGTATTGTAGAGACAAAGTTGAATTCGTACACTTATTGGGTTTTCTTAATAGTTACTTTCAACAAACAAAAGAAATACTGAATAACATTGAATATTATCAAAATAAGGGTTTTTTTTTAAAAAGGGAATCATGATGCCAATCAATAAAGGATTTGATTTAAAAATTAGGTAAAAATGCATCACTGATGAGTGAGATAATGCCTGCTAAAATATGACTGAATAAGTTTACTTTTTACTGCATTAAAAATCTTAACCTTGTTTTTTACAAGCATTAGCCATATACACCTTACCACAAACAATCAGAATAGTTTTTCGTTGGTTTTAGTGATAACAGGGCAGTGTCAATTTTCTCATACAAAGACAGAATAAGCTGGAAAGTACCTGGTCGGCGATGTTTGCTACACGACCGATTATAAAGATGTAAGTAATTCAGTAGTAGGTTACTAAGTCACTAAGCCCTTTGATAAAAACTGGTGCGTTTAGTCATGATAATCCAGTATGCACACTGGAAAACCTAATTTTAGTCGATTTAAAAATCCCAAGTATTTGCTTTATGATATAAGTCGTCTAATCGAATGAAGAATGGTTGTATTCTATCGGAATTTATTGATCGATCAAAACTCTATGCACGAAATCTTATGGTTCTGGCAAATTTGATAGTTTTAAGGAGATCTGAAATAATTCATAAGCTGTTGAACATAGACCACCGACCAATACTCTCTAACCAACTCCGTCTAGAGTTGTTCTGGTAGTTACTGCCGTTCTCAAGTCTCAATAAAAAAACGAGGGTCGGGCGAGCATGGAGCTACCAATCTCATCCAGTAGAAATCCGACTCACTAAAAAAATGGCTACTAAACTCTCATTAAATGTTTTTGCCCTCAAAAATCCGCCGGATTCAAATTCAATTTTAGTCACATAGATTCTTACTAAATTTAAATTCTTTAAGAATTGGTGTGCGCCTTGTAAGTAGTTTTTTTAACACCGGTTTCTCAACAATATGATCGTTTCACTCATAGTTGTCTGTACTAACGCAAGTTAATTCTCATAAAAAATATTACGTAAAGGACAGTATCTTTGGGCACGAATAGGAACAAGCTTTCCAACCGATATTATACAAACTATGAAAATCATTTATATATGAAATGAAAAGGCAAGGATAAGATGACAGTATTCAGATTCTTATGTTTTACATGTTGTAAAAAAAAGAAAAGGCTTTGTGTGTACAAGCTGTAGCATCTCTTATTGACACTTTTCCAATTAATCATATCCACGTGAGTAAAAAGCATCATATGAATTGAAAATACAAAAAAGTTAAACACAAAGTTAAACATAAACCTCGGACTAGTTAGTATTGATTGATTGATTCATGGAATGAACATAGTAGTAGAAACGAGGGTTTTGAATAAAAGAAAAAACAGAATTTACTGCAGAAAACGTGTGGCATTAAGTGGTGATAAGAAAAACAATGTGTGAAAAAATAATAATAATAATTATAATAATAATAAAAAATACCATCATGAACGTGTATAGTAGGGTTTATTTTTTTAGAATAACATACAATTAAAATTGTTGTATGATGAAGACAAGAAATAAATTTTATCAAGAAAATTTGGTGTAAGCGTGTAAATTTACATCATAAGGTTGTGAAGATTGTTGAGTTAATTTTTGAGATCAAACATGAATCGATCAATGTTAGACCATCATTAGAAACCTGGAAACGCTGGATGGTCGTTTCGTCGTGGTCATGGAATTCGTCAGCATTGCGCATCCACGACTCCTTCTACCTACAGGAATTGAACTCAGAACATTCGGTCTTGAGTGAGAACGTCCAACCTATGGACCAATGTGCTGTTATTTAACCGTGGTAATGTCTGAAAACGTGGATTGATTGAATTTACACATCAGCACCGTTAGATACTAGCTCAGTGGTCCATAGGTTAGGCGTTCTCGCGCAAGACCGAACGTCCTGGGTCCGATACATGTGGGTAGTGGGAGTTGCGGATGCACACTACTGATGAGATCCATACCAGGCCGAAAAGGCTATCCAGTGCTTCCAGGTTTCTAATTTAATCTAACATTGATCAATTCATGATTTCGAAACATGTAATAATGTCTAACTTGATCAATTGAACAGCAAAATGTAGTAACTGGGGCTAATAACTATTTCTTTCTAGTTGTGAATTCTAAATGAAACAGAACTCACAGCATTTCTAAACTCTTTTACAGGAGCTGAATAATATTGATGGTAGTAAGCTAATCAGAGTTTGTGACCTCAGCTCAGTTATTTCTACCTAATATAGTTAACTCTATAAGACTTATAATTTCGCTCTCACTCATTACGGCACCATGAACAAGTTAAAGAGTAATATATGGATGAATTTTGTATTTTTTCACTGCGAAAAGTGCATGATAGAGCGAAATAAGTAACTTCAAATAAAATAACATTTGTGGCATTAAGGTTTTGAAGTTAAATGATTTCCATGTGAGCATTTACTTATCGTTCTGGAAAAACTTCTTAAGTATTTACTTGAAATATATATTTAGGCATTTTATAACTCTTCTGCGTATGTTGACCATGTTATTGATTAGTTATAAGTATTTCTACTTGGATATCGAGTGATTGTTATGTGTTAACTTGATTGGCGTCTGTATCCCCTAAATACATTGAAAGGACACAATTTTCTCAATATGTTTAGTAATTTCACATTATGACCAACTGAATGGAAGTTGTTGTATTGTCAATGTTTTCAAAGTGTACAAACATTACCTAATGTTGGAGGTTATTAAAAAAACTGAACTACAGTATCTGGGAACGTTCAGACATAGGGAAAATTCTTTTGATTTATTCACCGAACTCGATGCGGCTAGATTATTATAAACAGACTTCACATTTTCGTTCTAGAAATCTTGTCACTTAATCTTGTTAATACTCCTAACACACTGCTGAAGTTTTAGAAAGCATCTAACTCAGTGACGAAAGATATATATCCTTAACTCACGGAGAAGTGAAAAGCTCACTGAAGTTTCACTCCCAATAACCTTTCTCTCTATGGACTTATAACTTATAACGTTTAATTTTCTGTAAGTGTTACGCTGGTCTCTAGGTATGCGAGTAGTACGAGTTCACCTTAGTCGAATAACGAGAACAAAACAATGAACCAGTGTCCAGGTAGGCTACTGTGATCCCTTGACCAAATTGTATCAGCGCGAAGTTTAGATATAGAGTAGAAATTGTATTCTACAAACACCCCGCCAGCACACAATGAATCCAAGCACTCAAATTGCGTTTATTTATACTCTATAGAGACGTGCTTGGGATAGTCACAAAAATAGCGCACTAAAATGACACAGTAACTAATCACAGCCAAGGATTTTCCTGGTAGGAAATGTGATCTGAAGGTCAACTGATCGGTCCATGAAATAAAACCAAAATAATGATATTTATCAAGCGAGTTCCTAGGGATCTAACAGTAAGTTAATCATATAGTGCGTGCTTGAACCGATTACAGACAATGCCTCAGTCAGAGCGATTGTCATAAAACTATTGGAACTGCTAATGAGCCGGTGACTGAAATGCTTTTATATGAATTAGTTATTGTGTAATGTTTGTTTAATCGTCAGGGGTGAATGTGATTTATGACAGTTCACAGATTCTTCAGTTGACTGAGCACACATACACAGTGATCAGTCAGTCAGTCAGATGCAACGTAGAAATTCGTACGTAAGTACATCAGTTCAGGTTGCCATACCACATTAGAACAGAGATGTAATTGTTAATTCAAATCCAGTAATAGTAGAGGTAGTTAAGGTATTAGAAGTAATCGGAGAGGTTAGGATTAGAAGATATTATTCAAGAAGTATGATTCAGTGAGATAAGTTTAAAAAGACAAAACTAGAGGTGTTGAAGAATCCAGAAGATTAGTATTTGAGAGAACACAATGCACGGGCGCCATTGCAAACGGTTTTGAGCCATGTCATTCAGGGTCTCTAACCATCGATTATTATCATCTCGCGGACCCCAACTAGGTAGACGACAGCTACCGCCATGACTCAGTCCAGTTGTTAGTGACTTCATGGAGTGCTGCCATGTTTCGGTTTGGTCGTGCCTAACTTTCTTCCAACCTACTGCTACACTACAAAACAAAACTCGTCGAGGCAGTCGGTGGTTAGGCATACGTAACACATGTCCCAACCACCTCAACTGATGAACTTTCATTACTTCATCTATTCATACACAATGAGAATAGTTAGGAAAAGCATTATACTGTTCAATAATGACTGATCAAACAATACAACAAGTTAATAGCATAACCAATTTCAATATCTTACCCATTTAAAGCTGCTTCAGTAAATATAATAATGGCTAATGCTACTCCAATTGCAACTGAGATACCATGAATCATTGTCGGTGTAGCTTTACTATAATCTTGTAAACGTGAAAAATCCGGTGGATTAATCCATACTGATATATTCACTTGATTTGATGGTGGTATATTTACAGTTGGTAAATTATAACCACGAAAAAATATTCTTTCTAATCCAGTTATCAAAAGCATACCGAGTGGAACATTTAAAGCGCCTAAAAGTTTTCTAATCTAATACAAGCAGACACATTGAATAGAATGATAATATTATTTATTATTCGGGTCAATTTCATGAAAAAAAATATTAATATATGCAAATGAATAGACTGACACATGTAAGCAAACAAGATTGTTATTACATACATAGTGATCTATCATATACGTTCCGGACGAAGATCGATCCCATCTCTTATACATTAGCAAAAGTTACGAGGAATACAAACATTTAACTCTGATGTATGTGTGTGTGTTCAGAAGAAATCCGTGATATTTCTGTCACCGCTTCCTTGACCGGATATAACTTAATTAATTATTTTTTTCACATTTTCTATTTGTTCCTAAATTTTCAGCTATTTCCGTTTACAATCAGCAGCATCTAATTATTGACAAATTTCTTATTACGTAATGGCTTTGATGTTTTGTGGTGATGATGATTAGTGTAAGCCTATTTATTTCCGCAGTTTGAATGCTGAATGGATGAATGCTGAATTATGGACTAACATTTTTTGTTATTGTATTTTATTATTCGTGACACTAATAGTACACCTGTCTTCCTTGTACTTCTACCTAATTATATATATATATATATATATATATATATATATATATATATATGTTGGCTCATGACTGATTTAACCTTTCCATGTTAGGCGTTCGCGCATAAGACCGAAGTTCCTGAGTTCGAGTACTGTGAGTAGCAGGAATCGTGCATGCGTAATGCTGATGAATCCCGGTACGAGTACGAAACGGCCGTACAGTGCTTTTGGGTTTCTAATGATTGTCTAACAATGACTCATTTATGATTTTTGTATGTACAATCAATGATATCCATAACACTATAATGCAAAATCATTGTTTAATTTCCTGACAGAGAAAATAAAGTAGTCGATTTCGATAAGTAGTTTACAAAAATCAGTGCGCACTGTTGATGTTATCGATGTATAACAGTTTATTGAGGGGTAATTAAGTATTTGATCAGATCTAATTTGTATTAAATTAATAACACTCCTAAATAGGATAAGATATAAATGTACAAAAAAACTGAAACGCCAAATGTTTTGGTTTAAATGTCGGTTCCCATTTTCCAAAAAGATGACAATGGCGGTTTCGGTTAGTACAAAAATGGTTTATTCTTTTATTAAATTAGACTGATGGAGGTCAGTGTTTTTATACATTGAAATCATCAATCAATCATTGTTAGACCCCTATTATAAACCTGAAAGCACTGGATGGCTGTTTCTTCCCGGTGTGGGACTCATCAGCAGTGCGCACCCATGACTCCTGCTACCCAAGACCTTCGGTCATTCGCGCGAATGCCTAACTTCTGAACCAGTTAGCCGGCGTCCGACGGTGTTCATGTCTAACTCTGGACCAAACTAGGGATTTTGCGCGACCTCACGCATTTGTCTTTAATAGTAACTGCCTACACCTAAAAAGGGTTGAGCTGCACTGGTCACGTCTTCTCCCTAGAACTCCGAGAATTTCACCAGTGAGCACATTGTTTACAAAAAAATGTTTTCTTTACTCCTAGCGCTATTGCAAAGCATCTGTCTAGCACATAATGGCATCAAATTGATAGACTGAAATCTTTCAACATGATCATAACAGACAGTCAAATTGGTTTCTCAAATTTTAATTGTTACTGATTCAGCTACATTGTTATGCAATTATCCAACTACTTTTCTTTATCTCTATCTTGTGTTAGTTTGTCTGATGCTCCAGTCTTCTCTCATCTAAAACATGTTTATTCATATTACTCTTAGTATATTCTTCAATCTCATTACTCTACAGTGATCATACAAAACACTTTCTTTACTGTTATTGGTAATTTTGATTTATTATTCATTCTCTCTAATTCTTGATTCTAATTTATCAAGATGAATTAATTTTAACAAATCATTGAAGTTTTTCTCCTTAACAGGCATTCAAAGATTGTTCACAAATTATGCATGCATCTTCAGCGGTCATATTCATCAACAAAAGTACTAGTATTATTGTTCGAAACGGCGAAGTTTCGATTAAGATTACAAATGAAACTAGGTGATTCATTTTTTCATAGATGAGATAATCACAGATTTATTTGTAGGGATAAAATTATTGATCGAAAGTATATATATATATATATATATATGGATCGAATATATTTTTCTCGCTTCAACTTACATTTCTTCTGAAATAATTTCCACGTTTTAACTGGGCAAGTATTAAACAGAACTGGAGCATTATAAATGCTAAAAATAGTGTAACTCCAGCTACTGCTAATTTTTGATAATATGTCATTCTAGCCATTGGAGTATTATCCACAGGTTTAGAGGGAATCAACTATATAAATTTATAAAATAAATATAAAAAATAATAATTATTATTATCATTGATAACAAATATGATTAGAAAATCATAAGACTTCATACATAAAAATTCATGAAACACAGTAGGTTTCAGCGTACACAAGGTAAGGAAGGGCAAGATCATCCGACATAAGACAGTATGCATCAACCGAATCACGATTAATGGAGAGGCACCGGAAGATGTGAGAACTTTGACATGCCCCTGCAGCATTACTGATAAACAAGTTGGATCTGACACCGATGTAAAGACATGAATGGGAAGAGCAACGGCAGCATTTTTACAGTTCAATAACATCTGTAACCAAAAACAACCGTCAACCAACACGTTACGATTTTCAATACGAACGTCAAGACAGTTCTGTTCTACGAAGCGGAAACTTGGAGGGAGAACTTCCAAAGCCATCACTCAAAAGATACAGACGTTTACTGACAGTTGTTTATATAAGATACGGAAATTAGGAAAGTGTAACGTAGCTGGGTAGGATAGACACTGAGGAAATCACCCAACTGCATCACAATACAAACCCTGATTCGCAACTATCAGTCTAATGAAAAGAGATAGACCAATGAAGACATTACTCTGAGAAATGGAGATTGACATGAGAAGAATGAACAATAATTGGACAGAACTAGAAAAGAAGGCGCAGGATTGAGTAGGTCGGAGAATTCTGGTACATAATTATCTCATCTTTAAACAGAAAAACACAATTTGAAATTAGAAAAACAACGATGACAAAATGGGCTGATAGAGAAAAAAAATCACTGAAGAAATAATCCTCAAGAAATAATATGTTTTAAAATCTGAAGATTATCTTCAGATTAGTTTGTTTTAAATATGCAATAAAAAAGTTTCCAATCGTTCTTCACCTCGCTAAAGAGAGAGAAAAGTAAACATTCTTTAACGATATACTGAAAATTTTTACTTCAAGCTTTATCCTACTACCTGACCCTAGAGAGATACTAGTGGACGAGACTTTGGTATGAATAAAAATAAAAGAGAATTTTTATCAAAAACATGATGAAATAACGGAATAAAAAAAAAACACATCAGTCAACAGTATTTTTCAGTTAGAGTTATGGAGATTAGTGTCTTTACACATTTGAAATCATAAATCAATCATTGTCAGACAACTATCTGAAACCTGGAAGCACTGAAAGACAGCCGCTTCGTCCTGGTATGGGACTACTACTCATCAGCAGTGCGCATCCACGACTCCTGCATCTCGCGGGATTCAAACCCGGCACCTTCGGTATTGTGAGCGAACGTCTAACCTCATCATCCAGTGCTTCCAGGTTTCTAATGGTGGTCTGCCAATGATGACTGATTGATGATTTCAACTGTATTTTTTGCAATTCACGATATTTTTTTAATGTTGCTGGTCTACTGGTTCTTCTCTCTATGAAATTCACTCGATCTAACTAACTATTATTTATTCATAAGCAAATTGACATAACACCCCAGTATTTTTTTTTAGTTCTCTTGTTAATTGCATGCAAAGGCAATGCTGTTGTTAGTTTTATCTGTTAAACCTTAAATAATTCGGGTTATTATTTGTTCAAGAATTCAGTTTTCATACAATAAATTTGGAGAGAGAGAGAGAGAGAGCTAGAGAGGGAGAGAGTCAACCAACAAATAAATAATATAACAAACTAATATTTTTTTTTAGTCAGTTGAATGAAATTCTTATTCGATTAATGAGTTGAATAATAATATTTGTCATGAAAATGTATTGTTTATAATTCAGAATTATTTATATTCGTCTTCTTCTCCTTTAGTTGAGAAGAAAAAAAACTATTTAAAAATTAATTTCTTGGCAATAGAGACGACACTAGAAATTTTCAGATGGTTGAGAAACGACGATTTGCTAATAATAATAATAATAATAATAATAATCATGGCTTTCTTTATTCTAATCTTTTTCAATGTTTAATATGGAATATGGAATTTGGCTACAACATGGAATATATTTCAACCAGTTTCCCAATGAAACATAAAACAACAAGAGAAAAACGCACAATCAATCACTTGGATACACATGAATACACAAAAGAAAAAAAAACAATGTCAGTAAACAGACTACCCTAGAATTCATTCAAATGATGAAATAGTAAATGATGAGAATCTTAAGAATTTTTTTTTCTTAATTTAGTAACAGATTTTGAAATATATTATAAGAGTTTTTGATTAGGCCAGTGCTTCTTCTCACATGTTCTTTGTACATAGTCTAGTAAATAAATATGCTGTTATGGAGCTTGTATAGTTTTTGTTTGCCTGCACGGATTCTAATGTATTGACGTCTTGTTCTACCAGTAGGTTTACGCGGAGAAAGTTGTGAATGAAGTGGATGGTTGGTTAGTAAGAAGTATGTGATGAGATAAGACTTGTCTGGAATTTGCAAGCTTTTAATTGCCTGTATGATATGCTCGTCAACTGATATGCCTGAATGCCATTACAAGTTCACCTTAGTCGGTAAATGAGAGCGAAGATAAATGATCCAGTGGCACAATAGACTACGCTAATCCGAGTGTCCCAAGGCCCAACTAAGTAGAGGGAGAAGTTTTAACAAGACGTAGAAAGTGTATTCTACAAGCATCCAGAAAATATGAGGTTCACAAACACACTAATCGAGTTTATTTATACATCATAGAAACGTCCTTGTGAGAGTCACAATAATAGCGTACTAAAATAATACATCAACCAATAACAATCAAGGATTTTCCGGGAGGTAAATCTAATCTCAAGTTGAAATGATCAGCTCATGCGCAAAAACACAAATATCCAAAATTAAGACCTCTTTCAAGTGAGTTCTAGGGATCTAACTTCCCAAACACTATCCACCACCGTATTCCTAATGACTACAAGAGATTCACCACAAACTCTGTTAACCATCTACAACATTGGATGAAACATGGCCAAACCTCTTCTCAAAATTACAGGGAAGTATAATGAGGAACTGTAAAGGATAAGTGAATATCAAGTAATGTCAAAAGCACAGATCTTCTTTATGTAATGAGACAAACGGTAAACTTTCTTTGATATCAGTAAAACACGACAAGACCAAGAAGAATCAGGAAAAAAACTCATACCAAAATAAATAACTTTTCACACTTTTGATCATAGAATCTCCAATGATGCAGATCTGTTCAGATTCCAAAAAGTTATTTAAGTTCTGTTCATGTCTCAGGCTAAAGTTAACAGTTTGACATTTTGGAAGATTAAGCAATGTGCCACTAACGATAGACTATCGTTCAGTGAAATCATTTTCATGCTAAACACAAGTATTTTCTGAAGAAACGTTTTTCCAATGTTTTCAAAAAAGGTGAAGTAATTACTTCAGGTCTAAATGTTGCATTCTCAACACTAGATCCTTTCGTTAAAATCGTAATTATCTTTATCATTTTCCACATTTCCGGTATAAAATTTGTTGAGAAGTATTTATCAAAGATTTTCGTGAATGAATGACGCGGGATATTAGCACACGTCTTATAAAAAGGTCTGACATTTCATCAGGCCCTAGACGTTAGGACTATTTAAGCGTTAGGAGACATTTCTGAATATCAGTCATCATGAAAACTTGAACACAAATCTTTTTACAAACAAGTGGATGAATTTTATGTCGATGCTGTTTGATAAAACAATAGCAGCGAGTTTCATAATTAAACTATTCAGCTCAGAAAACATGACTCTCTTAACAACCCGATCGATTTCAACACTATTAAGAGGAAATACTAACCCCAAAAATGACTACTTTGAATACGTAAATAAAAGAAAGACGTCAACGGTAAAAATTTGGCAACCAGTTTCGTGAGAAGTTGAATTATTCTAATGTATAGGCAACTTTCAATTAAATGCTCACTCCATTGATATATTTACTGATATAATTAACAAAACGTTTGTTTCTCTATCCTACCTTTTATTTCACATCAAACGAAGTATTTTTTTTCAACATAAAAGAAACTGTTTTGCTGTCTCCTACTTTAAAGCTAATCATTTTTTTTTAATGATGTAAACTTTTAGGGAAAAGTTTTTAGTGAAAGCATTTAAAGTGTTCAAAACAGTATTGGGAATGTTTCAAGTAAAGCGATTTGATGCAATGTCAAACCAGTGATATCTTTTAAAAAATATATTTTGGAATGATTGTACTTGAATGAAACAACATGTTTGCCGTTTTTCATTCTCGCCTAATTGAAGTAGTACAAAGTAAGTCATCTTGTACAGTGTTAACATTAGATGACTTGATTATATGATGATTTATAGACTACTGTGAATTATATAGAGCTATATAGAGCTGAAAATTCCCTTATGAGACTAGAGGTTCGCTGTGAACATTGTCGATGGCTTAGAATTGTTTTGAAAAGCATTGCTAACAGTCCATATACAAAATCAGTTAGCAGGTTAACCGATTTCATTGATACTGGTGGTTGTTTTGCAACATTCCTGAGGGCCATTATCATTGGGTTGCTGTATTGTATATTGTATACCCCCATTGCTAATAATAATGAGTTTGACAGTCATGTAAACAGGATGGGTTGCATTGTCGCGATCATGGATCGAAAATAATCACTGTATATGCATTATTGTATATAAATGGTGTGAATGGTCCACCAGCGTGTCAGGTACCTAACTGCATGGTTGCACTACAGGATTGAGTCGAACTAATCACCTCAAACTGCTAACACGTGGACAATCTCCTTTGTTATCCTGAAAACCAATGTAAAATTTCCCTTGACAATAGGGGGTTAGTTTAAATAATTGTGAATAGACTGGTTGATCCTCCTGCCAGTAGTCATATGCTTGCTTGATTATATATTAGAAGGGCTGTACCTGATCAATACTGGAGAGTTCCGTAATAAGGAAATACAAATAGTCTGTAACCTTTCCCGACAATGAACACCACTCACAAAACGTGAATTAGAAGCAATTAAATCGTTGCGATGAGAAAAAAACAAACAAAATCACAGAATTGCAATCATCACTTACTAAAAACATTGTAAATAATGCTTTAAGTAAAAAGAAAAATCCAATAAATGAATTGTAACATTCTTCAACGGATCGTCTTATATGTTTAGCTATGCCAGATATATTACAACCAACAAATATAAAACCAAATATAGAACAATAAAAAGCACTCCAAAATCGAATTTGTTTAAAATCCACTCCGGTACGCCTTGAAACCTGGAAATTAGAGAAAACAATAATGCATGAGTGATGAAGTAAAAAAATAAAAACATTGAACGAAAGAAAACAAAATGAAATTCAGTCAATTGTTTGTTGTTTTACTATGAGTTGAATGTACTTCGACTTTATAAAATCTTCATTTGATGAAGTAACCTATAGCATCAAGATCTCTAGTAAACTAAAACTTTGATTACTTCTTTATATGATCGATTATTGTTTGGTTAACTTGTAGAAAAATAAAAACATGACAAAGTAACAACCATAACTCCACCTGGAGCCCTTCTAGGGTTACTGTCAGTCCCAAGCCCGGATATAGGAGGAAGAGGGTTGGGCATGGGCTTGACGGTCCCATTCCGTAGAAATCCAACTCGCAAAAAAACAGGAGGCTAACCAGAAATATAATCCACTGGTTGGCAGCCTATACTCCATTGGGGGGTAATAGGTGTCAGTAAATAAGTAATATATATATTTGTCTTCTCAGTAAAACACTATTCAAATTTGACAACAGGATTGATTGTTTTATCAAATAATGAATAACAGAAAAAATACTCAGCACATATACATGCAATGATTACATGATTCGAATATATTTTTAGATTGTCATATTTCAATTACCTACCTACCACTACTACTACTACTACTTGTAGACCTTAGTTCAACATGGATAAACTGACCACCACCATCTAACTCAATGCATTTTTTGTGGTAGCAGAGATGTAAAAATTTATCAGTGAGAAGTGAGTGAGTGAAGCGTACAATTTTATTTTTAAGCTGATCATGTTTAAAATGAAAACTAACTCAATACAACAAGTTAGGCTGGTGCATTTCATTTTCTTGAATAGTACATTTTGGTATTTTATTTCCAAATCAGAAAAATTGCTAATCAGACATCAAAATTTATTTTATATATATATATATATATATATATATATACTGGGAGGAAACGGTCGCCCAGTGCTTCCAGGTTTCTAATAGTGGTCTAACAATGATTGACTGATGATTTCAATGTGCGAAAAGCACTAATCTTCAATACTTTAATTGAAAAATCGTAAAATGTGCTCACTAGTAACTAGCCTAGTGAAGAAATTCTCGGAGTTCTAGTGAGAAGACATAACCAGTGGAGATCAACCCTGTCAGGCGTAGTCAATAACTACCAAAGACAAGTGGGTGAGGTTGCGCGAAATCTGTAGATTGATCAGAGTTAGACATTAACATCGTTGGATACCAGCACAGTGGTCCAAAAGTTAGGCTTTCGCGCGCAACACCGAAGTCCCTTGGCTTGAATCCTGCGAATGGCAGTGGTCGTGGATGCGCTCTGCTGATGAGTCCCATACCAGGGCGAAACAGCCGTCCAGTGCTACCAGATTTCTAATGATGGTTTACCAATGATTAGTCAATGTCCAAAAAATCTCGACTGTACGGACAGAGATTATTTTGCAACGAATAAAAAATGATTTCATTCCAAGGATTCTCAGTATCATCACACTGAGGCATAACATTTTCAAAAAAACTAAAACAAGAAGATAGCTATCATAAGTATCAATGTTTTAAATTACGTCAATGAGTGTATCAGTCAATACACATATTCCATCGTGTGTGTATGAAGATGATTATATTTTAAAGGCAAGTTCTAAACTCGTGTATGTGTTACTTTTTCCAAACATTCAGTCAACTACAAAGTACAACTTCGTATGTAAGTAAATCAGTTCAGTTTGCTACACCGCATTACCACAGAAATTCAATTATTATTATTATTATTATTATTAATATTATCACCATTCAAGAAGTATAACCGTGTGAGATAAATCAAAAAAGTGAAAAGATAAAGGTGATGAGTAATTCTGAAGATGAGGATTTGACAGAGCACAAAGAATGGATGCATCAGCGCCATGTCATTCAAAGTGCCTAACCATCGTTTACCCTATTGTCTTTTTACAAACATTATTTTAGTACAACTTGAAAATCAGTATATTCATGTCTAAATTACCTCAATGCAAACTGACCGTGGACCGCGAAATAATAGGTACAAGATTTAAAGCTTATGGCAAAAGTTATACACTCTCTCGGTTGAAAGGATATACTCATAATAGCTTTCGTTTTTCAAAAAAGAAGGCAAACATTTTACAATTATACCGTTTTTTAAATAATAATATGACCAAACTATACTGTGTGTTGTGTATACGACCTAAATAAAAAAAAATTGTTACACTATTGTCTATAGATAAACAAATCTAGAAGTTCGATTGATTAATCTCACTCATGTCTAGTAGACTTAATCATTCCAACATTTCAGGGTTGAGATTTTCTCAAATTTAAACGTGGACTCTGCTACACAGTTCGCTTTAAAAATCAGTGATGAATTTGGACAAGACAAAAAATCAACTTAAAAGTAATATAATCATTATCTGAATAATTTTAAAATATACATCGATATTTTAGTAAGATATAATTTTAGTAAGCTACATTCACAATAAATCATATGTACTGAAAAAAAAGAGCTTTTTCGCTTAACCTATTTTTTTTTGAAAATTTTGAGTATGTACATTCTCTTTGAACAAAAAAAGGATAGCAACATTCAAGAATTAAATGAGTATTTTTTTTTCGTTTTCAATTGCACTACTATATTTTAAATATATATATATATATATATATATATATATATATATATATATATATATATATATCGATTATCTCGTTGATAATTTTTAACAGTTTCAATTGGCACGTCCGTATTCTGTGTCATACTTAGGGGAAACAGATTTGATACTAATAGCACAAGTGAGCAGCAGTCTTAATACAGTAGTAACTAAGTATGCGAAAGGAAATGCGTTAAGATTTTGAAGTCAAAAAACGATATTGGCATGAACATCAACTCAAATCCGATGGGTGCCAGATTTGATATCAACAGCACCGGGAATTTCACTTATACTCATATTCTATTCATTTGTAATGAATATTTCACTCAATCTTTACATAATAAATATATTCTGTTATGAGTTGTTTTAGAATAACTTGAACAGTAATTCTCAGAACCCTATTCACAATAGATCATCCATTATGCCTCCACACAAAATGCACCTTATGTATGTACACGTCTAGGTTACAGCTTGTATCAAGAGCCTTCAAATCGACACTTCCTGAATTATGCAAACAAACCGCGAACTCTTCTGTGTACCTTCCCTATTTGTACTCACTTATTGAAAATGCGGCTCTATTAAACTGTTCCTTGCAGTGACATGGTGTTAATGTACTGTCAGAAACAGACTCTTATTTCTAATCGAACTGCGCTAACTTTTACAGTAAATGTGGTATCATTTGTAACACTTTGATCTAGCCTGTTAACTGACATGCCTCTTGAAACACGTTGTTATTTGAGAATAAAATTTATTATTGTTATTATTACTAAATAATTCGATAACCAGATAAAAATGACCTATTTAGCTTTTTTTTTATCATAAAGCTCAGAAATCATAATTTGAATCATAAATAAACCCAGGCCTATCAGCGGTGTTCAAAATAACAGGAATTTCAACAACAACAATAAAAGAATCTTCAATTAGAGTTATTAAGATTAGTGTTTTAACACATTTGAAATCATCAATCAATCATTGTTAGACCACCATTGGAAATCTGGAAGCACTGAAAGACGGCTGTTTCGTCTTGGTATGGGGTTCATCAATCAGAGTTCGAAATTAACACCTCTGGATGCTGGCCCAGTGGTCCAGAGGTTAGGTATTTGCTCTGAATACCGAAGGTCCCAGTTTTGAATCCTGTGAGCTGCAGCAGTCGTGGATACGCACTGCCACTGATGAGTCCCATACCAGGACGAAACGGGCATCGTCCAGTGCTTCCTGGTTTCTAACGGTGTTCAAACAATGATTGATTGATTGATGATTTCAAATGTGTATAAAAACAAAAGAATCCTCTGATTGGACAAGAAATTATTCTCAAATAAACGGAATTTAAAAATTAGTAGTAACCTTTGTCTAGTCTTTAAAGTGCTGTTTACATTTTACTTATCACAACGGTAATGATACAAGTTACTTGTCTGAAAAAAAATAAAACATAGTTCAACATCACGTGAATTGTAATATGATGGTTTTTTATGCTGCCCTACAGGGCATTCTGAACTTGAATATTATTCACATGTAAAAAAAATGGCCTATGATATATATTAGTGTGCACATTTTTTTGTGACGCAACAACAATAACCTTGACATAGTTGTCCTTTGCTCATATTCCAAACAGACAAACAAACAAACTGATATTTCTTTACTGACCTGTATCCGATGTAAAAAAATACTTTTATTTTTTTTCTTAATGTGATGTATTTATTGGAACTAGACAATAAGTTTATGCAAAATATGCATATTTCTTTTTTTTCACTAATAATAATAATAATAATCATTGTAAAATTTAACTGCGCACCTACAGTTAATGCAACAACATACTACTACTATGATGATGATGATGATGATGTTAATGAGAAAAGTAATTAAATCAATAAAAAGCTAACTGTTATTATTATTTGATGTTCAATAAGTAACATAAGAAGAAAAATGAAGAAGATACAAGAAAATTACCGACTTGTATTGTTGTAGAAATTCTCTTCATCACTTACACAACAGATGTGCGGTAGTATTATAATGTGTCTATCAAATAATTGATGATGTGAACTAACTTACAAGTGATTCATTGTAGTGAAAAACAATTGTAAGTGTATGTATTACGTGTACGTACAATGCGTTGTTCTGTCTTTTTTTTTTTTGGTTTTTGTGTAAAAGAATATAAAAATTGATTAAGAAAGAAAACTTCTTCTTTTGATCTCTATGTGAAATATATATAAATATTGACAAATATAATTTTCAAAAGAGCCAAAACCATCAGCGGTATGATTGACTTGTTTAATTTATATGTTATTAATCTATTTTAAACAGTTTGAAATTTGATTAGAAAAAAAATGAAAGCAAAGTCCGTTTAACACTGAAATGTAATTTAATATGATGCAGGCAAAACAAGCACACTGTTTTAATTGTGAGATAATGATAACAAAAATGCTCTCTCGCTAGATGTTTCATAGACAATGATTATGAGAGAAACATATATAATTAGGCTAGATAAACAACTGTATGATTGTGAGGCTCGTTAATTGATATGCTTGAATGCTATTACGAGTTCATATTAGTCGGTAAACAAGAGTGAATGTAAATGATCCAGTGACAAGATAGGTTACTCTAATCCAAGTGTCCTAAGGCCCCGCTAAGGAGAGGAAGAAGTCTTGACAAGGCGTAGAAAGTGTATTCTACAAGCACCCAGAAAATATGAGCTTCACAAGCACACAAATCGAGTTTGTTTATGCACCATAGAAACGTCCCTGGGAGAGAGACATAAATAGCATACTATAATAATGCATCAACCAATAACAGTCAAGGATTTTCCGGGTGAGAAATGTGTTCTTAAGGTCAACTGATCAGCCCATGCGCTTAAGCATAAAATCCAAAATTCGGACTTTTATCAAGTAAGCTCTGGGGATCTAACATCCTCAACAATGATGTAAGCTAACTAGCATGAAACCTTGGTTTATGAATCTCAACTACTGGTAAACAGATTATAAATGTAACTTCATTTTTACATTTCTTGACTTTAAAAGCCAAACTTATCAGTACATCGACTTTCCAAACAGATTCTCACTAGACAGGACCATGAATAGTCATGAAATCCAGAACGCCTAAATCATCCAACTGGAGACAGATCTGTTTTACCTTTTTGTAATGAAATTTAAATGAAAATCATAAAGTTACACAGTTGGTTGATTTGCACGCAAATATTACAAACATCTTGGTTAAAATTATGATCGTCACCCAAAAACTGGACTGTGTAAGGTATTTATCTTATCACGAAATATTGCCAGAAACAACTGCAGTAGTTGATATGAATAGCTATGCAATAAAATATGTGAGCCTAATAATAAAGTCCAGGCACTGATTAGTCACAATGAATTGTCGTATAACTGTACATAGATTCATTGAAAACAAATTGAACAATTTTGTTAAAAAACCTGTCTAGACAAGACGATACTTTGACTTTTTTTTGAGAAATAGCAATTTTTAAAATGAACGAGACAGTTAGTTTTACTGATTTTAGATGTGCTCTAAATATTGATGCTTAATCAGAAGCATCTACATTGAACAATTTCAGTGTAAATGATGTATGTACGCAACTTCTCGCATTCGCATTTGGTAGATTTTCTCCATGTGATAAATATGCCGTTGGCTGATAAACGACACAGAACTCTAGTAAACGTCAAATATCAGCTCATTTAGCTAAAGCTCATCAGCATCATGAGATGAGATCAATAAGAATGATGATAGAAAATTATCCATATCGTTGTAGTTTTAATATGTTTATATTTATTGAAAAGTGTTGTTCGAAAACTCGAGACAAATCAGATAATTACTATGCACAAAATAATAGGCAAACATTTACAAATCTGGGCAGCACTATTAACCAACAAGGTGGATCTGATGCAGATAGGCTAATCAAGGGCTGTACTTTTACAATTGAAGAACTACAAAAGCCATCATCCAGAAGTTATTTTGGATCCGATGGTCAAACACCATCAGCAGCAACCTACTGTAAGAGAGAATAGATCATATTCTAGATGAGCGAGAAACCAGTCAAAAGCGGTGGAAGTGGATAGGACATACACTGTGGGAAGCATACAACTGCATCACACGACAAGCCCTCACTTAGAACCCCCAAGGTCAAAGGAAAAGAGGAAGAACATAGTACACATCACGTCGAGAAACAGAGACAGACATGAGAAGAATGAACAAAAATCGGATAGAACTGGTAAGGCAAGCCAGAAACAGAGAGTAGGTTGCAGAAAACTGGTCAATGGCCTATGCTCCATGTATAAGTAAGTAAGTTAGTTAGTAAATATTTATCATTCAAAACTTTATGACTTCGAGATTTCTATTTATCCCATAAGGCAATGATTTTATCTATTATTTTTCCCAAATCATTTTTTTTTATGCACACACCTAGATATCATTGTAATCATTGATCAATTTTATAGCTTATAATTAATTCAGTAGTTAATGACCCCAAAAAAAAAATAGTTTTCTCCTAATTAAATAATCCTAATATTTTAAGTAAAAAAAAAATTGTGAATAGTAAGTAATTTCATTTGAAAATAAATAGACTAAGTAAGTTCATGGTTGAAACCAATCAAAACATGTATAGAGCCATATAGATGAACCAATTACAAGAACAAGTAAATATTATGATAGCCAAAAAATTTTCCTCTCACAAGTAAAAAAAAATATTTCGTTTTATTTATCGACTAAGTCAATTTTTTTTCTGGTCATCGATTGGAAAATTATACAAAGTCATAGAGAAATTGATTTTGTGCCTTTTTTTTCTCTTCATGTCTCATCAATATGAGATCTAATGACATAAATGAAGAGTATTATGTGATTGTCTACTATTTAAAACGTCGTAATAATAATAATAAGAAGAAGAATTAAGCAACAATAAATGAAATCGTGAATTGATCATTGTGTGTTAGACTATCATTAGAAAAATCTGGAAGCACTGGACACAGCTGTTTCATCCTGACATGAGACTCATCAACAATGCGCGTCCACGACTCCTGGATGAGACCTGAACCAAGATGTAATCGGCTGTGCAGTGCTTCCCGGATTCTAATGGTGACCTAACACAATGATCAATTCATGATTTCAACAAAGTAGTCACTCAACAGTCTCGATAACCTTTTCATGTAAAAAATAATTCAATGGCTAAAAAAAGTATTTTCTTCTCAACGACAACATTTATTGAAGATAAGATAATTTTTCAAAAGATGCAAAGGAAGAATACATCAATATGATGGTGTCAGTCAAAAAAAATTATTGCTTAATGTTCGAGAATTAATTTAAGAAAGGCAATGATAGGGATCAAACTCTGGATCATTGTCCACTTGAAGAGTTTCACAAGGGTAAAACAGTAAATTCGAAAAAGGTAAATGCGATAAATTACTCTTCACCCTTCTCGGATTCTTTAAGTGGATAATGATCCTGTTTGTATTTCATTCCACCTTACCATCTTTTTTCAATTCTCAATTATTAAGTAACAATTTTCACTGACACATGCTATGACATAATCTTCAGCCCAATCTTTTAGCAAACTATTTTACTACTCATAAATCACCTATTCACTTGATTGTAGTCAATAAGATTGATATAAATATTCCAGCCAATAAAAAAAACATTTATCTAAAGAATATAAGAAATATAAGAAATAGTAAGCTTTAAAGCAAACATGTATAGTGTCAAAAACAAGATGTGGCATTAGTTCCTAAATTTACAGATCATAAAACTGAACCACCGTGATAGATGGTGCAAGCTATTTGATCAGGGTCAACGACGCAATCATTGTAACCAACAATTGTAGACGTTGCTTATTATAGTGTAAAACTAGTTATAATGTGGTAGAAACATTTCAGTTTCATTCTACTCACAGATCGTAAGTTATGAAAATTTGTTATTTTTTTTTACGTTTCACTTTTCATAGTCATTTTTGTCTTCTCGTATACATAAACCTTTCTAACTAGTTTTGATACTGTTCATTGGTCCTGCACAACTATATCGTTTTGTTTTGATAAATTGTTCCTTCTGATCTCAGCGCTTGAACAGTTGTCTGTTTCACATTAACCAATGTTTATCTGAGTGATATCAATTCATAGAGAAAATGTAATTTTGTTTAATTAAATTTAGGCAAGATAGAAGAAGAGAGTGAATGACTGATTTATAAATAATATATTGGAAATTTTATTTATACTACTTTAATAATTAATAATATCAAAACATTGAAGGTATATGAAATCGTATCAATGCATCGTTGAACCACCAACCACCATTTAAACAACAATTACATGAACGACAAAATGTGTTCATTCACATGCATGCATGCATGCGAAATCATAAAACAGCTGTAATATATATATTGAACAAACTGTTGGTGTGGTAAGTTTTATAGATCAAACAGCTGAATATATATATATAAATATATATATCTACAAGCAAGATGGATAAGAGCGAAAAAATTATACGTCAATATATATATATGTGTGTACTGAAAAATAATGGTGAACAGAGTTTTGACTCTTTAACAATTAACTGATTATAAGCGAACAATATTTATTGTTTTCGATTAGATCGTCATCAGGCTGCTTTACTCTCTAATATGTACATGAATATTTACATATGAAAATGTTAAGCCAGTCATGGCAATTCATGAGTCAATAATCACAATGAAATGAAATAGAGATTACGTCACTATACATAATAGGCGAAAGTATAAGTTGGTAGTAGGAAGACAGAGTTGTACTGATAGTAGTAAGAGAAATATAGAATAACTAATTGCTGAATTATTTACTAGGCAATTCTCATATCTATATATCCTTAAGAAGAATAGAAGGTTTGAATTTTCACTAGTAAACACTGAGACGATATAGTTTGTGGCAGCTTAGATAACATTAAAGAAGACGAAAATGGATATATTACAACTGTGTAAATAATGTATTGGTCGATTATCAAACATGTTCGTTTATTATTTTACCGCAAAATTTGAGCATGGCAAATAATAATGAGAGGGAATAACAATAATAATCATGGACTGTCTTTCATTACGGGGTTGTGAAGATTTTAAAGTTTGATCATTGTTATATGACCACAACTGGAAACCTGGAAGCACTGGACAGCCGTTTCATCCTGGTACGGGACACATCAGCAGTGCGCATCCACGACTCCTGTACCTCACAGGATCCGAACCCTGGAACTTTGCTTTTGCGCGCGAAAGCCCATCCTTTGGACCACTGAGCCGGTATCTAACGATGTTAACTTCTACCTTTGATCAATTCACGGTCTTGCACAACCTCATACACCACAGTGATCCAGAGGTTAGGTCGATCGCCCGCAAGACCGAAGGTCCTGGGTTCGAATGCTGCGCGTTGCAGGAGTCGAGGATGTGAGCTGCTGATGTGTCCCATATTAGGACAAAACGGTTGTCCTTAGACTTTATTTGTTGATTCAGTTTAAGAGCTAAAGTCATAAAATCTTTAAACATTTAAGTCTATATCATCAACCTCATTGTTTTCCATCTAGATTACATGTTTTTAAATAAGACAGTTGTTTTTTATTCATTCGCTTGAAATTCTCTAGCCGTTCATTTATAGAGTTGGTTTGTATTTTATTACCTTTATAGCACCTAAATGGCTATGATATTTTAGCACCACAAGGGAATCACACAATAGTTAAGTCTATCTATAGCAGTCAAAATTAAACTCAAAATCTCGCTTATAATCGAATACAATGCTATGCATTTATGTCAGCATCACATTTTCGGCCAAACATAAGCTGAAGAGAAACAGTTTACTGAGAATAAACTGACTCGAATAATGGAGGTTAAGAGAAACTATAATCGACTGTCTTTTTGGTCGATTCCATAATTCACACCCTTGATTAAAAGACCAATTTTGTTTGCTGCATTTATTCAATAGATCACATGTTATGGGCATTCGAAACTTCTAGCATCGATTGTTTAGAATGTCCTAATAGGAAGTTTGTGTTATTTTCTAATTGTTGACAATGGCTTGCATTATTGAATATATAGGTACATTATTCTATATGCATACTGAGTTTTTCGCTCAGTTCTCTTTCTTGTTGTCTTCTCTTTTACATTCTCTCTCTTACACATTGCTGCTTCTCAACACTTTTTTTCTACAGCACACAGAATGACTTCAGGTTAAAAAGAGCAAAGTCAGTAGTAAAAGTTAAACACAACGATATTTAAATCATAGAAAAAAGCATAATGAAATTGTAAGTAGAAAATCCCAAATATTTCAACGAACAACAACAACAACGACAACAAACTGTCACAATACCAATAATAATCATACTTACTGAGACTAGCGATGATTCAACAATATACATTGGAGCAGAAATACCAATGATTGCAAGTGGTTGACCAGATAAAATTGTGAAAATAATCAAAAATACTCCGACTGCTAAAAGAGTTAATGTCACTGTGTAGGAAGGATCAACTTGAGTATCTGGAGAGAGACAGAAAAAAATAAGGACAAACGCATATTTTAACAAAAAAAATTACGAAGAAATAAATTTTCAATGAAATACATGAAGTAAAATATTTCTAAATTTTAAAAAAAATATCAGTTCATTTGTGAAATAGTTATTGTTTATTTTTATTTAAGTTAATTATAAATTTGAAGAATTATAGTGCTGGTGTTTGGTTCTCTGAGCTAAATGTTTCGGTTGTGGAGCTTTCATTGTTCTTCTGAACAACATCATCAGCACAAACTTTAGATTCTTACTTACTTACGCCTGTTACCCAACAATGGAGCATAGGCCGCCCACCACTTTTTTCTCCAACCAACTCTGTCCTGGGCTTCCCTCTCCAGTTCTGTCCAATGTTTGTTCATTCCTCTCATATCTTTCTCTATTTCTCGGCGTAGTGTGTTCCTTGGCCTTCCTCTTTTCCTTTTGCCTTGAGGGTTCCATTTGAGGGCTTGTCTCGTGACGCAGTTAGGTGCTTTTCGTAATGTGTGTCCTATCCACCTCCAGTGCCTCTTCCTGATTTCCTCCTCCACTGGAATCTGGTTTGTTCTCGCCCACAGTACGTTGTTGCTGATCATGTCTGGCCAACAAATCCGAAGTATTTTGCGTAGACAGCTGTTAATAAACACTTGTATCTTCTGGATGATGGCTTTGGTAGTTCTCCATGTTTCCGCTCCATACAGTAGAACTGTCTTGACATTTGTATTGAAAATCGTGATTTTGGTTTTGGTTGAAAGTTGTTTGGAGTTTCAGATATTTTTCAACTGTAGAAATGCAGCCCTCGCTTTGTTAATCCGCGCCCTCACATCTGCATTCGATCCACCTTTCTCGTCGATGATGCTGCCCAGATATGTAAAGGTGTTAACGTCCTCGAAAGCATCTTCATCAAGCGTGATTTGGTTGGTGCATGTTGTGTTGCATCGGCGAATTTTGCATTTTCCTTTATGTATGTTGAGACCTACTGCTGCAGAGGCTGCTGCTACACTGGTCGTCTTCTCTTGCATTTTTGTTGAGTGTGCGATAGAAGAGCCTGGTCATCTGCGAAGTCCAGATCGTTCAGCTGCGTCCTAAGTGTTCAGTTGATACCGTGCTTCCCTCCAGATGTTGACGTCTTCATAATCCAGTCGATGACCAGGAGAAAGAGAAAGGGTGAGAGTAAGCAACCTTGCCTCACACCGGTCTTCAACTCAAACGAGTTTGTCAGCTGACCTCCGTGCACGATTTTGCAGTTGAATCCATCATAAGAATTCCGTATGATATTAACTATCTTCTCAGGCACACCGTAGTGTCGAAGAAGCCTCCACAGTGTTTTCCTATCCACGCTATCGAATGCTTTCTCATAGTCGATGAAGTTGATGTAGTGAAGTATTCAAATTTCTCCACGTTTGACCTGTAGCTTGTTCTGCTAACCTCGATCTTGATTAGTTGCTGTTGACGTGGAGAAATTCGAATGTTTCACTTCTATCTGAAGTTTGTGCTGATGATGTTGTTCAGGAGAAGAATAATGAAAACTTCACAACCAAAACACCTGGCTCAGAGAACCAAACACCACCACCACAATCGTCCACATGAGCTACAAATCTTCCCCACCATTTGAAGAATTAACATTGAAACCGCTGTGTTGACCAGTGTCTCACTAGTTTCATGACGGTCGGTATCTGATGTGTTATTAAACTTTGTAGGCTGCTTGTCCAGACAACCATTACTAAATAACGCCTCACGATTTTACAAATCAAAAGAAGAATACGAATTGTTGAATAGGTTTATTTGGTATACCACGATTGCACTATCAGACCATAGGCACACAAACACAAGCGAGTCCCGGAAGCGAGCGGATGATCGAATTGGAAAATGAATGAATAAGGTCAAAATGTGCATAGATATACACATAGGAAAATAGCTGAGTCATTGAAATATATTTAAGAGATTAATAATAAAGCGAATAGGATGAAAATGCTTGTAGGTGGTAAGCAATGTTTATTTGTGCAGCTCATACAAATCAGACACTGATAAAAGCACAATGGTTCATATAACTTGTTGTTATACCAATGGCTTGGTTAAAACAAGTTAATCGAAAGGGCTTAACCAAAATTAAATACAGACAAGCTCAAAACCTAAGTGGAAGTACTACACCACACTACATTCATTTAACAAGTTTGTCATCAATTCAATTCACAGGTAAATTTTTTCATACATAGGAATCAACCGTAATGATAATGCACACAGAGAGAGATTTGATTTAAAAAACCGCAATAATAACAGATTAGGGTGGGAAACAAAATAGAATTAAAAACCACCAATTAAAAAATACTTCTTTATAGAGGTCAACTTTCTGTAGCTTTGAATATTAGGGACAATTAACAATAACAGGAAATGATTCGAAAGTCATGAAAAATCAATATATTTGAATGAAAGCTAGTTTGAATAACACAGATATAAGTGAAAAAAATATTGTTGTTTTCAGTTAGATTGTCATTGTACTTAAATATTTATATGCATTTATTATTTGTACCACTAACAAACAGTACACCTGTCTTCTTATAATCAACTTGTACTTTTACCTAATTACATGTAGTTACAATATAATCTACTTCGCTATGATTATTGACTCATACTATAAATTGCCTTGATTGGTCTAACATTTTCTAACAAATATTTATGTACATCGCTCGCTTATATCTGTCTGTGTTGTTATTATGTTCTTAATGTGAATCTTTAATATTTTTGAAATCTAGTTGTCATTAATCTTAGTATCATTTTAGAAAAACAAAATATCGTATGCATTGTACCTTGAAAGAATTTTAAAAAAATACAGTTGTGACTCATTAACTTATAGCTTTAAATATTAAGTTTAAACAATATCCATTGTATAAGAAATATGATATATTTTAAATCAGCGATATTGACTACTGCTGACTGAACACATCTTTTTGGAGATGTTTCTGACTGTGAAACTCCGTCAGTAGAACCTTCGGGGCTACTGCCGGTCCCAAGCCCGCATAAAGGAGGAGGGTTGGGCATGGAGTTGGCAACCCCATCCCATCAAAAACTAACTTGCCAAAAAAACGCTAACCAGAAAAAAATAATTCTGACTGTGAGACTGTGTAACTTGGATTTGAATGTACAGATTTCAACTGTCATAAAACCCTTAACCAGTTCTTCCTGTCCATTCACTTTCATCAGATTCCAACTGACAAAAAGCACTAAAGGTGGATAAAATGCACAATGAGAAAAGCACCCAACTGGAATCCTCAAAGCCAAACGAAAAGAGGATGATCAGTGAACACATTACGACGAGAATCCGAAGCAGACATGAAAAAAAAAGAGTAGCGACTGGGTATAACTGGAAATGATGGCCTAGCACAGAGTAGATTGGACAATGCTAGTCGGTGGCCTATGAGGATAACAGCTGTAAGTAAGTAAGTAGGCAGGCAGGCAATTTCAATCGATAATTACCTCTTGACCATGATCAATGAAAACTGATAATCCTCTCATTTTGGCATATATCTATAATTATATAATGTATTTTTCTAATAGAAAAATAAAATTATGAACTCTATTGTTCTGGCTGATATGTTTCAGTCGAACATGTTTATTATTGACTTTAAATTTTTCTTCTTTCTTATCATGTGTCTAGTGTTCTTTTTTAAGGTTTATTTGGCTACAGGAAAAAAAAATGAAATAGTTTAAGGGGAAAACAATGAATTAAGAGAATGAACAAAAAAATAGGAACGAATTTTATTTATTTGTAGAAATAAAAATTCTGTTGTTGTCTGCTATTGTTATTGCAAAAAATATATGTATAAAAAGCCACTTTTTTAAAAAAAACGGAAGTAAACACGTTCTCTCATAAACTATTTTAGACGAGAAAAAAGAATAAACGAGCCATAAAACAAAAACGATTTGGTCGAATTCAGTAATTTTTAAAAAAAGAATCAAATGAATTTATGCATTGACTAGTGTACGAATTAAAAAAAACGTGAAACTCGAAATGAAATTATTTAGTTATTCGCATCGATTGAATACAACAATATGAATAAGTAGTGAAAGAAATTCAGTTGGAGCTAAATCATCTGACGATTACCACCACACTTGTTGCACATGCATATAAATGAATTCATTTCTGGCCAGGACCGAATTAAAGCTACTGACTATTGCGTAACAGAAAAAATTGGGCAAAACTTCTCACCGAATGGGAATTACAGTTTGAAATCACTTTTTTCTAAAAAAAAATTAACTGCAATCCCCTTTCATAATTTCATGAAATCAATTTCCTAAAAGTTATAAATAAATTTTATTAAAATTCACGTCATTGTTAAGTTTACTACTAATTATTTTGAACCATCTAATATTAATTATTTTTTCAATTAGATTTATGAAGACCATTGTTTCCACATATAAAAATCACGAATGAATGATTGTTAGAACGCCAATTGAAACCTGAAAGCACTGGACGACCTTTCCGTCCGTTTTTGAGGCATCCACGACTCCTGCCACTCGCAGGATTTGAACCGAAGACCTTCAGTCTTGTGCTTCAGCGCCTAACCTCTAGAGTACTGAGCCGGTGTTAATGTCTAACTCTGATCAAACTAGGGATTTTGAGCGACCTCAACAATTTGTCTTTGGTAGTTATTGCTTACACTATTGGTCATGTCTTCCTAATTTAGCATTGCTGATAAAACAAAACGTAAACAGATAGTTGCATCTGTTTAATAATTTCTATTGAATGACCTAATACTTATTTTGCATGGGAGGATTGTAGAGATTGTTAAATTCCTGTGTGACGTTTCTTCGTGGTGTGGGACCTTTCATCAATGGTCCAGAATTTAGGCGTCCGTGCGTAAGACCGAGGATCCTGGGTTTGAATCCTGCGAGTTTCAGGAGTTGTGGATGCGCACTATCGATAAGCCTAATACTTATGGACAAAAAATTTCATTAATTTCTTCAACATGGTCATCATCAGTTAGACTAGTTGTATAAGATCGTCCAAATTTATTACAGTAATGTTAAAAAAAGCAGTCAACATAATCCAATAAACAGATTTCATATCGGCAATACAACCAGCTATAAAGCGTTAGAGAACATCACGTCCATTCACTAACACATAGTAAATATTTATCGAACAATGCTCTAAACGTATCATTCGCCTCGTTTATTTAATTTCTATCCAATTAACACTACCTACTTACTATAAGCGGAATAATATTTGTGTCTGTATATTGATTGTTTTTTTTCAAAAATTACATTGCATTTTCAGAATTCTTTTCTTTTAATGTTACCTAGTTTCATGATAATTGATTTTCGAATTATTTTTTCTTCCACTTTTTTTTTTGTTTTTCAACAAATTTTTGAATAAATTTTTTCTAATCAAACACAATATATGAATAATAGTGAATAAATTTCAATTATATGGAAAGTCAATGAGAAGAGATTACATTGTTGAACTGTTGTTCCAACTATATTATTTTTTTTGGTCTAATTTAATAAATTAACGTGTTTATCCAATAGGCTTTATTCTTCGTCTGTGAAGGATTTATACTTTTTTTTCAGTAAAGAATAAACTTATTAGATCATCCGTCACAGTTGAAAGAATTCGTTATATCATGCAGATTGTCATGTGCTCATTAGTGAGCAGATTGGTGAGGATGTTTGTCCGAATTCTTGGTGAGAAGTTGTGACCAGTAGAGTTCAACCACGCTTGGTTGTGAAGTAGTGCTCACCAAAAGACAGTGGATGAGGTTGCGCATTAACACATTCACATTATTAGTTATCAGCACAGTGGTCCAGAGATTAGGCATTCGCTTGCAACACCGAAGTACCTACGTTTGCATCGTGCAAGTTACAGGAGTTGTCGATGTGCACTACTAATGAGTCCCATACTACTATAGGATGAAACGGCTGTCCAGTGCTTCCAGATTTCTGATGCTGATCTAAAATTGATCTATTGATTCATGATTTCAATAATCTAACTCAACAACCATCACAACCCTTTCATGCAAATTATATAATGAATGATATTAATGAATTATAACCGTAATGCTTATTGTAATTAAAACTATTCATCATTATCCAGTGTACAATATGATAATTGATTTACAGTTTTTTTTATTAACTGATCATTGAATAGATTCACGTAAATCACAATTTAACAAGATTCAATGAAGTGACACGAAATATAGAAGAAAAAAAAAGAAAGAACACAGGCCAATTGAAATTAATCTATCTTTTTATTGATTATTTGTAATGTATGAAAAAAACAAGAACTATGTGGACAGTCAAGTCAACACACTCAAGTCATTAGTGAATTTATTGCAGAAAAGAGTAAAAAACAAATTGGTTTTTTATAAGAGAAATAAGATTAAGCGCCTGTTTTTATACTCTACAGATTGAACTTTATCAAACCGGAGTGTTATTTTGAAGCAACAATAGTAGTAGTAGTAGTAGTAGTAGTAGTAGTAGTAGTAGTAGTGGTAGTAGTGGTAGTAGTAGTAGTAGTAGTAGTAGTAGTAGTGGTAGTAGTAGTGTGGTGCGCGCTACTTATAAGTAGTATATGACGCGAGTGAAAACGTAATGTCTGGCAGCAGAAGATGGGGGAAGATCAAGAAAGGAAGAGTGGGAACACAATGGAATTTGTATGAAACGCATGAACAGTGAAATGTCAGACAATTGATTGATGATGGATTGATGTTTTGCAAATTAACGATTTACGATATGGTTTTCCTATTTTACCAATTAACTCTGTAATTTTCGATAAATACAATTCGGTTGCCCTCACCTGTGTTCTCCTTCACTACAGTAGTAGTAGTAGTAGTAGTAGTAGTAGTAGTAGTAGTAGTAGCAGTAGTAGTAGTAGTAGTAGTAGTAGTAGTAGTAGTAGTCATAGTAGTAGTAGTGTTAGTAGTAGTAGTAGTAGCATGGCAGTTAAAAAATTATATCGGACATTAAGATAACTTTTTTCTAATATTTGTTTGGTTATTTAAAACAGTATTGTATCATTTATATAAAATGCAGTTCAATGTTTTTTTTTTTAAATTGAGTAGTAAAAATATTGATTGTGAACTACTGAAAATAGGTGAATAAAAAAATTACTGGTTCTTTTAATTCGCTAATATATGGATTGAAAATTTACAAAATACACATTGTCAACTAGGCATAAGTGAAAGGACAGATTGAAAAGGATTTATTCTTCAGTGAATTGCCTATTCGTAGAGTATTCAAGTTAATATTTAAATGTTGTAAGTATTCAGCAATTGAACGCATCAAACTAAGATAAACACTTATTCCAGGTTCTTTGATTCTTATTGATTGCAATTTCTGCCTGGAGCCCCGCAGGAGTTATTGCCGGTCCCAAGTTGGGATATAGGAGGTGGGTTGGGCATCGAGTTGAAAACCGACTTTCTAACAAATATGCTAACCAGAAGAAATAATTCAAACCATTTAAACTCTGCTCTAGCAGTTCGAAAGTTTTCATTCAGAAGAGTCATCATGCCTCATGATAAAGTCGAGTTTGTTCGAAAGAAACGAGGTCTATGTTCATTCTGGCTAGCAGAATAACTTTTACTATAAGTACATGGAATGTTTGTACAGTAGAAAACCGAAAGAACAATTCAAGCAGCTTCGGATATGAAAAAGTACTACCTGGTGGCGTTTGGAATCAGTGAAATATATTGAATTGCCTAATAGTGGTAGAGTATTCTCAAGTCACTATTTAAATGTTGTAATCATGCAGCAATCGAATGCATAAAACTGTGATAAACACCTATTCCAGGTCCTTTAAGTTTTTAGTAACTGCAATTTAATGAGTTGTTATGTGATGTAATAACAAGGTCTACTCAGGAAGACTGATTGACCTTTCAACTTTCAAATCTAATTCACTATGTAAATTATATTCAATTCATGTTTTTACGTAACAAAAAATAAATCTAGATCAGTGATATAAAAATTATGCACAAAGTTACCTAAATCATGATTTTATTTAGAAACATATTTTGATGTGTAATCTTGATGAGAAAAAAAACTATTCTTCTAGATAGATTAATCAACTTTATCAAATAATTATAATAATAATTCAATGAAAATCAACAGTTTCCAGACAATGTGAGGTGTTATCAAATAGTTATTATCAATAAATAATTATCATTTTGGCGAAAATGAAAACCTAAAATTAATCCGTAAATTTTGAATACCCCACATAACTAATGGCATCATGTTTAGCAGTTATTAACATACATAGATTATGAATAAATTTCGCCTGAACCCCCTCAGGGGTTACTGCCGGTCCCAAGTCCGGATATAGGAGAAGTCTGGCTTCAGGAGAGATGCTATCGTACTCCTTGCTCACACAAAACGTTGCACTGATTCTATCCAAACAAGCATAAAATGCAGTTATATGATGGGAATCTCGTGAACACAAAATCATGAAAGTATCTTTCAAATTAAAAAAGGAGAGGATTACTGTGAATATCATTCAGCCCTATTTGCCAACGAATGAGGATATAAAAGATTAATTAAATGATAGGCTGCTACTGGTGATACACTGGTTATGATTCAAAAAAGGAGAAAAGGAAACTTGATACAACAAAGAAGCTCGCTGTAAACGATCGTCGACCAGAACGACTAGTGAAAAGCACTGAAGGCAAAGTAATCACCGACAGTGAAGAACCGCGAAACAGGTGGGTCGAGTAGTTTGAAGAACTCTTGAATTGACAAGCCTCGTTGAATCACTCTAACAGTGATGAAGTACGCACTAACCTCCTAATGTTGGCCCGTCAACAAATGAAGAGATCAGTATAGCCATTAGAAAAATCAAGAGCGGCAAAGCAGCGGGACCAGACAACGTTCCAGCTGAGGCACTGAAAGCAGACATGGCATTGGCTGCAATAATTTTCAATATGAAAATCAAAACCATTCCATTTTATGTAGTGGAAACGTTAAGAATTACAAAAGCCACCAATCAAAAGATTCAGGTAGTTATTGACAGTTTCCTACACAAGACACTACCGAACCGTTAGCAAGACACTATCAGTAACCACGTCCTACGGGATAGAACAAACTAGATTGCAGCTGAGGAAGAAATGAAAAAGAAGCGCTGGAGATGGATAAGATGCCCATTAAGGAAAGCAGCACCCTAATGGGTCACAAGACAAGCCGTAACCTGGAATCCTTAAAAACAAAGAAAGACCGGTAAACAAATAAACACATTACTTTGAGAATTGAAGATATCCATGAGCAAAATGAAATAGCATCACCTAGTCGAAACTAGAAAGGAAGGCTCAGGATAGAGTCAGGGTTAGATAATGCTATTCGCTGGTTTATAATCCACTAGCGGTAGTAACGTAACAAAGTAAATAGTAATCAAGTAATTAGGTATTAATTATTTCTCTTTATAAATAATATAAATTAAAATTCATACGGATTTTATTCCCACATATATATTATATACACATCTTGTTTATGTGAACTCTTTCATAGATAATTTTTTTTATTGATAAGGACACAGCTTATGGATTATTTAAATGAACAACAGGTTCTTCTATTATCTGTTTATAATTATAATCAGAATAACAAAAAATAAATAGCTCATGGTACAGAATAAGAAACAGAATAAAAAAAAATAATATTAAATGATCTTATTCAAAGAACCATATGTTTTGAATAATTTTTATTTTATCTCATAAGTATGTAGTGAATTCACTTTTATGAAGAAAAAGCGATTAGTTTAATAGAAACATTCATTATTATGATCAATTGTACCAGTGATTGTTTTACTGTAATTTATGTTTACTCTACTCTACTTTGTACGCGTAAACTTTCCGTTGGTGTTGCTGCCATTTTGTCTCCATGGCTCTCTGTAATTCTGACCCTCTTTTCTGGCACCAGTTTGGAAAACTGAAAGCATTGGATGGCTATTCTGTTCGAGTAAATGACGACTCATCAGCAGTGCATATTCACTGTTGATAATTAATGTCATTATCTTAAGAGTATGATGTTAACTGTTAGAAATGATTAGTGTAACAAATTAAATGAAATCATTTGAAACTGGTTTAATTCTAAAAGTTTATAGAACAACTTACAACAGAGAACACATCAGTAGATACTCGGGGATAAAAAAATAAGTGTTACAAAATGGAGTTAGAATTTAAACTGATTATTTTGTTGACTCCGGTCATCAAACAAGCAAGACAGTCGCAAAATCGTTAACAGAAAGTAATGAATTAACTTTTCAAGCTGATTAGAACCGACAAGGAGAGTTTATTTTTTATATATAGAGAGTATACTTGCTTAAAGATATTTTTATGTCGAAGTTATTCAGTTCATGAAGTTTCAATCAATGATCTGGACGTTTTGGTGATGTGGCCCTAATAGTTCTTTCGAACAATATCATCAGTACAAACTTGAGATAGGAGTGAAGTATTCGAATTTCTCCACGTATGACCCGCGTAGCCTGTCCTGCTAACCTCGATGTTGATTTGTTTCTATTGACCTTAAACATGTCATTGTTTGAAAGATAGTTTATGAAAAAGTGACTGAGATATTTGTTTACAAAGATGTTGATATCTTGAAACTTAGGATGAACACTTCACAATCTACATCGTGAAACAAATGCATTATATATCAGTAACCAAAAACTGATCATCAAGTGAAACACTCAAGTCAAAATGACATGATAATAATAATAATAATAATAATAATAATAATAATATTTGTAGCCTTTAAGAATTTGCAAATTTTTTTTTCATACTTCTCCTTATAAGATCAAAGATAAAGGGAATTTCCTTTTTGTTGTAAGGTGGTCTTAACCATATAATGTGGAGTTTACAACATTGACAAAAGTAAATACTTTGTAAAAAAAAAACGCAAACCATAAGTCCATAGCACATAACAACATTTATACATTAAAGACTTTTTTCAATACGAAAATCAAAAGGCTACTGTTAAAAGCAGAAATTGAAATACACTTGTAGTATGTCGAGTTACTGCGTGTTCTTAATGTTTGTAATTAGCTCGTCCAGACAATCGTTACTAACTAGCGTCTGACGGTTTATAAATCAGAAGGTGAACTCGTAGTGTTGAATACGTTTATTTTGGGACACACCACAAAGCGAAGCGGAGAAGCAGTGAATAAAACGAATGAAGCGACGTGAATTGGAGAAGGCTGTTGAGCCAACTCCCAGGATTACAATGTGAACGAATGGGCGAGGAGAAGCGCGTTGGAGAAGGCCAACAGCCAACTCAAAGAAATAGAGCATGACGAAGAATTTATAGTCAGACAAAAATGAGACAGACATGTGACCAACGAGATAGGCATGCACACAGATGAATAAAAGCGACGAATAGTTGACAAGGTCAAATGACAAATGGGACACGTCATGTGAGCTCCTCATACAACCCAGACAATAATAAGAACGAATGGTACATATAAATTGTTGCAATACAAATGGCTTGGTTAAATAAATTAATCGAAAAGGGCTTAACCAAATAAAAATGCACGCGAACTGGAATATATGTGTGGAGGCACTACACACTAAGTTGCGAACTAACATCCTCAACTCAACGCTTAGTCGTTTTTTTTACTGATTTTTCTTTGAGAAATATTCCTTGCCTGCCCAGATGTATATTCATATTGACTTTATAATGTCGATCTTTTAAATAAAGTTAGAGTGTACACTAAATAGTAACAGCACATCACTGAAGATGCTTGGTATTATTAGCTCTCTTAGTAATATGTAATATGCATATATCTGTTATGCATTATAACGATATATTAACCAGAATAATTGATTCAAATTTGTTACATTTTATATTACAGTATAGCGGAAACAAAAGGCATCATCATTTAGACTAACTCAACCATTCCTTCATTTCTTAGACAAAATGAATATATGATGATATACTGAACAACAACAAAACAGACTGTTACAAAAACAAGCAGATATGAACATTTTATTTTCAAGTAGGAAAAAATAAAAATATAAAACACAATATAAAAGCAGGTTACAATTATCTGTGTATAATAATCTCTCTCCATATATTATCATCTTGTTTTTTTTTCAATTTTGAATAGTTAATTCAGTGCTAAATTTTATTTACTGAACAGCATGCAATGATGGTTTTAATAATAAAAAAAAATTATATAAGGATCACATTCGTTTGTTGTTTGATTCAGACAGTAAAATTATTTCAAACTCTAGATGACCAAATTTTTATGAAAGTCATTATTTCGATTCGATAGAAATACTTTTAAAACAATGTAACTTGTTACAGAAACGAGAAAAGATATTTTTTTTTGACAAGCTAAATGTACAAGTGATAGTGTTTTTTTCTAGTCATTCAAACTAGTAAACGAAATTTTTGAAAACTAATTACAACAATACAATTGTATTAGAACTTAAGCTTTTTCTATATGGATAGTGTTTATGATTATTATTATACTAGGCTTTTGTAAAATACTATCATGAGAGTTTTCCCTACCTGTCTCTATGAAGCTTATTCAATAAGTTATTCACTTCAATATGATCACAGTAGATGTGTAGAAAGCTTGTGGCTGCAAAATTATCTCATGAAACAAATCCATGAAGTCATTGACAACTGAACTGAGCCATGTTGTTAGGTGTAGACTGCCAGGTTGAGGTCCACAAGACAACGGCAATCGATCGTTAGAGACCCTGAATGACGTGGCTGCATACAGGTACATCTGTTCTTTGTCTCCTCAAATCCTAACCTTATGAATTCCTCATCACCTGTATCCTTCCCTTTTTTATGTATTTCACTGCATTATTTACACTTGTTGAATAACATCTTCGAACCCTAACCTTTCCGATTACTGCTAATACTTCTACTGCCTCGACCACTCACTCTCTCCATTCTTGTTTAATTTTATCAGAGACATGGTCTTAGAAATCACCTTATCCTCGTCTGAATTTTCAGGAGTAGACCTGTTACCAGGTGGCTCGCTTATTGACTTAGAATATGCCGATGACATTGTCCTACTTGGTGAAGACGCTGACAAAATGCAGAGTCTTCTGACCAGCCTAAGCAACAATGCAAGCATGTTCGGGATGCGGTTCTCACCCTCGAAATTCAAAATGTTGCTTCAAGATTGGGTTGCATCGGCACCTGAACTAGTGATAGGGAGTGAAGTGGTCAAACGTGTAGACCGCTTCACTTATCTGGGGAGTCTCATCAGTGCTGATGGCCTGGTGACTGACGAAATCTCAGCACAGATACAGAAAGCTTGATTGGCTTTTGCCAACCTGCGTCACCTATGGCGCAGGCGAGATATCTGTTTGCTAACCAAAGGACGAGTGTACTGTGCAGCAGTTCGCTCCTTCCTACTGTACGGATGAGAGACTTGGTCGCTAAGAGTAGAGGACTTCCGTAGGTTACTAGTCTTCGATCATCGATGTCTCCGAAGCATTGCTCGTGTATTACGAGACAACCGTATAAGCAATGCTGTCGTTAGGAAACTTGTTCTAGGTAGGGATTGCAAACCAATAGATGAAGTAGTGAAACTTCATCAGTTAAGGTGGTTAGCACATGTTTTAGGTATGGCTAACCACCGACTGCCTCGACGAGCTATGTTTCGCAGTGTAGGAGTAGATTGGAAGAAAGCGAGGGGCGGCCAGAACAAAACATGGCACAAATCCATGAAGTCACTGACAAGTGAACTGAGTCATGTTGGTAGATGTAGGCTATCTGGTTGACGTCCGTGAGACGAAAGTCACCAATGGTTAGAGACCTTGAACGACATGACTCAGAATCGTTTGCAATGGTGAGCGCAGGTGCATCCACTCTTTGTGTGCTTTTTGATTCTAACCTTCTGAATTCTTCATAATCTTTCTCCTTCTAAATTTATCTTACTGAATAATACTTCTCGAATTATATCTTCGCTACCTAATCTTCTCCATTGCTGCTAATAATTCTACTATCGCTATCACTCTTGGATTTGAACTGACAGTTGCGTCTCTGTGCTGATGTGGTATGGCAACCTGAACTGATGTACTTATGTACGAAATTCTGCGTTGTATCTGTCTGTCTGTCTGACTCGACCACTAAGAGTATGGTATGGCCACCCGAACTGGTGTATGTAGTACATATGACATTCAACATTGTAGCTGACTGATAAAAGATGTAATAAAAACAAAATGGCGACTAATAAATAATCAATGAAACTAACTTACTTAACAATGCAGCAAATGTAATTGATGGTGATAGATTGACAAAATAAATAAACAAAACACTGCCAAATACAATACTGAAATTCTCTTTACGTATTGCATCTTTATAATCACCTGGCATACGTTTTATCCATGGCCGGATACCACGTGATAATTCAATAAATGGTGGACAAAAATCACGCATAAATATTTTACGTTTTGATATTTTCGGTGTATCAATTTCATTTGCAGGTAAAGGAAGTTTACTGTCAATATCTGGTTTAGTAACATCGGATTGTTGTTTTAAATTCAATGAGGATGGTAGATAAGAACCATTAACTAAATTGTTTTGTGACTGTTCAATCGATTTCCTCACAGTGACTGAATCTGGTGTAAAAAAAAACATAAAGAAAGTTTGGCGTTATACTAGAAATCAATTTGATGATAAGTTTCATAAGAATAAAACAGAATTTGATTCGTTTTTGCCTAGAAAAAACTTTTAATCCCAGTAAAGACAGTGATCATTTACTAATTTCCTGTAATTTTGGAAATAAACATCTTGTTTTTCCGATGTGATTCAACAAGAGTGAATCGGTGTAAAAGGAGTTATATTAATTAACTGTATACTAATATTTTAATGTATTTTCCCATTATGCGACGATAACTCAATAAATAGGAATATTAATTAGCCTCAACATTAGAGATGTTATTTCTCACAGATTAAAAATTACCGATTGTGGAGACATCAAATATTCGATACAACTGGAAAACCTTTCAGTTTTATACACATATGATCTTGTCTTTGTAATTTTCAACCAAGTATATAACAATCAAACTATTCATTCCCAAAACATATATTTTTCACTTGAAACTTCATACAATCTACGCTTAGTTTCATACACACAGAGCCTACCTTATTATCTTGAAAAGAGAATGAAAAACAAAGACTGATGTGTAGAATAATTTCGAATGCATTTTATTTCGTCAGGGTTCTTTTGTCATTATCTGCTTACAACCTATCGAATATTTTATACAATCAAAATCTATTGATTACATTTCACTAGTCAATGAAATGTTTCGGGCGATGTTTGTCTAATAAGGACCCTCCCCGCATCAATTTTATTCTAATATCATTTGTGTCAATCTTTCACCGGTTTTAATTGAACAATAACTGGGAAATCAGGAAATTAACTTAAAATTTACAAAACAAAAATGTTTTTTCTCCCTAATTCAATATTTCTGCTAATAATAACCATTCTCCGGCTGCTTCAAAGTATCAAGAATACATTATTATTTACCCAATATATATATTTTTTCATTTCGTTTAGAAAAAAATCCAACAACAACAATAACAATAAAAATTTGTACATATCATAAAATATATAAATATATTATTGTAGAGTGCAATAAATTTCGAATACAGATTTTGTTTTACACTTTGCAAAGTAAAACATTTCAAAAATACAATGACTGATTGAGAAGAAATCTATGAAAAACAAAAAACAATAAGTACAAACGCCATGGCAGTGTGTAGATTTTTGTAACATGATGATTACACAAAATTTTATGTAGAAGAATGATTTTATTAAATGAATTATTACTATTATTATTAATCAGTCACATTCTTCGTAGATCTGAAATTAGAAATGAATACAAAAAAAAGAGAAAAAAACAAAGGAAAAAAAGCAGAGAGAAAAATAAAACAGTAAAGTAAAGTAAAAAATAAAAGAGTTTGATAACTTCAATAAAATTACAATGTAAAATGTAAGTACTTTTCTCATTCAACAACAACTTTGAAAAAAGAGATTATCTGAACTACATGTAATGTGCATTTTGACGAGTTGTTATTCAATGAATAAACTATTAGTAAATCCACTCTCATTTTCACTGTGGATTACTTTATAGATTTCATGAAATATTGAAAAAAAAACCCATTACAGCCGGAAATAAGAAATATGCTAATCCATTGATAAAATCAGGTTAAGAAGCGTAAGCTAGTTATGCATTTCATTTCATGCATAGAATAAAATGACCTATGATTGGAAAAAAGTATTCTCACTTGGTTTATTCCATAAAAATCGATATCTAATCATCTCATTATTGATTGATTTTGTCAAGATTTTGTAAATTTTAAAACTAAGAACGAAAAAAAGACATCCCTATTCTACTGGAGTTCTCTGGTAAATATTTTTTTTAACTCAATTCAATTGTGTTTAGATGGCGAATTAGTTTTTGGTTAAGTGAATAATCAAGTTTTTATTTTTTTTTCATTTTGAATAACCCAAGAAATCATCTAAAAACCTTATACTGCAACACATTTTTTGTTTGTAAATTTCACTTTCGTTGGAAAATGTTAGAATAGTATTATTTGTTTAGGCAGCAAATGTGTAGAATGTTACGATCGTCCCTTGGTACGCTTGAAGCTATTATGCTACAATCTCAAGGTCAACTGATGGGTCCATGAAATAAATCCAAAATAAAGATATATATCAAGCGAGTTCCGGGGATCTAACATCCCGAACAAAGAAAAGCTTTAGATTTACATTTAATAATAGGTTTATGGTGGTGTTTAGTTCGCTGAGCTGGATTTTACGCTGGTATGGGCTATCATTGTTCTTCTTCTGAACTACAAAATCATCAGCACTAACATCAGATAGAAGAAGTGAAGTGTTCGTATGTCTCCGGTAGCTTGTTCTGTTAACCTTGATTGTGATTGGTTGTTATTGACCTTAAGCAAAGTGAAGATACAGTTCAGAACATATGAAGCACTAAAAATTGAGGAAAAGTATCTGATGACTAGCTTCCAAAAGAATGGGTATCCACTCAATTTAATTAAAAATCATCAACTAGAAACGTCAAAACAAGCGAAATCAAGTACATGAACTAATCAGTGGGTCATCCTACTATACAGAAAAGACATATCGGAACATACAACACGAATACTGAGACCATTTGGTATAGGTGTGGCACACAAACCAACAGAATCACTTCATTCAATCTTATGTAGACCAAAGGAATAAGAACCAAATATCATTTACAAAATAAATTGCTCAGATTGTGACAAACACTACATAGGATAAATTGGACGACCTCTTCAGCTTTGTTTACGTGAACACCAATTAGCAGTCAAACGCCACGTTATTTCTTCCCTCATATCAATACGTAGGGACAACTATCAACAAATATTCCATTTGAACAATGTGGAAGGGGAAGCACTAAGAACACTAGGGAATTTTCAGATCTTCGGCACTCAGTTCCATCAGCAATCAACAAACACTTCGACATTGATCCGATTCGGGAACTAGTCTGAAAAATCATAGACCACAATATAGGATCAAGGAAAAGATCAAAGGGGGATACAATCAAACGGATGGTGTAGACAACGAAAGGTTTAACAACAATAACGGCCGATCACGATCAATGTTAACAGAACAAGCTACCGGTCAAACATGGGGAAATTCGAATACTTCACTGCTTCTATCTGAAGTTTTTTCTGATGCTGATGATGTTTTTCAGCAGAAGAACAATGAAGGCTCCCACTACCAAAACATGCAGGTCAGAGTACAAAACATGACCACAATCATCCCCCGCGAGCTACAAATTTCCTTCACCATCTCAATAATAGATTTTGTTTTTTTGAAGATTGCTACCAATTGGTAATCAAACAGTACATTTGAATGAACTGGACGAATATATATATATTTATATATATTTAAATATTCCTTATTGTTTATGATTTTGTGAAACACAACATCGGAAGGATGTTGAGTTCAATAGGATTCTAGATATATGGGACAATGTATGTCACGCAATCAGGAAAAAACATAATTGATCAGTAAAGAAATGTAAGCTTAGCTGTGAGGCAAAACGATCATAAAAAGGGAAAATCAAATTAATACAGGCTGTAAAAAATGAAGGTCAATCATTCAATCTTCTTATCATGTCGTGTTTTATCCTGTCAATTATCATCATTAATTTCTTGTTCTTACTTTTTTTTCCTCATAGGATAGATTCATTTAACCTTACTAATTAAAAATTTTTTTCATAGTTGATTCTATGTGCCTCATGATATCGATTTTGTGTTGCTAAAACCCTGTCGTTATGCTTCAATGAACTTTCGCGCTATCTCTCTCTCACTCTCTGAATTCCCATACCAGTAAATAAGTCAATTATCAGTAAAATAGACCATTCTTGTCATTTCAGACAGAGTTGGTCAGTAGCTTATGGTAGAATTTAGGAACAAGTCAAAGAGAGTAACGGTAGTACAGTTCTAAGGTTTAAAATGTATTCTCTACATCACACGCCTAACGCATTATCTACTCCGATTGTATACAATGATATTCATTATTCAACTTTGCTCATAATGTATGTGAACTAATGCCAATACTAAGGTAATCTGTACGGAATGTACATAAGTCGAAACAGAATTACTAACTTTAGACCTCAACAACTGAAAGCTTGGAAGGACTCAAGATTTTTTTAAACATTTACTGTGTACATACATACTTATTTCATAATTTATCATATTGTTATACTTGTCAATTGATATACTTGAACGCTATTACGAGTTCATCTTGGTCAGTAAACGAGAGTGAATAAAAATGATCCAGTCACACGATAGGCTACTCTAATCCGAATGTTCCATGGCCTTGCTAACAATATAAAAAAGTCTTGATAAGGCGTAGAAAGTATATATAAGTAAAACAAGGCTGACAAGCACGCAAATCGAGTTTATTTATACATCATAGAAACGTCCTTGGGAGAGCCATAAAAATAGCGTACTAAAATAAGATATGAAGCAATACCAGTCAATGATTTTCCGGGTGAGAGACGTAATCAAAAGGTTAACTAAGCAGCCCATATGCTTAAACATAAAATCCGAAACTAGGACTTTTATCAAGTGAGTTCTAAGGCTCTGACGTCCCCAACACGTATTTGGGCTGTGTGAATAGCTAAAAAAATTTAAGCCATGACATAAATAAGCATATCATAAAGTTTTCCTTCCTCTTACATTTACTCATCTTGTCATACGAACATAATATGAATAAATGTGTATTGCTTCACGATACACACTATCAATTCGATCAGAACAATAGTGGGTAAGGGAAATAAAATTTCATTGAAAAGAAACAAGCAGTGAAGTTGACTAGTAGGATAAACAATATGTGTTAAAAAATCATAATTTTTTTATTGAATATGTTTAACGATTAATGAAAATATTATTGTAAGAGAAAGTGAAGTAGGAAAATTCAAGTTAATAATAATGATAAGAAGAAGAATAAAGAAATATTAAGCCTACTAAGTAAGAAGTGAGAAAAATTATAAGGATAAAGAGAAAAAAAAACTGCTAAAGAATGAGAATGATACTATACAGTCTTTGAAATATAGAGAACCATTAGAAAAAAAAAAGACTGCGTAATTTTATAGTTATTGGCAGACTGCCAAAAAGTTTTACATCTCTAGATAATGATGCTCAAACTGAATAAAACAATTCAAGACTTTATCGACACATGTTTTAATTGTACAGTCTATCTTGCTTTTACTAACAACTTACTTACCCCTGTTACCCCCGACCAACGTATTATTTTCTAGTCAGGGTTGTTTTTAGCGAGTTGGATTTCTACAGGATGGGGTAACTGACCTCATGCCCGACCCTCCTACTCTTTTATCTGGGCTTGGGATCGGTGGCTATAACTCTAGAAGAACTCCAAGCGGAGTTTTATCCTTCTTCACCTGTTTCTGTTCTACTAGTATCACACACCAAGAAATAACACAGTGAAGAGTAGAGGTTGGCAACTTAACATCCCCAACTAGTGAGACGTTGACTTTCTGGTAAAAAAATAAGTTGGATCGATTGTCTCACTGTACGTGACAACAAAAATTATTCATAATTATTTTAAATTTATGAAGAATAGTTTTTTTTCCTGAAACTGTTTATTTACATATATATAATTTCTCTCTACATATATTTTCGTTTTGACGATACAAACCACTTACTTATTGAATATGTATCAAAATTTGACCTATTGTTTTACAAATTTTCTGTTTATTTTTAATTGTACATCGCGGTCAGTTTGAAAAATAAGAGAATTTATCAAGTGATATTTAAAGAAGATCAAAAATAACTTTTATTATTATTGAAATTTGTAATTTTCATTTTCCATTGTCTTTATTGTTATTATTATTATTATTATTATTATTATTATTATTATTATTATTATTATTAGGATCAATCAACCTAACTGCACAATCAATTCATATTGATTGATGCTTTCAATGGTAGTTTCTGATGAATTGATTAATTAAGTTCAACTAATTAATTAGTCAGAAAAGAATAATTAATGTATGGTATTTTTTTTATATTTAATGATAAACTGTAGCGATCTATTTATTTGGTTTGATAATTTAAAAAGAAAACCAACTGCTAACAAGATGCTTCAATTTAGGATTGAAGTGTTTCTTAAGAATTGTGGGCAGCATTATTGATTAACAAGGTGGATCAGATGTAGATGTGAAGGCACTGCTCAGCAAGGCAAGAGAAACATTTCTACGAATGAACAACATCTGGAACTCAAAACAACTGTCAGCCAACATCAAAGTCAGCATTTTCATTACAAATGTTAAGAGAGCTTAATTATATTGGACGAAAACTTGCAGAACTACAAAAGCCATCATCCGGAAGATACAAGCGTTTATTAACAGTTGTCTACGCAAAATAATTCAAATCCGTCGACTAGACAGCATCAGTAACAGTCTACTGTGGGAGAGAACAAATCAGAATCCAGCAGAGGAAGAAATCAAGGAGCGCTGGAGTTGGAAAGTAAGCCCCCGATCGGAATCCTTAAGGCAAAGTGGGAGGAGAAAGACCGTAGAATATACTAGGTCGAGAAACGTAGACGGACATAAGAAAAATTAACAACAATTCGACGGAACCGGAAAGGAAGGCCCAGGACAGAGTTGGTTTGAGAATGCTAGTCGGTGGCCTTTGCTTTATTACGGGTGACAGTTGTAAGTAAGTAATTTTCTTCAAATCAGTCAGTGACACCATCAGTTAACTGTTTATAAAAGATTCTTAATAGATATTTCTAGTAATAATTGTTTTGAAGAGTTCTGTAAATCCTACTCTTCAAAAGACTTTAACCTAATTACGTTGATTTGAGCAGACGATAAAAAAATGTTTCACACTGATATGACAGTATTAGTTGGTATGCAGTTTTTTTCAGCGAATAACGTTATTTTCTTATCACAGAGTAATGAGTTCATCAAGGGAACCAAACCAACCCATTACTGAACACAGCTAAGAAATTCCAAACGAATGGAAATTAAGTGACCGACGTTCACTGATTTTCAATAGTTATGTAGCCTGAGTGGCTTTGTGATGTTAATACGTTTCGTCCTATTTGAGACTCGTCAGATAGATGTACTGTAATTTCAGAGTTGATGTTCTTTCCAGGACTGATCAATTTCAGTCCTGAGTATCAATGGAAGGACTCAAGCAGCAATACAATTCCTGTTTACTCAACTTGCAAACTTATACCCCATTAAATAAATCAATTATTCAAGCAACATTAAAAAGTAGAGTTTTGCTTTATCAAATAATGTTAAACTATTGAAATGAAAAAAAAAATAAAAACATTATTCACAAACAAATTATCGAAACGTACTTTTTGGTCGACGATCAACTCCTTCTCTTTCACAGACCGTTTCTTTTCTATAAGCTTCAATTTGACGTGTCATTCCAGCTAGTGCATTAGCATTATAATGTCGTGAAAGTGGCATCACAAATGAATCTTGCATAAAATTATCAATACCTTTGACAACATCATCAACAGATATGGAATCATAAACGCATAACCGAAATGTCTATAATTTTACAAATAGAGAAATGAAAATAGAATATCAATTTTAAGGAATAATTAGATAAGCTAAGTAAACATTACAACATCACAGAATGTATGGAAACGATTGTCATTTGTTGATTAGAGTTTGAATATTTCGTGGTTACTCAATCTTTGATGCAACCTTAAAACTGCAAGTTCATAGTAAATTTAGAGAAACCAGTCGAATGTAATGCTGAAAACCAAAAACCAGAAATGACAACCACTTTACATCATATTTCACAAGTAAGTAAGTAAGTAGATGTCTAATTTTGCTAGTTTACGAGACGATTAGTTGGAGTTTAGAGTGGAACGTATTAGGTTTGTGTATCAATCTAAATATCAAGTATATTTTACTTCTGATCTCCAAGTCTAATAAAATATGAGTCCATCAATGCTCTTACTGGTCAGAATATACATATTGTCAATCGTGCTTTGTATATTTGTTAGAATTGTAAAATATTCTTTAAAAAATATGATTCTAAACAAAAGGCTGAATTGTACTTCAAAATGATGGATAGAATTCATAGTTAAGTAGGTAAATTTCATTCTCGGAGTTGAATGTTTTGATCATGAAGCTTAAAAAAACAACTCAAGCCTAAGGGTTGACCTATTCGATTCAAGCAACACATCAAGAGAATCTACTTTGAGTAAGGTGAAACTTAACTTTCAGGGATACATGACTTGGAAATAATGAAAATTGTTTAAAGAACCTTCTAGGGTAAAGAAATGATCCTGAAGTATATAGTTAAGAGATGCCATTATGCATTGTTTGATATGAATATGTATGCGAACTTTCTTTTATCGTAATACTTAACTTGTGTATTGTTGTAAATAACAGTTAGAGTGGATAATAAGTAAACATCTATATTTTAGAAAACTTCCTTATCAAACAAGGTGGTAAGCACTGCGTTAAAACATTATCGGCTAGTGCTCAAGATTGAACATCTTGATATAATCGCGATTATTGCTATTTGTTGAGTTTTGTCAATGGTAGAGCATAGTTGAGAAAACAAAGTTCCAAGTTAAATAAATCAGACGGTAAATGATACTGATGTAAAAAGTTCCAATATTCGACTGCAATTTTACCAATAAAAAATACAGCTTTTCCAATAAATCGATGTAAGTCCTCAGACTATTTATGAAGTTGAGAGAGCCATAGGAAATCTAAAATGAGGGAGAGCAGCGAGTCCTGATAGGCTAACTTCCGAGATTTTTAGGGATGGTGGTTCAGTTTTAGCAGTGACGTTGACTGAGATCTTAGTTAGAAAATATAGGAACTAGGCGTAATCCCATCTCACTGGTCTCAAACACTGATTGTCCCAGTCTACAAAGAAGAACCTATATCCTCTTGTTACAATCATAGTATCTAAAATATTGGACTGAATAACACTCCGACGCCTAACTAGAGCGAACTGTCTTCAGAATTCATTACTTCAAGTGGTGTCCGTTAGGGATTTGCACTTTCTCCATTCTTTTTTAATTTTGTCATAGACTTGCTTTCAGATACGACACTCACATAATCATTATTCTCGGTAGTTGATATTTTACCAGGGGAGAGTTGCTCGTTGACTGAGAAATTCGTACGTACGAAATCTAATTGAATAAATAAAAACTACTGAGACATGGTGATATCAAATCGTAAGATCTTGTTTAGGCAAACATTTAGTATTGCAACATTTCAATTATTGAGAAAATAATATGAATAAATGTCGGCTGCATATCACCCCTTTTTTTTATCGTTGTTATTCAACTAGTATTGTTTATTTAGAGATACAATCAGAAGCATTGTTTTAGCCAATATAAACAATGACACATTATGCCGGAATAATACACTGAATTACACACGTTTGTGTAGAACGTATTTGCATTTTGTATCAAACAACTTTACAACACAAAAGCTAATAATAACAATAATAATACAAATAACTATCAAACTAATTAAGACAGATAATACTGCTGTTTTCAGGATTATTTCTATCAACAAAAAGCTTTATTCTAAGCAGGTTGTCATACAATACAATTTTTTTTGTAATACAAAATCTATTCAAAATACTATCATTGTTTTTTGTCAAAAAATAAGAATCAAGTGGACAAGTGAAGTTTTTGAATTCATACACTCATTATAGATCATGAATTATTGGACAGCTAGCTAGTGAAAACCAAATATCACAGATCAACTGCCTAAAACAACATTGTACTTTCAAATAAAAATTGGAAAGTCTAGCTGCATAGAACGGCAGCACATAAGGGTAAACCATTGACAATAGTTTAACAACAGACGGACAGACAGATACAACGCAGAACTTCATACATAAGTACATCAGTTCAGGTTGCCATACCACATCATCACACACAGACGTAACTGTCAGTTCAAATGCAAGAGTGATAGCGATAGTAGAATTATTAGCAGCAATGGAGAAGATTAGGAAGCAAAGATATGATTCGAAAGTGTAATTCAATGAGATAACAACAGCTTTGTATTCAATCTGCTTGATTGTAAAAACAAAATGTTGTTTATGAAGCTAAATGTTGAAATATTCAATATAATACTTGGAATGATTCCCTTTTAAACTAGGTTAAAAGATTCTACATATCACTATAATTAGCAGGTAATTTCAAAATTATCCTCCACATAATTTTTTATTCCTATTTTTTTCAATAAGACATGTTGTTTTGTAAATTAGTAAGTAAATAAATATGATGATGTATGTACCTAGGTGAGCAATGAACTTGAAATGATGTCACAGTTAGTGAATATTACTTACTGATTACAAAAAAAAATAATAATAATTAGAATACTCTTATTTCTAATCGATTATGTATTTCTCAATCAACCCCATTGAAATCATGCATTGACAAAGGAGAGAGAGAGAGAATAAACAAGTCTGTTACAAAAATTTTAGATTAGTTAGTTTCTTACATTCAATGACGTCGTCATCATATATGATGACAACAACAACATATCATCAGCTGATCTCCTGCTCAGTTTATTTCTATATTACAATTTCAATTGGTAAGCAATTTTTTTTTGCACAAGAATGTCAATTGTTTGGGAGTTTGTTTTGTAAAAATGTTTACCGTATGGGGTGTCAAGAGAACAAAAAAATAAAGCACGTGTTTATCTACAAATCGAATTGAAAATTTCATCATCATAGTCTGGAGAAGTGTTTATTACTAAAAAAACAGAAAGATAAACAACATTTTCTTTTATGTTGATGCTCCTAACCGTAGCTGCTACCTTGACGTATAGGTCGTACTTGCCTATTGCTATAACCTAACTGAGCTATATCGCTTGTAACATATGTTCCTGTAGGTTCTGCCATGCCAGGCCGGTCGACTAAAAGCAGCAACTCAACAACTCAAAGGCGGAGTTATACTGCTGACAATAGAGCAGTGTGACAACAGTAAGGCGTTTCCCTCGGACAACCAGCATCAGCAGCGATGCTGCCTTCTCACATTGGAAGAAAGGGGTTAGAAAATACTTACCGTAAAAATGCCACACTTTAACATAGCTCATGGATTTCCGTCTCCGGCGGTAAGGCCTTTTAAATTAGAGAGGAGCTAACACTTAAAAAGCTTTTCATAAAAAGGTCGTGCGTAGATGCTGGTTATTGTAAAATTCAAACATTAGATATTCAGTTTTTAGCTTGACTGGAAAAAATAAGTAACGAGTTGGTATTCGAACCTGTAATCATTAAGATTCACTGTCTATCATATTTATAATGAAAACACTTTAATAATCTGCATTATTAAGTAATTAAGGCAAATTCAAGGTCAACTTACATCATTCGTCATCATGACTGCAAATATACGCGCTAATTCAGCATAATTTAATTCATCATTTTGTGGTCCAACATAAATAAATATAAATCTAACTGGAATATCCACTTCTGATATACATGAACGTTGAATACTTTTATTTAATCGTAACAATATAAGCAGTGGAGATTTTAAAAATTCAATTAAACCACAAATAACAGTGCATGCTTCTGAACCGGATGATAAACAATGCGTCAAAGGTTGATTATATCGATGATATGGATGTTGACATTCATTGTGTATACTAAGCGCTTTCGATAATGAACTAGCACCTTGTTCTCTACTACCTAGAGATAGCTATGAAATAAAAAATAAGTAAAATAGGAATGAGATAATAGTTTATATTATTCAATAACTAAACAGAAAATTACAGATTATTAAGCAATAAATAGTATTGTCTTATCAAATGAGGAGCAATGAGTTTTGAATTTGCGCACGAAAATAGTACAGTTTTATTATGGAAATTGCAATAAGCTAGCCATAGTTTTAACAATGTAGGCGGCATACAGATATTGATAAAAACAAAAAATAATTGAATTCTGAATCATAATATTGAAAAGTGGCTTTATTTTTTCAATTAATTTAAAGCGTTACACAAAACTTAACCCGAAAATATTGACCATCCGAATTGGTTAGGTAAGAAAGATAACAGCTTGATTAGTTAGTTAGTTAGTTAGTTAGTTGGTTAGTTGGTTGGTTAGTCTGGTTAACATTGGTAATATTATTGCGAAATTGTACAGTTTTTGTCTTTATTAGCTCATAGCTCATTTATCAAGAAAAAAGAAAAAAACCAGTTTGGAAGCAGAATACCAACCTTATTACCACCAACAAGATCATTATAAGATAAACATGACCTTTTAACTGTTAATTGCTCCTGAAATTAAAAATTATTTCAGTGAAAATTGTTGAATTGGACAAAAGAAACATACATATTTTTTTTAAAAAACAAAAAAAGGAAACTAGAATTCATACAAAGATGTCAGCTGAAGATTTCTGTATGTATATGTAAGCACTGTTCTGTATATTACACAAAATAATAAGTAGTCATGCTTTTTGCTCAATTTTTATTGAATGTAGTAAGTATTAAAATGAGACAATTTTATGCTTAATTAGACTGTATACTAAAAAAACCACGATGGACATAATTGAATTTAGAAAGAAAAAAAAGAAACAATTTATTGTTCAAATTCATTTGGCTAAATACCATATTACACAAACATTTACAAAAGATAAACTTTTGGTTATTTACCAGAAAAGAAGAATAATTCAACTCTACAAAGGATAATTGTGCGCACATTCAAAAGGGGAAAATTAATCAGTTGATGGGACAACATGATTACTGTTGTGGTGGTGTTTCATTCTCTGAGCTGAGGTTTTTTTTGTTTGTGAAGCTTTCATTGTTCTTCTTTGGAACAATATCACCATCAGCACAAACTTCAGATGGAAGAAGTGAAGTATCCGAAATTTCAATCAGTAATTAACAAACACATCGACGTAGACCCAATTTATCAGCCAATCAGAAAAATCACAGGCGAGCATAGGATATAGAAACGGATCAAAAGGGAGTATTAAATCAAAATAAAGGTGCAAACAATGACAGGTTTAAAGTCAACAACAACCAATCAAGGTGGAGGTTAACAGAACCAACTACGGGGCAAACGTGGGGAAATTCGAATACTTCGCTTCTATCGTAAACTTTGTGCTGATGATGTTCAGAATTGAACAATGAAAGGTCCACCACCGAAACATCCAGGTCAGAGAACGAAACCCCTACCACAATTATGCGCCCGAGCTACAAATTTCCTCCACCATTTCATAAACATCATTGTTATTATTAGTAGTATAACATGAATAATGAGGAGAATAAAAATGTATCAAGTGAGATTTATTAGATAACCTACTTATTGAATAAAAAGTGAAAATATACCATAAACGTGTTACTACTGTTAAACAAAATCAGATAGGAATAGTGTGAAAAAGCAAATTATTCATTACATTTCAATTGTTCATTATAAGAAAAATTCATGTTTTGCACCTTCAAAATGAATTTGAAAGGCAGGAAACAGTTGAGAACTTGATTGCTTCAGAACTACTCTTATTGAGTAGTTTACTGAGGCTGAAAATTTCTAAATTATGCAGGGCAGTTTATTATCCCTAAGATAAATACCATGATTTGAGGATGTAAGCATCGAAATAGTGTAAAGGATTAAAAGCAACTGTAGCAGACACTAATAAAAAGATAGCTTCCAACTAGTATAAAATGGAATGTCTCCTGGAAGTTGATACTAGAGAGGTATCAAGAAATCAAAGTATACAGCAACACCAGAGTTTTTTTGAAATCAGAAGAGAATCGAGAGTAGACAGTCGAAAACTGCTAGAACACACAACCGATGCAAATGGATATTTATGGATTGAATAATATAACCTGTATCATCCTACACATTACGAGTAAGTAGGAATCTAGTTTGACGCTAGACTAATATTGATTAGTGGTAAGGTTTTGTATTTCTAATCCCGCAATATCGATTTCACAAAAATTATGCCCTGCAATAATTGTAACATCAACTTCATAAGTTGATTAGAAAACATAGTTGTTGATCAGTACTGTTGAGTATGATAAGGATAATTATTAAAAGGTAAATAAAATGTGATTTGATCAAATTTACCGATCCGATTATCTTACGTTTATATGTCGTATGGGTATATAATTCAAAGACAAATTTCTGTAAATCCCAGCACAAAATCATGATGGACAGACAGTTTAAATGAAAAAAAACAAACAATCTACTGTGGTGCATTTCACTACACTATACAGTTAGCTATACAATTTAAGTTTCACATTAACTGAGACCCGAAAAAACAGTAACAAAATTAAGATGTAATCAACTGGTAAAATGAAGTGCACGCACAATAAACTATGACTATATAATATATACATCACAAATCATACAACAAATTAAATTTGTTAAGATATAAGAGAATCATATTTACAGAGATATTGTTGATTCACTGGTTTTGTACAAAAAAACAAAAACAATTTAGAAACATATCATAGTGTTTTGATTCTAAGGGTTAGTTAGTGAAATAAACGCCATAAGTGCATTTTTTTGTAGTGCATATACACTGGTCTTGATGAATTAGCCTGTCGATACACTTAAGTCAACTACTCTACCACAATATCATGTATAAAGATCTTATATGTACGATGTGATATACTTGCGCTAGCAAAGCATATCTGTAATTCTGTTAACTAAATGCCAATTATAACGCAATCCTTACTGATATCCAAAGTACCACAAAATATTGTTTTGAAGTAATGAACAGAAGTAATATATGAAGTATTGCATGAGGTTGCGCAAGACTGTGACTTGATCCAAGTTAGACATTAACGCCGTTAGACACCGGCTAAGTGGTCCAGAGCTTAGGCATTCGAGCGCAAGACCAATGAACCTAGGTTCAAATCCTGTGAGGTGTAGAAGTTGTGGATGCGCACATAACAGGACGAAAACGCTGTCCAGTGCTTCCAGGCATCTAATGGTAGTCTAACACTGATCGATTTTATGACTTTAAAAGTGTAAATTAACAATCTTCACAACCTCGTAATGATATTATATACCTACCAGTCATTTGAGATTATTTTGTGAAAAAAACAATCAAAAATCCATGTTTTATTTATCTATGCATAGTTTTAAATGGCTGATAAATACTACGTGCTTACAACATTGAAATCATTGAGAATTCGTTTGCGTAAGCAATAAACAATCGTGTTAAATATATCTAATAACCAATAGGAAAAGTAAAATATACCATGTACGTGGGTAGTTTTTTCAACGCCAAATAAAATTTATGATAATAAATTTCACACAAAACATATCTAAAGTTAATTATTTTACATTCAACAGTCCTAGAATACTTAGTTTGTTGTGAATGTGTGATACGTGGACACTCGTTTGATTCAAAGTTGAACATTATCACGGATCAATGCCGACGGACTAGACGGCAGATGCAGGAACATAGTATACTCACCATACGGTACTAAACACATGACAAGCAGGTTTCATAACGAACTTAAAATCTTTATTCTAGTAAGTTGAAATGTAACGTTTCACAATCACATTTTGCAACCTATTGACGTTATCCTCTTCGAGGAGTTCTAATAGGTGAAGCACAGATTTAAATTGACTATTTTGTAATTTTTAACCCAAACTTGTAGAATATAGTTGATTAACCATGAATGGTACTCGTTTCGTCAGTACGCATACTGAAATTCGAAGGATACAGAGAAGATTAGCATGGCCCTTACTTAGAATTGTGAAGCGTTCAGTTATTTTTTTCATTAACAATTGTCTGCACAAAACACTTTGAATTCGTTGGCCGAACACCATCAGCAACAACCTACTGTGGGAGAGAACAAACCAGATTACAGTGAAGACGAAAATCAGGAAGAAGCGCTGGATATGGATAGGACATACACTGCAAAAACACCGAACAGCGTTACAAGACAAAACCGCACGACTGAAGAATAAGAGGAAAAAAGTAGAACGCATTTGGTCGGGAAATGGAGACAAACATAAAAAGAATTAACAACAGTTGAACAAAATCAGAAATGGAGGTCCAGGACAAACGCACACAGACATACACACAAAGATAAATATTCAGTTAGTTGATTTTTAGTAATTGGTTAGAATTAGATAGACGTGTACACATAAATTTACACTACTCAAAAAAATACCCACCTTTGGTTTAAAATCATTCGTTGAAGTAGATGCCCTTGTCATAGAAACATGCTTCTACAGGAAGGAGAATAATAAAGAAGGGTGAAGCAGTAGTAATTACGGAAAGTAGTGGTTGGTGAGGAAGGCGGGAGCGTGAGAGAGAGAGAGAAATCAATAACAAATAGAGTAGTTAATAATTTTTATTTCTAAAGATGTAAGCAATATGGCATTAACTAAGATTCAGTTTGCCTTTTTAGCTCGTGTATATGAACTAATTAAGCTCTTGTAATAATACATTTCCTACTTCATTAAAAGCTACTTATCTATATAGATTTGTTGCAGATATATGTATATATAAATATCCCAAAGAATAAAAAAGACTTATAGAGATTTTTAAAAAAACGCTTTGAATCCAATTGTTATTAGATAGTTGGCTGACTTATTGTAAGTTTTGAAACAAATAAGAATATGGAAAGGACACTCTGAATGATTTCACATTAGTACAAGCGATCTCCTATATGTACAGTCAACAGCGAGTAATCATTTGCAATCTTACCCAAAATCTGTTAGATTATGGAATTGTAGAGATAGCTGAAACAGTAACTATTCGGAGAAAACAGTGGGAACTTTGTTTCAAGCAGAAATATATTTAATCACTTTTTTTTTACCTTGATCAACTTCTAGCCTAACTCAGTTAACAATCGTTTCGATTTAAAATAACCTAATTCATGCCCATACAGCCTCTCTCTCTCTCTGCATTTTGTGATCTTATTCACAAATCTTACCCTTATTATCATTACTAAGATCAAGATGCTTACAAACATTCAGCATCTACTCTTATCCACTAACTTTACCTCATTCATGTTATTCTACATATTATGTGACGACATGACTACCTAATTATTATAACCACATTTATTCTGTTCAACAGTCTTACAATTTCATTTTACGTATAAACTTTGGCCGGAAACCATCAGCAACACACCTACTGTAGGATGGAACAAACCAGAATCCAATAGACGAAAAAATGAAGAAGAAGGACACACATTTAGGAAACTACCCATTTGCTTCACAAGACAAGCCCTAACTTGGAATCCGTGGTGTCAAAAGAATAGCGAAAGACTTAAAAAACACATTACGCCGAGAAGTGGAGGCGGACGTGAGAAAAATGAACAGAAATTTGTTAGAACCGGAAACGAAGGCAGAGGATAGAGTAGATCGGAGAATGCCGGTTATCATGAAAGGCAAGCTCCGATCACCACGTGAAGATCGGTCAATCAACTGAATGAATGTAAAACTGATTTCTGAGAACCTTACAAGTTCGATTCATTGATTAATACACTTTTAGTATAAATTTTCTTCTAAAGTATATACAAATAATTTGTTCTAATCTAGGAAAAAAAGTTGTTACTAATAGAACAACAAGCTGTTGATAATAAGACAGAAAGTATCGGGAAATAATTCTAGAATAGCTGTTATGTTCATACAAGCAACCTTTTTTTGAAGGAATCACTAACATTGAATGAAACCTCTTTTTTTTTCTTTATTGATTTATCCATGAGAATATGGATTTAACTTATTTGATTAGTTGTCGCTGGTAATGACTTGATTATACCAGCAGAATACATGTTCATCAGTCACTGACACTATGCGAACTTGTTAACACATACTCGATTGATCAAATTTACATCCAAGACGGTTAGTAATATTATTATTATTATTATTACCATTATTGCACGAAAATTATTCTCTATTGCTTTGTTTTTCTACTGGGATAAGACTGTGTGTAAAAAAAATAGTCAGGCAAGCAGTAGAAAGAAAATTCGATGTTACAAAATAACATTAAACTGTTTGATGTATCCTTAAAAACAAGGTCATCTAATATTTTTTTTCACATTATGATATTATATATGTATATATATTGACTAATTCAATGAGAATTTAACCGATATAACCTGTTCGTATGAAGATTACTGTTAATCTTCCATTCATAAATTATTTCTGTCCAATAAAAACACACATACACACACATACAGAGAGAGAGAACACTGGTTGCAAATGCCTCAAGATACTACTTGTAAAAAAAAGTAATATACACGAAATGGGAATTTTTTTTTAGCATAAATAATCATGTTTCGCAATAAAGTCAATGATAGTTTTGTCAATTAGAAAAAAAAATATAAACGAAATAAAAAAAAAATACAAAAAAAAATCTGCAATTGAAAATCTGAACCCACCTTAGTTCCCATGACTGCCACTGATGCTCTTTGTAAAAATGCTGGTTTCTAGATTATAATGTATATAATAGGCAAAAAGAAGTGTACTATTTAATTTAGAAAAAAGAAAAGCAAACGCATGTGGCATAAAGTGTGTGTGTGTGTAAGAAACTAATCATTTTTTATAATAAATATGTGTAATAAATAGAAACTCTACTTTCGATTTAAGTGTAAATCTGGAATTTTTTAAACAATTTTAAAATAAAAACATATAAATACGTGTGTGATAAATATTTTCTCTAATTTACACTTTTAATACGTGTTTGCTTTTTATTGAACAAAAGTGACAATTGAAAATAACTATCATAGATGTTTTCTACTTGAAAACGCTTCTATTTACTGAGAATAAGGGGAAGTTTATAAAATTATCACTTTACTGAACGCAAGATTATCCTTAAATGTTTGAAAAAAAACACAAAAAAGCGCTTAAATATTTTGTTTAAATTCTATGCCTGAATATTCAATGTTTAACTATTATTATAAACTGTTTAAACAAGTACAGAGCATAATAACCTACAACAGAAAGAAGACTTTTAAAGGCAAGTGAATTTGAAAACTTTTGATTTAAAAGAACACCGATCCTACTACCTCTATATAATGAATTGCTAAAATAAATTTTAGAAATATAACTGCGGTGGTCAGAATTCAGTTAATCAAATCAAGAGGGATTCTGTTAAACAGCAAAAGTTGCTAAATACTTTAGGTTGTAACGCTTAGCTCCGTAAGCGAAAACAAGGATCCTTTTTTAGAAAATATTCATAACTGTTAAATGAGTTGAGTTGTCTTAAAGTTTATTGATCGATTATTTATAAACGTTACCGAAAATAAGAAAATAACGGGAAATTTCTTGATTTTGTTAGGTTATGAGTGGTAGTATTATTATGGTAAACAAGATTATTTTATACAAACTTGAATCCTTTGTGATATATAAATTTAGCTCTCCCTATAATAGCTTAGTAAACCCTCCTGGGACCCTTCCTGTGTTACTGCAAGTTCCAAGCTTGGATGAAGGATGCGGGTTAGGCACTGGGGTAGTGAGCACAACAACCTACTGTACGGTAGATCGAACCAAATTCCAACAGAGGAAGGAATCAAGTAGAAGCGCTGGAAGTAGGAAGGACACACAATGAGGAAACCATCGAACTACTTCACGAGGTAAGCCCTCACTTGGAACCCTCAGTGCCGAAGGAGAAGTAGAAGATCAAAGAACACATTACGCGGAGGATTGGAGACAGATATGAGAAGAATGAACAGAAATTGGTTGGAACTAGACAGAAAGGCACAAGATGGAGTTGATTGACGAATGCTAGTCGGTGGCCTATGCTCCATTAGAGGTAACAGGAGTAGGTAAGTAAGTAAGTAGGTACATAAGTAAGAATCATATAAAAGAAAACTGTGATATTTTCACGTTTTAACATTTGATTAAAATGTAATTTTCAAGATCAGATCAGTAAAACAATCAGACTAAGTAATCCAAAACAGTTTATCAAGTTCGAAACTAAGAAAAAATCACAAAACCTGTTTTGTAGGTTAGTAAGGTGCTTTGCGTAAT
>OX103971.1:79170400-79186656 GCA_944470395.2 Schistosoma turkestanicum | reverse complement strand
AATAAGACCCAATGAAGTTCGAGGTTAACAGAAGAAGCTACGGGTCAAACATGGAGAAATTCGAATACTTCACTTCCTTTTATCTGGATTTTGTGTTGATGATGTTTTAGTTCAGAAGAAGAACAATGAAAGCTCCACAATCAAAACATCCTACTCAGAGAATGACACCCCAGTACAACATAAACACAATAGCTTGATCAATAATTAATCTGTATAATTCAGAAATAAGCAAACACTAAGTGATAATTACCATATGGGAAGAGAGTCAGCCTAAAAATGTAGATCGTCACTATGATCTAGCATCAAAAGAATTTTTATGCTCTCATTGAAGAAACCTTATCATAACGTACAGGAAGTAGATTATTATGTCTTTTTTAATTCAATCAATTCACATAAAGAATCAAAAACTTAATGTGATGGCATAAAGCGTTTACCTTTTTATTAGACCAATGAACCCTCTTGGTAATTTTTGAAAATCATTGACGAATAACATTTATTCATGTTAAAATGAAATAAACTTTATCAATACTAACCAAGAATAATGGAAATAAAATTTCTCCGAACAGTGAAGTAATTTTGAGTTCTCGAAAAAAATGTGAAAATGATTTAAGCAAAGAAAACACATTGTTTTCAACAAAATATCTGCTTTGAAACAGCTTTTTTACATTACAAATAGCTGTTTGAAAATTCTTGTTTATCTAGTAAGTCAACTGTATGCGCAACTGTGAAACAATGGCACGTATGTATGTGTGTGTGTGTGCTAGTTCAAATTCCATGAGTAGAACAACACAGTGTAACGAAATTACAAAATAAAAAATAAACGCCTAATTAGTAAAAAATTCAGCCACACGGAGAGAAGTGAGGAATGAATGTGAGGAGTAAAACGCTCACAATAATTTTTAAGAACTAAAGATCAAAAGGAAAGACTAAAACCTAAATGAAAGTGAGCTATTCTGACTGGTTCTATACCATGCTGCATTCAGTCACGTGATATTAATTGCGAAAATCACTTGGGCTTAAAAGCCCAGTAGTTTGCCCCTACATGCATAACTCAGTAGAACATCATCACTTTGCAGACAAATCAGTTTTAAATATTTTCAAACACTGATTCTACCACCTGTATAACCTATTTCTAAACAAGTACTTCTGAGTTTGAGCTTGCAGCTCAATCAATGGCTGATAAACCAAAAGATGAATTATAGCCCAAACTTCGTCACTGAACACGCACAAAGCTAATTTTTCAAGGCAAGTCAACCATCATCAAGATATTTTAACCATGATGCTGACGATGAAAAGTAACTCCTCAAGTTTAAAACAAGGCCAGAAGAAAGTGAATTTGCAAAAGAATACGCAAAAATCAAAGTCTTTTCTTAGCTAGTTGAAAAATTATTGGATGATTTTATATTCTACACAAACTACTGTTACATAGACATTACTGTGACTATACCAACAAGTATTCAATGATAATCGCTTTCCACTGTTCAAATTCATTCATCCAATTTCCTTGTAAAACAAAAATACACCAATGAAATATTTAAATAAACCACTATATGATTATTTAATTAAGTGCGCTAACAGCTAATATGGTGCATGAATCAATCACAAGCGTCTGAATTTTCAGGGTAATAAACCGGATTTCAGTATCAAAAAAATTAATTGAAAATTGAAATATTTTTTAAAAAAAAATAGCTATCTATACAAATATGTCGATTGAAATCATTGCACAAAGGTAATCAATCATCTGAAATGGTGTTTGAGCCGGGTTGTGAATAAATGAAAAGTGCTATTGATTTGCACACAAAATTCAAGAAATTTAACGGAATAATGAATATAGTTGTGCAATACACAGACACTGACTGATTGGATACACTAATTTATTTATTTAATTGTTCTGTTTTAGTGGTAAAAAAGAGAAGAAGAAGAAGAATAAGAAGTAGTGTGTTCAAGGCGGTGTTGTACAAACCTTAACTTCAAATGATAATGAAGAAATGGATGAACGAGCAGATTCCTGGATATTTCACAGAGAGAGGGAGAGAGAGAGGAAAGAAATTATGCGTATAAAAATTTTACATGCCAATAATAACAATAATAATCTTAAGATATTCTAGTACTATTTTTTTCTGTGGTTGTAGAAAAAATAAACATTCTGTTCACCCAAGCAAAATGCAACATGAATTGTAATGGTAAGTAAAACTAGGGGAAAAAATAACACTTTAAATTTTTTTGAATAGCACAATAATTATATCATAAAAATTAAATATATTCGTCTTACCCGTCTTTAAACACACACGCACACAGATAAACACCTTGACGTCTCATATAGAATCATCATGATCAAAAAAATAAATATGACAGTGATGTACTTATTATTTAAACTTGTGCTCAATCAGTCAGTAAGTTACAACGTAGATCGTCGTACGTACGTACCTAAGCTCAGTTTGCCATACCACCATAGCACAGAGATGAAGTTCTCAATTCATATCGCATAGTAGTAGAGATAGAAGACGTATTAGTGGTAATGGAGAAAATTAAGATTCAAAGAAAAAATATTCAAGAAGTATGATTCAGTGAAATTAATTTAGAAAGAGAAAGATGGAGGTGTCGACGAACCCAGAAGATTAGCATTTGAGAGAACACAAAGAGTGGATGCACTTCGCACCATTGCAAACGATTTTAAAACATGTCGTTTAAGGTCTCTAACCATTGGCTACAAACATTTTGCCGACCTCAACCAGGTAGTCTACACTTACGAACATGACTCAGTCCACTTGTCAGTGACTACATGGATTTCTACCATGTTTTTGTTTGACCGCCCCATCCTACTCCTACACCAAAATACATCGCTCGTCGAGTCTGTCGGCAGTTGTGCATATGCAACACTTATCCCAACCACCTCAAGTGAAGAATTTTCAATACTTTATCTATTGATTAGCTGTCGCTGTCAAGTACTTGTTTCCTAATGACAGCATTGTTTAAACTTGTGTCAATTTATTTCGGTTATTGATTTTTACACCAAAGAAGAAATTTGCATTAATGAATTATCGAAACATCATAAACAGATAAATTTCTATTCAATAAGTTATCCCAATAAAATTATGATTATTTTACTATTTTTATTAAATAACTTTTCACCGAATGTTCAATTTATTTGAAATTATAGATATTATGAAACATTCAGTTTTATTTTATTCATCCTCTGTTTCAATAGGATTTTTTAGTTGAAATTGTTCATAAAGTTAGATCAACTAATTTGAATGAGAAGCTGGATAAGATATTTTTTATGTTTGTAAATGATCGCCGAAATTTTTAGGATTGACTGAAACTGGACGCCGGTTCGGTGATCTGGAGATAAGAGTTTGCGCACAAGACAGATGATCCTAGGTCCGATTTACACGTACGGAGGTCGTTGCTGCGCAATGATTTCATGTCTCATACTTGAACAAGATGGTCGTCCGGTGGTGTTACAAAATTTTAAATGGTGGTCGAAAAAATGATAGATCGATTATTTCAATGTGAAGGAACAATAGTTATAACTCTATTATGAAAACACTCATAGTGATGATTGTAAATATCCACTTTGTCATATACATAACTACTTAAAGCAACAAAATAAAGTACATTCTTCATTTGTCAATAACAAATGTTGACTGTCAGATGTATAAATAATTTTATTAAAGACATTTCAAATCCATCAACTTAATTAATTGAACATCTGTAGCACGAATAGAGAATAGCATATACTCTGAAATAATGAATAATAAAATTTTTATTTTTTGAAAACTTTTACAGTGTTTTTTTCAATTACAGTAATGGAGATCAGTGTTGTTTTGCACAGTGAAATCATCAATCAATCATTGTTAGACCATCATTAGAAACCTGGAAGCACTGGACGGCTGTTTCGACCTGGTATGGGACTCATCAACAGTGTGCACCGACGATTCTTGCACCTCGCAGTGTTGGTGTAAAGACAGCATTTGCATCCATTGAAAAGTATCCGAAAATCTATATACTTAGAATAATGTCTACGCTTAAGCAAATGCGATCAAAAAAATCCCCTTTGGTAACACGGGGCATGAAATATTTTGCAAGCAAAGAATCTATCAACATTTACTTGCCCACATTAAAAAAAATTAGGATTAGGTAACTTAAAATTAACCTAAATTCTTAGTTTATTCTAAAAAGAAAAAGAAGATATCATCGTCACAATATACACTTTCACTCATAACATGAAAGTTGAAACTAGCGATCAGGAAATTATGTCATTAAAAAACAATGTATCGCGATGTGAAAAAAAAATGAAACTCGTTTTTTTTCTCATAATGACTCCATGAAAAAAAAAGCTAGCTGAACGTCAATGAGCTTATATCATCCTCAAGCAACTAAAAACCCTAAGAGAAATAATCTTGATAACCCGCCTAAAATTCCGTTGTATCAGCTAGCTAGCTTCAAAAGCAGTGCTCAGGAATATGAAATTCATTTATACGCTCTCAGATCTTAAAATAATCATTTTTTTTCTCTGAACCAATAATCAGATTGTTTTAATAGAGATAATTTTTGAAAAATATAACTTTCGAACATTATTTTTTGAGGAAATTATAGGTGGAATTGCTCCCTGCAAAATCTCTAATCATCAATAATCCCTCTTTACACTGTAACAGACTGTAATTTATCTATTCGACCTTCTACACAGAAAAATAGTGTTGACAAGTGTTCGTTTACAAACATATGGAGGTTAAGAATGATCTGGAGTACTCCAGTAATTATGTGTGTCATGTCGAAAAAATAATTAGCACATCGAATAAAAAAGATGTATAGTAGGCAATATGCAGCACTAGATCGCGATCAAGCAAAAAACATGTAATCAAGCTAAACACGAAACCTAAGCAAATCAATCGCATACAAACACACACACACAAATAAAGTGAGAAAAAATTTGTTCTTGTTTTTTTGTTAGCAATCTTGAAAAAAATAATACAGCAGTTGTATGTACGAAAAAAAGCGTGTTTCTCTCTGTTCAATTAAGAATTAAATAAATACAAAGCGCAAGCATTTCACAATAGGCACAAAAGATCGCGCGGCGTGTAGAGAAAAAAACGAGGGCGGCAGTGAATATTACTATTATCTAAGCAAATTTTCTCATCTGGTCGTTTCTCTTTTTTTTTTTTGGTTTTACTCATACATTGTCGACGTGTGTCTACACTGCTTTGTTGTCATGGCTGACTTACCAATTTACTTTGAAGAATTTTTAAAGTTCGTTTGCCCTCGTCATTTTCATAAGCCTAATTTCGATGTATGTAAAATAGTCATTTTTACGTGTATATACATAATAGAGATGTAATAAAATAGCAAACGAATAATATGTGGTAATCATTGATTGTGACGGTGTAATAAAAAATTCACAAATTTCTGTTATAGTTTTTTTAGTTAGTGAAGAATTCATGATTCCCAATTAGATAATTATTGTGTGAATTGAATGAAGTAAGGAATGTAAACATACACACAGTCAGTGTTGTCGAGCCAATAACCTAAAAAGCGAATAATACAGTTTTTATGTTTCGATTCTTGCCGGATATCAGATGAGCGCTTTGTTAGCTAGATTGAAACCACCAATCAACTGCTTCGTGGTGATTTGTGCTTCTAAAGTTTTAACTAGTTTTATTTTTTTGAAATCGTTAACACCTTTACATATCTGGGCAGCATCATCGACAATCAGCGTGGATCCGATACAGATGTGAGGTCGCGGATCAGCAAAGCAAGGACTGCATTTCTACAGTTGAAAATATCTGGAACTCCAGACAACTTTCAACCAAAACTAAAATCAGGATTTTCAATACAAATGTCAAGACAGTTCTACTGTATGGAGCGGAAACCTGGGGAACTACGAAAGGCATCATCCAGAAGACACAAGTGTTTGCTAACAGATGTCTACGCAATATACTGCAGATTCGTTGGCCAGATACCATCAGCAACAACGTACTGTGGGAGAAAACAAACCAGATTCCAATGGAGGAGGAAATCAGGAAGATGCGGTGGCAGTGAATAGGACATACACTACGAAAACCACCTAACTGCGTCACGAGACAAGCCCTTACATGGGACCCTCAAGGCAAAGGAAAAGAGGAAGGCCAATGAACACATTACACCGAGAAATAGAGAAAGATATGAGAAGAATTAACAAATATTGGACAGAATTGGAAAGGGAAGCCCATGACAGAGTTGGCTGAAGGAAACTGGTGGTTGGCCTATGCTCCGTTGGGTGGTAACAGGCGTAAGTAAGTAAGTAAGTAGTTTTTTGAAATAAAACTAAATATACTTCGTTTGATTTAGTAAATATGAGTTTCAATTTAAACTGATACACACTTTGAATAAAAAAGTATTCATGGAAAGTTCTGACTAGGTAAGTTATTTTATTTAGATAGAGTATGTTAGAATTGAAATCAATAAAATGAACAAAATGTAATATAGATATTTCAGTTTTACAAATCTATTGAGGATTACAATATTCGTGATGTCAATTCGAACATTAAATGTTAATTGGAATTAATTTTGGTATAAATATTTTACAAATATAAAACTTACAGGATTGATACCTTCCGGTAGAATTCCTTAAAGATAAAGAAAACATTATCTTGATACATTATATATGTATATTTCATTATAAAAAAACTTATGGAGATTGTTGTTTATGATTGAAAAAATCATGAATCAGTGATTGTTAGACTACCATTAGAAACTTAGATGCATGGGACGGTAGTTTTGTCCTGGTGTTGGACTCTCAACAGAAGTGCGCATCTACGTCTTTCGCTAAACACAGGATTACAATGCACAAACTCTTAGATTGATCAAACTCAGACATTGGCATCGTTGCATGCCAGTTTCGTGGTCTAGAGGTTAGAAATTCGCGCGCAAGAACGAAAGTCCTGGACTCGACTCCTGCGAGTAGCCAAAGTCGTGGATGCGCACTGCTGATCAGTCCAACACCAAGACGAAACGGCCGTCTAGTGCTTCCAGCTTTCTGATGGTGGTCTAAGATAATTTGTTCATGGTTTCACTAATATTTACATATATATATATATATATATATATATATATATATATATATATAAATTAATAATTAATAAACGGTAACGCATGTTTCAAGTTCGTTTGACATCAATTTTAAGCTTCAATTCATTCGGAAAATCAAAATTATCTGCATTTCCCATTTGTTTCTTGCACCTATCATCACATCGTACTCACAAAAACTATTTCTATCATGTATATGTGTATGCATGAATACAATAAACGTACATCTAAAAAAGAATACTGTTACATTTCGAACTTGAACCGTTTATTCGTAGCGTGGATTTTTTTGTGAATATATGTTACTTTACGATTTCTGAAATGTAAAATAAAACCTACAGACGACTACTTAAAAAAAGTCAAAAAGAATCATTTGATGAATGGACTAATTAGCAATCAGCTCAAATGTTCATCATAGGTGATATTTACTTAAGTTGATTACTACTGCATATTATATTCTATGGTAGGAAACAAAATTGAATTGCCTTGGTTGAAGAACATGATGCTGCAGAAGTTCGGTTCGATAAAAATTTTATTTTTGAACATACACTTAACTGAAGACTGTGAGTTAAACTCTTCATGGAGATCAATCAAAAGTTTGAACCTTATTTAAGAGATTTTCACGATTGTAGTAATCAACTATTTTTGTTGTTGTTCGTTGTGGTGGAATTTTACAAGATGATGGAGAACATTTGTAGCTCAGGTCGGTGATTGTGGTGGAGTTTCATTCTCTGAGCTAAATGTTTTGGTCATGGGGCGTCCATAGTTCTTCTGTACAACAACATCATCAACACAAACGTCACGGTAGAAGAAGTGAAGTATTTCTCCACGTTTGTTAACCTCGATCTTGATTGCTTATTCCAACCTTGATCCGCTTTAACCATCCTATTCGACAGTTCATTGATATTCTTTGTCTGACACTTGTTGGCAGAACATGCTGACGAAGATATTCGTGGAGAAAGTAGAGTTGTGCTTGAGTGGAAGCCTGTCGTTTGGAGAAATTCTCCCATTTTCGAACAACAGGAAGCGTGTCACGCTCATATGATTTTACGATGGTTGGGAAACAACCAATCAAAGCAGAGGTCAACGGAACAAGTCACAGATAAAACGTGGAGAAATTCAAATACTTCACTTCTGCTATATGTAGTTTGTGCTGATGATGTTGTTCAGAAGAGCAATGAAAACTCTACAACCAAATTATTCAGCTCAGAGAACGGAATTTCACACGCTCCACAAAGTCGAATCATTCACTCAACTAAATATTATTTGTTAAAGGACTAACAAAAATGTGCGTTATTTATTGATGTTAAATTATGTCAACAAAATACACAGGACATGATTGAAGCCTACAGTTTACAATGTGTATGTTAGTCAATAGAATCAAAAAGTATCAAAAAACGTAGAAAGTCGAAATCTAAGGGGTAAGATAGCGGATAAATTCATCTACGCCATTGAAAAATTTCATCCCGACCTTCTAAAAGTTGCACGCAATACAAACTTAAAGAAGAAAGTTTTCGCTTTTCTATCACTCCGAATCTCACTGACTTCATTGATTAATGCTAGATTTTTCGGATTGCCAGAAAGAAGCCTTACATTGGGCTTCAGCTTCAGACTGTAAGTTTCATTCGATCACCCGAGTAAACTGCTAACAATTAACAAATAAATGAACAACTGAACTAAGTTTTCTTTATCGTAGAAAGAATCAAGCTTCTCAGAAAGATTATTCTTGAATCCCTCTAAATTCGAATTGATTTATTGTTTTAAATACTAATACCAGGTGAGAATGTAATTTATTATTTGTAATAAATATGTCTGTGTATGTCTACTTATGTTATATGAATAAAATTTTCTCTTTAATAATCTCACTACTATGAACAAACATTTTTCCAAACACACATGTCAGCTTATTTCTACTTACAATTGATTTCATTTTCAGGAGGCGAAAAAATGCAATTTGAAATTACCTGCCCAATATTGATCGAATTCCGCTTCATCCGATATATGACCTTTAACATCAGGATGCCAACGTTCAGCAAATAGAATAGCACGTAGTACATCATATTGTTCATTGCCTTGAATATAATTTTGTGCTAAAGCATATTTTGCTACTTCATCAAAAGCTTGACCAAGTGTTAGTGCATCAGTTTGGAGAATTTTTAAATCTATTATTTTTTTAAAAAATATACGAATGAACAACAGAAAAACAAAGTTTAAATTTACAATACCAAACTATAAATAATAAATGAACTTGCGAATGGCAATCGAAGATTGCCCGTCAAAACCATCCATAAAAAGTAGAAAAATTCACATTGAAATCATCAGTTAATCATTATTAAGACTACCATTAGAATTTCTGAAGCACCGAACGGATGTTTCATCATGGTAAGGGACTCAACAGTTCCATGACTCTTGCACCTCAAGGGATTCGAATTCAGGACCTTCGATCTTGCGCGCGTGCGCTTAACCTCTGAACCATTGAGCTAACCGACATCCAATGGTGTTTATGTCTTACTCTGACCAATCTAGTGATTTCGCCCAACCTTATCCATTTGTCTTCTGTAATTACTGCCTTCACCCAACAGGGTTGAACTCCACAGATCACGTCTTTGGATGAGTCCCATGCCAGGAAGAAACGGACGTTCGGTGCTTCCGAAAATTCCAATGCCGGTCTAACAATGATTGATTGATGATTTTAACGTGTAAAAACACTGGTCTCCACAACTCTAACTGAAAAAAATTGAAAAATCAGTCATCATTATTATTGCTTCACATATAGAGATATATTCACTTACCATAAGTATGTGTGAACTCATCTCATTTTGAATAGAGTTTGTTTGCGTTGAGTGACAACAACAAAACAACCGCTGAATTCCACCAGTCAAGCTAATCAATACCGTTTATGTTAAACTGATTTATCAATCACTTTCTGGGTTTAGTTTAAAATGGAATATACACTCCAAATATATATGTGTATATACATATATTTATAATTACCGTGGATCAATTTTTTATTGATAATAATAATTATGACAATTAAAATAGTCAGTACTTAGTATTTTTCACTTCATTTTATCTATCTATGTATAATAAATGAGGTTTAGACTAGATTATCGTACAAAGCGTTAGTTAGATTTGCTGAAAGTTTAATTCATGCAATTGTTACATAATAAAATGCCAGAAATGTGGCGCCCTACTACTAACTAGTTGGAAAAAATTATCCATTTAGAGACTCAGACGAAAGTTATTCTACCTTAATTAAAATTATATAAAATAAAATGCAATTTTTAATTAGAAAATAATATTCTTTCTTATCATACTCAATAGATTGTACTCTCAGAAAGTTATGCAATTTTCAGCTAGATCAGCTCTTACATTGCGTAAGTTGCATAGCATGTTTTCTGGACACGTTATTACTGTAAAATCCATTTTTTGAAAGTTTTGTTTTTTGTGAAAACCCCTCCATTTATACATTTGTAATTTGTCCTATTGATTCTTTCATTTGTACATTTTGTTAGTCTGTTCAATTAGATTTTTGAGATGATAATATTTGTATTTTATTATAGTTTCTATTTCTTTTGCCTTCACTGAGTTTCTATATTTCTTTCTGAACTGCATTCTGTTGTTTAAGCTGATACTTAGTCATAGAGACAGATATACTGATTTTTTCCTCTTTTGATTGTGTCGCTTGCCCTGACTAAAATTGTGCATTTTGATTGTGAATTAAAGCACTCTTCCAGAATATGAAACACTCTGTGTTATAAAGCAACCAAATATTATCTTTTGAACGAATCTGATCTATCCAGAAAGGATAGAATAACATTTATTTGTTGCTGTTGATTTGAATAATTGAATAATTGTCGGTGGAATAACTGAGTGGTAATATTTTTTTAGGTAGTGATGTATATTTATATTTATGATGACTGTTGGAACCATCATTTACCCAAATCACTTGTTTTGGTTTTAAACTCGGCAATAGAGCGTATCTAAACTACATAGACAGTTATTCCTCAGTCTAAACCTCATTTTGGATCCTACAATTACAAAGCATTATTGTTTGATTTCGAGCGCATAAACTCCAATGAATCTACCTCGTATTCTACCGAAAGTTATACAATAATAATGAGTGAGAATAAAAGAAACAGCTCGTTTGTATTCAAATAAAATAACAATCTGCAGTTGTTTACTAGGCTTTGTAATGTCTATCTATTCTCAAACATATCTTTTGATAGAACAATGAGAAGACGTAATCTGATCTGAAAAATGTGACATATTCACGCTATACATTTCGAACAATCTGGTCACGCATTTACTTAATTCAACCATATCTGTTATGGCGTATTTAGTTAGTTTTACAATAACACAGTTCCAAAAATAACGGCGGAATTCTTTCTCAAATTGTAGAACAACACCAAAAATAAAATTAACGGCGACTAGTATTTCCATCGAAAAATCTACAAAGGCTGGAGGACAGGAATGATAATTGAAATTTCATGTAAAATTAGTGTGAATTTTATTCATTTTTTTTTCTGAAAATGTAATTTGACCAGATTTTACAAAATGTGTAAAAAATGCACAAATACACCACTAACAACCCGTTTTTTTGTTTTCCAGATATCAATAATGTCTTCTTCTTCTTCTCACTGTGTTTATGATTGAAAATTTATCTAAAAAAGGGACTAATTTGTTTTTCAAAAAACAAGAAGAAAAACAAACACATTTTGTGTGAGACGATCTTACATATTTTTTTGCAGTATATGGGAAAACCGCTTTCTTTTTTTCTGTCTACTCACATACATTTTGGTAGAGATTATTGATTGTTGATCGAATAATAATTAACGGAAAATGCAGTAGATGCAAGATTAACAATGTTTGTTCTCAGTGAAAATTAGAAAATTGACCAATGATGATATGATAGGATACTGATGATGATGATGAATGAATACAGTTAGATGTTTTGAGAAATTAAGATTTAAAAAAACAACGTTATTTTTTTCATTAATTGATATTTTGGCAAGCATTTGGGGGTAATAATTTATGAAAAAATAGAACATTAATTTTTTTTATGAAACCATGAATCGATCAATCTTAGACCACCATTAGAAAACCTGGAAGCACTGGACGGCCGTCTCGTCCTTGTATGGGACTCCTCAGCAGTGCGCATCCACGACCCCTGCACCCCGCAGGATTCGAAACCAGGGCCTTCGGTATTGTAGGCGAACGACTAACCATCGGACCACTGAGCCGGTATCTAAAGGTGTTAATGTCTAACTTGATCAATTGACGGAGTTGCGCAACCTCATACACAGTCTTAGGTAGTTACTGTCTACACCCGAATAGGTTCAAATTCACTGGTCACGTCTTCCCACTAGAAGTCGGAGAAGATTCCTCACGAAGCTAGTCACTAGTGAGCACAGGTAATTTGCATTAATTCTCCTAACTGACTATTTATTCCGGATATTATTTTTCGGAATGACGATGTTATTAAAATATTTTAGTCGAGTATACTTTCTATACGTGATAATTTATTTTAACGATGAGGAAAATTTGTGTCTCAGGTGGATGATTGTGATGGTGGGGTTTCGTTCTCTGAGCTGTATGTTTAGGGTTGTGGAGCTTTAATTGTTCTTCTGAACAACAACATCATCAGCACAAACTTCTTCAGATAAAAGTGAAGTATTCGAATTTCTTCACGTTTGACCAGTAGCTTGTACTGTTAATCTGGATCTTGATTGGTTGTTATTAACTTTAAACCTGTCGTTGTTTGCATCATTATTATGACTGTATCCCCCTTCTTCATCTTATGACTGTCAATAATTTTCGTAAGTGATTGATAGAAATGGTGTAATAATATAGTCTTTTTAGTAAACTGAATATCAGGACTTCCGTGAATTTTCATAACGTCTTTGTGTTTTCACTATTCAGAATTTTGACATATTTACCGTGTGAAAATTGTTTCATAACTGTTACAATGTCCAAAAAAGCTACAATCGAAGCTATTAAGACAATAAGACGATTTAGTAAATTGCATGTAAAGCTATGTACCTTGAAAAACTTAGTTTTAATTTTTGTAATAACATAATAAATTTTTTGTTCTCAGTCAATTAAAAAATTAACTAGTGATATGATGCAGATGATGAATACAGTTTGATGCTTGTTTCATTGCTTATATAGAAATGATTTTGAGAAATTAAGATAATGATATTTTGGCAAGCATTCGTGAGTAATCATCTAAGAACAAGACATTAATTCTTTTTACTAATTATTCTGGATATTATTTTTCTAATGACGATGTCATTAAAATACTAGTCAAGCGTACTTTCTATACATGATAATTTGTTTCAATCTTTGCAATATTTAAAAACCCCAATGAGCTATATGGAATGGAAGATACTAGGCTTAGAAATGAATATCATGGCTTCTGAGAATTTTTCCTAACGTCTTTGTGTTTTCCCTGTTCAGGATTGTTTTGCATTTATTACAATATCCAAAAAGGACAATCAAAGCTCTTGGAACAATAAAACGACTTAGTAAATTCTACGTATAGCCATGTACCTTGAAAATCTTATCTTCGAATAATCTCTGTACGAAGAAGGTATCCGTCTTTGTCTTCATGGACGCTATTTTCACTTCAAACCTTGCAAGGTTAGCCCTTAAACTAATGACTGCTAATAATTTTCGCAGGTGATTGATAGAACTGACGGGTTAGTTCTTTACTTACTTACATACTTACGCCTGTTACCCACCAATGGAGCATAGGCCGCCGACTAGTTTTCTCTAACCAACTTTGTCCTAGGCTCTTCCCTATCCAATTCTTTTCTATTTTTGTTTTTCTCATGTCTTTCTCTATTTCTCGGCGTAATGTGTTCCTTGGCCTTACTCTTTTCCTTTTACCTTGAGTGTTCCAAAATAGGGCTTGTCTTGTGGCGCAGTTGAGGTGCTTCTAAGAATTTTCCTAACATCTTTGTGTTTTCCCTATTCAGGATTTTGAAAATAGTTTTCCATGTGGAAATTTTTATGCTGTTACGATGTCCAAAAAGGACAATCGAAGCTCTTGGAGCATTAAGACAATTTAGTAATTTCTATGTAAAACTAAGTACCCCGAAAAGCTTAACTTTAATTTTGCAATAATATTAGAGAAACTAGACATTTTTCGAATTTTCCTTATAAAAAAAAACGATTAAAGATTTCTTTAAATGAACAACAAAAGATTCGTTTCAGCTAAAATTTATATATACGGAGTGATTGAATAAAACTGGAGGCTGACATCGTTCACTATTTAACTTGATAAATACCTTTCTTCGGGGCGTTTTGTACGAACCATGTTATATTCGACTTACATTAAAAGTTACATTTCAATCGCATCCATCGGACGAATCATGGAAAAGGTGATAGTCACGTCCTTTCACGTACTTACCAACTGACTTACACCTGTTACCCTCAATGAAGCATAGGCCACCGAATACTATTCTTCAACCTGCATCTTCAACATGCATCAAATACCAAAAAAATTTACATATCAATATAAAGTAATGGTTCAATGGTTGAAACACTCTTTTTTTAAATACCTTATCTCCATTTGATTTGAAATTCAGTTAGGAAATTAAAAAAAAAACTAATGTCACTTAACTACACTTAAATATTTTGAATTAATTTTCTTGACTGAATCGTTTTCCACATTCACTCACTATAAAACATCACTACATAAATCAAATCAAATAATATTAATTGAGTAGTATATCTTCTCTGAATGACATAAAACACATTGTGTTTGATGCACTTGTTGTTGCACAATGGTTTAAAGCATCAATCAACCGAACACAAGTAAGTAAGTAAATCATTTTTTTTAAAAAAAAAACTGATTAACTAACCAAGCACTAAATCAACACATTCCTACATTTATTCAACTATATCTAGTTATCGTTTCTAACGTTCCACTTAATCAATTATTCATTAGAGAAACAAGAAAAATGGAGCGCATTCTGTACAGCATCATAGCTAATGTGATAACGATTTAAAAAAAAATGACATAAAATGTATAAATTATTTTCTTTAGTTTTTCTTCTCTTCTCTCTCTCTCTCTCTCTCTCTCTCTAATAAATCACAAATCTCACTAGTAGTAGTTATGCAACACTGAAGATGATGATAATGTTGATGTCACTAAAGTTTGTTGACCTATGCACAACATCACACATACAAAATTAGTTTCATATTATAATAAAAAATGATAAATAAATTAAGTTGATTTTTATTTATTTTATTTTATTTTTTAGCATCAATTGAAAATTGAACATTTTTAAATGAATTATAATAAAATGAGAATTGTTGATGAAGAAAAAGATAATTATTTCTTTATGATAATTTTTTTTCAATAGAATGATTTAAAAAATAATTTATTTTTTTTTTTTTTAGTAATTTTAATGAATTTTATTAAGCATGGATGAATGAATGTCATTCATTTAAATGAATAGGCTATTGAAAGTTATGAAAAGTACGAATAATTTTAAATTTATTTTTTTGTTATCATTGTCATGCATGTTGATAGTTGAAGGTTGCCAACCTGGTTGAGGTTGGCAAGAAGGAAAGTAACCGATTGTATAGGGAGATTTGAATGATATGATTAAAAATTGTTTGCAATGGCACAGGTGCATTCACGTTTTGTGTTCTCGTTTCAGTTCTAACCTGAATTTATCATCACCTACATCTTTCTCTCTTTAAGTTTATATCACTTGATTCTACTTCTTGAATAGTATCTTCGAAGCCTAATCTCTCCGATTACTTCTACTACTTTCAGTACTTCTACTACTATGAGATTTGAATTGACAGTTGCATCTCTGTGTGCTAATGTGAAGTACGTACTTATGAAGTTGTATGCTGTTGTTGATGACTGACTGAGTGATTCATGTCATTCAAATATTAGAATGTTATAATTAGTTAGTTATGAGAGAAAAAAACATGTACAGACCCAAGTGCAAATTCAATAGCACTTACAACTGACCAATAGAATAAGTTATTTATCAATATGGTACAGTATGTGATTTATTCATCTAAAACCATTATCAAAGTTCAATTCTACTAATTTTGTAAATAATAGTCTCTTTACGTTAAGATCAGGAAAAGGCTGCAAGAGACGGAAACTTGAGACAATTGTACGAAATAACATAGAAGCTCGCCGGAAACTATCGTAAACCAGAACG
>OX103971.1:79135775-79169902 GCA_944470395.2 Schistosoma turkestanicum | reverse complement strand
GTGTTTATTTATTCATGTCTGAGGAGTTTTCCGTGCCCGGAGTTTTTGCGTTTCACAGGTCTAAACTTATTGCTTGATCAACGTGAAACTAATTTTGTTTTAGATACTAAACAGAGGAATGCACGGAATACAGTAGAGCATTCCTTAGTTATAATAAACGGTTGAAGCGCAAACCAAGTTCACTGTATGAGTGAAAATTTCTACAAGATTGAATATCATGACCTTTTAGAAACAGAGAAAGTGAAGGAGTTCTCGTTACAATCCAACTCAATGTAGTGAATGTCGACTGTTATGAAAACACAAACTGAGTCAATAATACAGATATTACTATTACTATCTACTTATACAAATCTTTATCGATCAGTTCACTGAAATATAAAGAAATAATACATCCAAAAAAATCCTTTGTATAAAAATCATTTTGATTGCACAGATGACAGTAGACTGAAAAGAAAGAAAAAATTCTTTTTCACCTACATAAAACATTGTTTTAATCCTTGTAATAAATGAATTTATTTGACAATTGTATCTCGTTTTCATGATTGTTTACACGATAACATTGTTTTCATAGTTTTTGTAAGCAAGAAAAACATGATGGCCAATTAGAGACACATGTCGAGTTTACTTCATATCTGACTGTCTAAAATACTAAATAATACAGCGCCAGTGTGACGAATTCGATAGCTAATCATATAAACGTATAGATTAACTGACAAATTATCACGCTATTGTACTAGTTCCGTCCGTGTTTAAGGCACAATAAACTCAAAGTGCATGTTTTTAGTGCATGAGTGCATTCACTGATTGTCATTCTAAATAAAGACAACTCTACAACCAGATTTAGACCTAGGAAAGAGTAAGGTTAGAGAATGGTGGTCGATGGTCAATGCTCTATTGGGGGCGTAAGTACGTCTCATACCAAGAAAAATCCTTGAATTCAGTAAAAATAAAACACTCAACAATAACAACTACTAGCAGTCATTTTGATCTAGCATACCACCACACTATTATAGTTACACAATAAATGAATACGTATGAATTCAGTGTAAGATTTTTTTCATTATAAATAGGTTTCTAGCTTGACAGCAACAGGCAGATCGATCGAAGTTCATTAGTTTCAAATTCATACACTCAAAATCGAACAAGTTATTTCATAGCATCGTCTTCGATCACCCGCCTCGAGAACACTACCATAATTTCACATATAAAAATAAGAACTATTCATCGTTTCATGGATTCATCCTACAATGAAAATATTTCATTATCAATTGATATGAGGGACATTTACACATTATTATTACTACTACTACTGTGGTGCGATCTACTTATAAGTAGTATATGACGAGTGTCAATGTAATGTCTGGCAGCAGAACATGGGGGAAGATCAAGAAAGGAACAGTTAGAAAACAATGGAATTTGTATGAAACGCATGAATAGTGATAATGGATTGATGTTTTGCAACAGGAACAGTCCAGTTTGATATGATGAACTGTTATTTTGCAAATGAACGATTTACGATATGGTTTTCCGATTTTACTGAGTAACTCTGTAATTTTCGTTAAATCAATCCGGTTGCCCTCACCTGTGTTCACGTTCACTACACTACTACTACTATTAATAATAATAATAATTACAAATCTTACCTAGATACATTTATTTTTTAAACACACATACTGAACAATTATTATTTACTTTAAAATTCTTATAATGATCTACTTTCACAACAAATTTATACATCAACCTTATCATCAAATGATTACTACTACTACTACTATTTCAGACTAAAAAAAATCAGCTGACATAAATTTTCTATGTAATGGAATGACAATGAAATGAGTCAAAAATCAATTGACACACTGTGATTCACGAGATAGTTATCCATAAAAAAGAATATGAGGAGCCATTAAAGCAAGCAAGCAAGCAAGCAAAAAAAAATCTGTTACTCATCATGAAAACACTGAATTGTCAGTTTGCACATTCTAATACAGCAAACACAATATAGATACATACGTATATAAATATTTACCTATGTTGTATATCACCTGAATAGATCGGTACTTAGTTGTTTGTAACATATAAATATGTATTTATATATATAACACATTTTCATGATTGATAACCAGTACAAGTGAAGAAAATTATTATTTTTTATTATTACTATGAGTATCGATTGTTACTTTGTAATAAAAGCAACATAAATGGGTTTTTTTTCTGGTTATTTTGAAGTAAATTAAAGTTATTTTAGCTAATTTTACTTTATTTCTATGTATGGTAAAACGAATAAACGATTCAATAAACAGTTGAAAATATCGGCTAAAATTGAGGTTGATTGAAAATACCAACCAGTCAGTCAGTCAGCAACAACGTAGAAGTTTGTACGTAGGATCATGTAGTTGAAGATTGAGCAGTATTCGGAAAGATTACGGTTTGAAAATGTTATTCATGGAGTTTTATCCAGTGAAATAAATTTGATAAGAGAAAGATCAAGGTCATGAGGAGTTCAGATTAGAATTTGAGAGAACACAAGGAATAGATGCAAACGATTTTGAGCCATGTCATTTAAGGGTCTCTAACCATCGGTTAGAGGAGGAGAATCGCAATGCGAACATGCTTTCATTGTTGCTTAAGAGCGTCAGAAGACTGCATTTTATCAGCACATTCTAAGTCAACAAGCAAATCACCTGATAAATGTTCAACTCCTGAAAAGTCATTTAATGAGAGTGTCTTCTATAAAAGTATGTCAGTAACAACAAAGTTGAATAAGATTGTAGGCAGTGAACAGTCCTGCTAAACAGAACTCCAAGTAATCAATTCCTATGACAGTTCGAGTAGAGAGCCTATACAAGCTTAACGTATCATCTCTCTTTGAGAATGTCATATCAAACAAATGACTCGTTAGATTTACACAAAACTAATTAAAAAGCCAACAACAAGGAATGTTGTATAATAAATAATCTGACCGACCATCATTACCTAATCTATATGTCAGATAACTTAAGAAAGAATGTATGAATCAAATGAAATAATACTGTACGTCAGTAATGATAGACATAAAAATAGTAAAAGTAATTGATTCAATAATTAAACTATTGATTTGATGCCATTTTATTCTACTCATCCATAATAATTCTTCCTTGTTCAAAGCAAAAATGCAAAATCTATGCTGCTTAACATAAATATATACATATACATAGAAATACTAATCAAAACACATTTTCTTCTACAACACAATTATATCTAGAAGTCTTATTTTTTCCAGACACCAACTAGCATTATTATTATGTACTATTACTAATTAGGCGTCTGTAAACTTTTGATTAGAATTACACGTACACATAAAAAATAACAAATGTCACTATTTGAACTGTAATTTGTGTATTGAGAAAGTTTCTTTCAATTAAAATTGGTCAGTCAAACTTGTAAGCAAGTAGTTTTCACTACAATCATTATACATATGTTCAAAGTTAAGTACATAAATCTCAGTTAGTTATTGTTTCTGGAAAAATAGGTTTTATTCTTCTGTATTATGCATTAACACAATCTAGTTGTCACAGTTAGATTATCATTGTAAACAGAAGACTTAGTTCTACACACTGATTGTGTTTACCATTTGCAGGATCTTTAGTTGGGTTTATGTCAATTACTTCCTGATTGAGTATTATGATTAGTAGAAATATAAAAATGATTATCATTACAGAGGTAAGACGCTTGCGTGCAACACCTAAGGTCCTGGGTTCGAATCCTGCAAAGTACAGGAGTCATGGATGCGCACTACTGACGAGTCCCATACTAGGACGAAACGGCTGTCTTCTAGTGCTTACAGGTTTCCAGCTGTGGTCTAACAATGATTCGTTCATGATTTCAAAATGTTAAAACACAGAATTCATAATTAAATTTCAAACTTATTCTAATTCATAAAACTTAATTTTTTGTTTAAAAGTGTAAAAACATGTTTTCCAATCTCAAATAAAAATTAGTTTAGATCCGTTTAATCGGTAAGAAAAAATAATTGAGTAGCAGTCCTAAAAGTTGAATATGCTCACTTTACAAAATGTTGAAATTAAGCATGAAGTGAATTAGATTTTTGTAAAAAATAATAAATTTATCATCCCTTAAGAAGTAGAAAATTATTTTTCTCTCATTAATATGTAACAAGTACAATTTAGTTGACTATTTTTATTAGGCATAGTTCTAAGCGAATAATATTACACAATCAGAAAACTTAAATTATCAATTTAGTTGGCTTTCTTCTTAATCAAAGCATAGTTTTGATTTAGAGAAATTATTGATACATGGTTATTGTGAAAATACTTTTTTTCAATAGGAGGAAAAAGGTCTTAATGGAAACACATGTTGTATAAAAGTTTTATATTCTACTAAAAACATCTAGAATGCAATTGTTGAATATATATTTTTCAGTTAATTACTGTCATTCAAAAATAATTCAATTTCTTACTTTGTTGCAATTTATCCTTGAAACTACTTATCGATGAGAATTTCATTGGTGGTACATGAGCTTCAGTGAAACGTTGTTCAACTTCATTGAAATTCTCTTCAAAATTCACCCATCTTGCTGTTTCCAACCAGAGTACACGAAAATGAGCTGCAACTGGCATTTTAAAAATTGACTCATCAAATTGTAATCCACCATCGACTCTTGGTACCAATTCTTGCAGTTCAATAAACATTTGTGTTGGATAAGACCCAGTATGAAAACTGAGCTTACATCCTTCTCGACTATCGGAACCACCACTATGTTCTTCCTCAACAACTATAATGTATATTTATAGGAAAATAACAGTATTTGAGTAATTTATAAAGAAAATAAAAGATATTTCAGTGATTTATCTTAATTTAGCATTCAATAACAAAATGAAAATATTCAGCCATTAAAGTGTTACATAGTAGTATGTCAATATTTCTTTAGTTCACAATGTTTCGCAAAGCATAAATAAAATTCACTCTTTTATTTTTCTGGTCAACATAAAAACAATTATCTACAATAATTCACTGAATTTAGGGAAGAAAATTCCTAGTTGATGAGAATGTATAACTTTGTCTGGAGCCTCTCTGGGGCTACTGCTGGTCCCAAGCTCGGATAAAGGAGGCAGGTTGGACACGGGGCTGGCGACCCCGTCCCACAGAAAAAACTAACTCGCTAAAAAAACGTTAACCCGAATAATATTAAGTAAAAATTAAAGAGAATGCATAGGATAGTTAAGATATGGATAAGTGGAAAATCATGCAATAAAATTGAATGTGTTGAGAAATATTTGTAAAAAATTCCAGATGCCATATAACACAATGAATATCTGTTTTTTCTTTTTCAACAGAGACTTCATGGAGATTATTCAGTTTTATTGAAATTATGAATGGATCATTAGAAACCTGGAACTAGTGAACAGTCGTTTCGTCCTAGCATTGAAGCTCATCATCAGATTTCTAATTACAATGAATATCATCAAATACTTGAAATATACCTAATGATGTTCCTTACCATTAAAAGGTAGAGATCGTAATTTATGTTTATAAAAACTTCCAATATGCTAGTAAATGTTTCCATTACACAAAAAATCTTAAATTTAATTTTATGCAGAGATTTATTCGTAAAACTATATTGATTATTACACTGAATTTGTTTTAAAACAAAAAAATTCAGGTTAGAAGAATATGGCAAAAAAGCATTTTTTTTGTTCAATTTTTGAGGAGGATTTAAGTTTATCTTAGAAAAAAATTTTCTTGTTAAAAAGAATATGAAATAGTTTCTTCTTTTTTTTCACTGAATTCAGGAAATTTTATTAAAAAGAACTAACCAACAAGAACCACACCCTGATTATGATATAAAAAAAGTTTTTTTTTGTTTTTATTATTTTCTGAATATAAAACGACTGATTACATAATATTTTTGTCTCTGTGTGAATTAGTTATTTTAGTTGATGATTATTTTATGAGTGAGTGCATTGTAATTTTCGTTTTTTATATGACAATAAGAATATTAAATAAAGATGCCCATTCTCCTGTCGACCAGCGATGTCTACCCGAACGAGGGATAAGTTACCTACCTGAGTTGGCCTCCTCTATGTTCATTTACAAATTCAGATGCTCTTGTGATGGAGATAACTATATCGGGCGTACTTCCAGGCAACTTAACCAACGAATGAGTGAACATCTCACAGCATGGTTTACGAACGGTCAGTCAAAAACAATACGCAGTTCTATCTTAGCACACCTGGTAGATAGTGGTCATATTGTAGATAAATCTAGATCTTTTCGGGGGTGATCTATCGTATACCTCCATCATCATTTACCAACGGAGTTCCATCCCATCTCCTACACTCAAAGCAGAAGCCATAGGAATACGTACATTCAGCCCTAATTTATGTGTTCAGAAGAAATTCCTGACACCACTATCTCTTCCGTGGCCCGATATGACGTAACTAACGATTGACATTACTTTATTTTTGATTTTAATTTCATTTTTACACATTTGCTTATTACGTAATGATTTTGATGTTTTTTCTAATGATTATCTGAAGTCTATTCATCCACCTCTGACCTACTTTAGTTATCATATTTTATAAATTTTCCTACTACTATCGGTTCACCTATCTTCCTACTATCCACTTGTACTTTAGCCTTTTTCATTTCATTGTGATTAGCACTCATGAATTGCCTTGATTGGTTTAACATTTTCATATAAATATTCATGTATATATTAGAGTAAAGCAGCCTGATGACGATCTAATCGAAAACAACGATTATTGTTCGCTTATATCTGTGTTGTTCTAATAAGAATATTGTTTTTAATAAGATTGTCGTCATCATCATCAGACCTCATACTCTCGAATATACATGATGATTTATATATGAAAATGTTCAACCGATGAAGGCAATTTATCATGAGTCAACAATCACAGCACATAATTAAGTAAAAGTACAAGTTGTTGATGATAATCTCTAATTGTAAACAATATCATTTGCTTATTATATGTGTTGTTCTAATTTTCACAATGAGAATCTTTGACATTTTTTTTATATAAGACAAAAATACTAAAATTATACATTTATTTCTAATTTAATAAGCATGTTGTTGTACAAGGAGTTTCACATTGTGTTTATTTTCTTTGTGGTGCTCTTTCTTGATGCATCGTACATCGACGACAGAAATGATCAGAATGATAATTTACAGTTTTATTCTGTCAGTTAGCTCAATACCTTGATTTCAAGTTAGATTTAAGCCTGATAAATTTATGTTTAAGAGAAAAGGGAGTGAGTGGTATAGCTTAACAAGTGAACATATATATATGTAGTGTTTCAAATCGTTTTTTAAAATTTTTCACAGCGTTTTTTTTTTCAAATTGTTTTATCATCCTTAAAATTTCAGAAGTGAATATGGAAAAACAATTGGATTTCAAATGCAAAGAAATGAAAACATATCCTTATCAAAAAAGGTTATTGAAGATGGATACAGTGTTACAGATGCAGCATTTTTTTGTGGTGACGTCAATTACCAGGCCGCTACAAATGTTATAAGGTTATATATTAAAAATGATTCAAGAGTTGAAAAGAAAAGAGGAAAATCAATGATGGGATTCTCAACTTCGTTGAAGAATTAATAGAATTAAACCCAATAATAAGAATGGTACAAATTCGAGGAAAAATAGAAAACATGTTTTCTACAAACCTATCCCTTGAATCTATAAGAATAATAATTAATAGACTTCAAATTATACTTTAAAAAAGGTTTCTTACATACATCGATTATAATATCAACTCAGAATGAAGTAAAATCAAACGACAAATATATATATATATATGCGCAAGATTTTAGTAAATATCGAAGACTCCTTAATATAAAAGTTTTTATTGATGAATCATCCTTTATTTTTTGTATATGAGAAGAACTTTGGGAAGATCTACAAGAGGAAAACTAGCAAATGCCATAGTTCAGTCAACACGTAGAACTAGTGCAAGTTTGATAATATCCACAATAACAGAAAATGAAGTTCTCTTTGTTCAAAGATTTTTTGGTTCAGTGAACTCCAATAAGTTGAAATTGAAAAATGCAATCAAAAATCAATTTTTAAGAATTGCATTTTTATCCTTGATAATGCAAAGATCCATCACTTCAATAGCACCAAAAATGTTTTTGATGAAAAAGGAGTAAAGGTTATGTTTTTGTTCCCTTATAGTTAGTTATATATATGCTTAATCCAATTGAACTTGCATTTTCAAAAATGTAGTAATCCATTATAACAAGATCACTGGCAAGCGGATTTAATTAATCATTTACAAATCTTATATTATATTAAATTCTGTAAATCAATTAACCACAAATGATTTATACAAGGTTATTCGAGGCATTTACGTCGCAATTATTTATAAAATCGATTGATAAACAAGACTTTAATTAAAAATAGTATTCTTTTCATTTTTTTTTAAAAAAGCATTTTAAAAAACGCTATGCTTATTTTTAATAAAAACGCTGTGAAGATTCTAGAAAACGAGTTGAAATACTATATATATTATTGAACGTGTTTGCATTAATAAATCTTCTTAGAAATGCTATTAGTCAAATAATACTTCATTATGAGTAGCATACTGTCAGTTACGAGTACTTGTCATTCAGTAACACATCGACGATCAATGCGATATATACAATAAAGATGAAACATTAGCTAATTTTATCGAAAAGAATTTATTATCCGAATATATATTATTCATTCTTCTCAATTCCTTCAATGGTCTAACAACCGAGTGTGATATTTACATGTATACATTGAGTGAATGTCAATATACATAGACATATTCATCGCTGTTTCATTTAAAATACTCAAATTTAGTCAATCAGTCAGTCGTCGATCAGGTCGTGCAGTTAAAATCCACAATAAAACAATGCAATGAATATTTTTACAACAGTTATTATCACCCACAAAATAACTATTGACATCAGATTATAATCGCATTAACCAATTAATAATAATGACAATCAGTGCCATGTTTGTACAGAATACATTTCTAGATATTTGTTAGCAAATAAAGTTAGTTCATTTTTTTAGTTGAATAAAGAACCGTTCATCAAAATCATAAGAGATGTTAGACATCATCTATCGATATAATTGAATACAAGTATGTAATTACATGAAACAATAGAATTAATAATAATTACCATATAGAATTTTATCCTTTTGCATCAACTAAAACTATTATATCGTTTAATTATTATTAGTGTTATTTGACGATGTTGTGATGTTTCAATGTCATGAAGCAATGAATTCATGTATATTCCTTCATGTATTTATTATTTTGACAATGAATATGATCTGTTGTATATTGCTTACTAATTCAAAATTGTAATATAATAAATAATATTAACTTTTCAAAAACAGCCTTGATGTACATGGCACACACACACACACACACAACCACACACACAACACGAACGCAAACATGCTCATCATGTAATGTCTCGTGATTATAAAGTATAAAAAAAATAAACTGCAATACTGACGAGATAGGCTCATCGAATAAGCTGATTTCAATATATGTGTCTAGAATTTTTGCAGTTTAGGCTTAAATAAAAAGGGGTGGGAAAGCAGTACAAGTAAATGTATGTATATATATATTTGAAACCACATCGAATGGGTATGTGTCTACGCCACAACTATCACTAACTACTGCCACCTTCACAACAACTGAAAGTATATATATGTATACATATATGTATAACGTAATGCATTAATTTTGTCTGCATTCTGATAACTGATTCATGCATTCATTCAATTTTACATGAATTATAAACATATTTACCATTTTTGCATGAAGAGCAGAGAAATTAGTAGAAATAGAAGAAGCATAGAGTTATTAGATGTAATCTTTTATCATTAATTATGAACAACAAAGTATTTTTCACCAGATTTCCAATTGTTTTAAAGCCTGCAAAGGATAATCACTGATTGACTTGGAATATGCCGATGACATAGTTCCACTTGGTGAAGACGCAGACAAAATGCAGCCTTCTTTCTGACTACCCTGAGCAACAATGCAAGCGTGCCATTCTCCCTCTCAAAATGCAAAATGTTGCGTCGGCACATGACCTAGTTACAGGTTGTGAAGTAGTTGAGCATGTTGACTGCTTCGCTTATTTGGGGGGTTTCGTCAGTGCTGATGGCCTGGTGACTGACGTAACTTCAGCACGCATATACGAGGGTCAGCTGGCTTTTGCCAACCTGCGTCACTTATGGCATACGCGAGATATCCGTTCGCTAACCAAAGGACGACACTACTGCATAACAATTCGCTACGTCCTACTTTAGGGCGATGAAAAATGACCACTAACAGAATAGGATATTTATAGGTTACTGGTTTTCCATCATAGGTGTCTCCGAAGCATCGCTCGTGTATTATGGGACAACCGAGTAAGCAATGCTGTTATTAGAAAACGGATGCTAAGTAAGAATGGCAGATCAATAGATGAAATAATGAAACTTTATCAGTTGAGGTGGTTGGGATATGTGTTGCATATGCCTAACCACCGGCTGCCTCGTGGAGCTATGTTTTGTGGTGTAGGAGTAGGTTGGAAGAAGTCGTTGGGCGGCCAAACCAAAACATGGCAGCAATCCATAAAGTCACTGACAAGTGAACTGAGTAATGTTAGTAAGTGTAGAGTACCTGGTTGGGGCCCGCGAGACTATAATAAACAGTGGCTAGAGACCTTAAATGAAATGGCTCAAAATCGTTTGCAATGGTTCGGGTGCATCCATTCTTTGCGTTCTCTCAAATCCTGATCTTCTGAATTCATCACCTTTATCCTTTTCTTTTAAAGTTCATTTCAGTAGATTCTAGGTTTTGAACAATATCGTCAAACCCTAAAATTTCCGACTACTCTTAATACTTTTACTACCTATACTACTATGGGATTTGAAGTGACAATTACATCTCTGTGCTGATGTGGTATGGGAAGTTGAACTGATGTACGTACACACTAAGTTCTACATTGTTTTTGACTCAGTGACTGAAAGGATAGACATTTTAATTGCATCTACGAAAAAAACCCATCCCAGATTGTAAATGCAAAGATAATTAGGCAGTAAATTCATTTTTGATGGTGTCTAAAATACAAACTATCACCTTATTACTGCATCTTATTTCCGAACGATGTGTTATTGTCAAAAGTGTCACTATGTTTATGGTTGTATATTGCTCACTGATAATCGAATCATGAACATGAAAGCACCGAAAAGATAGAAAAACTGAGCTGAAATGGAATTCAATTTTCGATATACATAATCTCCTACAAGATATTTATCACAAAATAGGCAATTAAAAAGAATTTAAAATCTACAGATGATAATAAGATAAGGTGCACTTCTGTCACCAGATCATGAAATTCCATTCTCAGTGAAATTTTTCATGCAAACAATACAGTAAGATCGTTTGGTGGATATTAATTGTTACAATAAATGGAAAGAAAGAAAAAAGTGGTCAGAATTATTAAGCATCATTTGTGATCCCTTCGTTATTCATTTCTATACTAGAATAATAATTATTTTGATTGAATGTTTGCCACATTATCAATGACCGATTTGGTCTTTTAATCAGTGGGGCAATTTTACTCAGCTAAGATGCCGTAATCGGTTTTTTTTTGTGTAAAATATCAGTCTCATCACTGTAACCAGTTCATTAGCCAACCATGTTTATGCTTTAAGACAGCAAAATGATTGTTATGTAAATGGACGGTCTTTAAAGTATATGCTCTGTTTTTCTACTTTCAACCTGAATAAATCATGTTCATCTGAAGCATTTATTTATTGTGTGAGTTTATCTCCATTTGTATAGCTAATGCTGCATGCAGGTTTATTAGGCCATCTGCAACACTTAAGATTCAACTGTTTATATTCTTTCTTTCTTTCTTTCGTAGATTCAAATGGCAGTTGAGAATATTTTTGGATCAATTTACATTTAGATCACTTCAAAACCTATAAAATATTTAATGCGGTACACTCGTTCACCATTTACCATTAGTGAATCACAAATTTGTGAATTAAAAATCTTTTTGTTTGATTGAATAGATAGATTCTATTGTATGAAAATGATACATTTGAATCGAATTAGTTTCGTTTTGTCTTTGATTCGAAGAGTTCATTTTAATAGATTGATTATTATTATTATTATTAACGACCCCTTTCAGAAATCGAACTCAATAAATGCTAGCAGTAGTGGTGTTGGAAGTATTTAAACTAGGTTGGTTATTGTGTGACCGACCAACGAATAAATTGTGATCAAATGACGATTATTTCAGAAAAACGAAAATAAAAGCCTTATTACTTGACCGTTGAATCAATTATTAGCACTGACGAATTTTTACCGTAAGAAATGCGGGAGAAGATTTTCAATAGACCACCGTCACATGAATTAACAGGTGTCTGAATAGATTTCGAGAGAGAAATTCTATGTATTCTACCTTACACTTGTCATGATTTTATTGTTAGAGTGTTATAAGAATGCATTGTTAATGTGCAATTGTTTCGAATTAGACTACATGATTTTTAAAAGAATACACAATGCTTTTCTCACCATGAAATCTTACTTCAACACCTACTATTAACATTTATATCAAATCTTGCATTTATTGAATACTGTTAAAGTGACTAGTGGTCACCAGTAGCTCTTTGGGAAATTACAGTCTTAATGCTTAACTCGTACGATGAGTCGGTGTAATTTCGTTTACATAGCTGAATGGTCTAATCTCAAAGCTTTCGTCGTCCTTCTGGACAGCATCAACAGCATAAACGTCAGATAGAAGCCAGATATTTGAATTTCTCTGTCGGTTTTTGGCACGATACTTTTCAAAACATTTTATGTCTAGAAACAAGAGCAGGTAAAATTGTAAACTAATAACATCTAATTTTCCCGTACTTTGGACACGCAGCACGAAAAGGAAGATAACAAGAAGCAATCAAACGATATACATGACAATAATCGAAATGGAAAGAGTACTGAAACTTTGGAGATTTAGAAGAAGAAAGACAATTGAACTACTAGCGCTTATTAAAACTAAGGTATCATCATTTTTCATTAGTCTTTCAAACAGTCAGTAATTTAATGAGCCGGTGTCTTGTGAGTATTTGACTAGGTTGCACTTCTTGACAGTCAGAAAAATTTTTTTTAACTATCATCCATGATCCAACGACTTCATTCAATGCATTTGACTGATTTATTCGTTTCCATGCATACTTCGGCTTTATTATAACTTTGTTCACCTTTTGTCTTCATAAAACAACACGAAATCTGTGAGGATATCTACTGCTAAATACCTTCAATCTTGATATATATATTCCGCACCTAACAGTCATATTTGAAGTTTTGTAGTCTCATTTCGTGTTCTTGATTGGTGACGGGATAATTACTGTATTCACACGAAATTATCAGGCGATCGCTCTTCAAAAGGTCAAGGTGACTAGCGAATCTAACCACTGTAATGAATCGATAGTTGCCAAACACGTAAGATCGAATCGACAGAGCGAATGTTGACGGATATAGTAAAAACCAACTTTTTAATACATTGAGAGTGGAAATCAGGGGGAAGGTAGCGAGCCAACAATACCTACGTTTAAGTTTACGCTCTATAATGATTGAAGAGAGCCCTCACTTGGAACCCTCAAGATAAAAGGAAAAGAGGAAGGCCAAGAAACACACTCTGCGGGGAAATAGAGAAATATATGAGAAGAGTGAACGAGAATTGTACAGAACTGGGAAGAGAAGCCCAGGACAGAGTAGGTTGGAGAAAACTGGTCTGCTTCTCGTGCTTTATTGTGGGTAACAGGCGTAAGTAAGTAGAGCAATGATTGAAGAGAGAAAGAATATAGAGCATTATTCACCACAATCCATTACATATTTGAATATATAAACCATATTTCGAACAAAAATACTAGTATAGATAGAGTAGATCAATATCTCCTCCAAACAATCATACTCCGCCATGGAGATAGAAGATCAAATAATATGAGATTGTGAAGTCATTATCTTGTTTACAATAATAGTGTTTTAAATACAGATAATCCTAAAATCTGGACAAGACATTGTGAAAACTAAAAACTCTAGAACGCCCAAATTAATTACATAATTTCTTCCAATAAAGCATTATTGTATATCAAATCACAGAGCGAACCGGTCACATCACTGTCACAGATTGACTACAAACAATAATGTCTTTCTTTTTTAAAAGAAGAGAAATTCCGTTTTTATCAGCGCAAAAGAGATTGCTTGTCATTAGCAATTCGCTTTTTAGTTTTACTTAACTTTCCTTAGGTGTGTAATATAAATCCTTCTTTCAATCATTGCATGAAAAAAAATTGACAAACAAGTACCAAGGAAAAAACATGACTTAGTTGTTTTCATCAACATTATTGTTTATGATGTGAGGATTTATTTTAATGACCGACAGTGAAAACAGGTGAGATAGGAAGAAGAATAAGTAACTTAAGAATCCGTCATAAAGCTAAACTCATAGAACCAAGCTTACATTCTGAAAGGTAGTAGCAAAATATTATTTAGTTGAATACCTCCGTCGAACATCTCCGACGGCTGGCTGAAGTAAACAAAAATTTGTGTATAAAAATATTTTCAAAAAATCAGAAACTCATCGATGCTATAAATAATTCCGTGATTTGTTTTTTTCTAGTTCTTATTTTGATCACTGATTACCAGTGAAAACTAAGCAACACTGCCGTACAAACGGCTAACATTTTTTTTAATTGACGCTATTTTAAACAAGAGTATGATATCTACTTTCTCATGGAAAAACAAAGAATACAATTCACTACTTTGCCTTTCGTCATGTTAATAAGTTGGCCAAAGAAGACAATAATTGGTCACAAGCACTGAGCAATCATTACTTTCACATGTACGGATTAAGAAATGATTGACTGTGTGAAGTTGAAGTACGATCTACCTCTTCAGTATAAAAGAATACTATTAGACGTGTTTAGGCTTACAAAACCATACTAATTAAAAAATCTTGAAGAAAAATAACTTCATTATTTTTATCAAAGTAGAATCAATGAAAGCAGAAAAATGTGAAGGAAAAATACTAATTTTTGATCGCATAAAGCATACTAATAGTTGACTGTGATGATTTTAAATCTGAATCAGTACTTGAAAATTCCTAGAATGTTCAACGAAACAAGATTCAATAAGAACATACTTTTTTTCTAGCAATATATTATAAAGGTGATAAAGACGACCTTGAACTATAGAGTTCATATTACATTACTTTGATCGGAAATTTCTAAGCCAGTTACACTCATTATTGCTCAGTTTAATTTATAATTTATTATGAATAAAATTCCGATTTTACTTAAGTCTACCGTGTGAAAATGAATAGGTGACAGCAGAGAAAGTTTTAAAAGTTATCCGACAAAGTACTGATTTATTAGGTTAAATTTTTTCCAGTTACAGTTATGGAGATTAGTGATGTAACACATTGAGATCACCAATCAATTATTGTTAGACCACCATTAGAAACGTGGAAGCCTTGAACCGCCATTTTATCCTGACATGGGACTCATTAGCAGTGAGTGTATCCACAACTCCTGCACCTCGAAGGATTCGAACCCAGGACCTTCGGTCTTGCTAGCAAATGCCTAACCTCTGGACCACTATGTCGGCATCAAATGGTGTTAGTATCTAACTCAGATCAGTCAGTTAAATTGTCAAAATTGAATATTAGGTAATAATAAGTGAGAACATATTAACGAGTGAGTTGAATGTTGGCACAAAATCAAAAAAAATTACATAAGGATGAATTAAAGAAGAACAAGAATATCAAGGTCTTTTAGTACCAGGTTCTCTCAAAGCACTTTAAACTAAGAAATAAACATCGCTAAACGTTGAAAATGATTCTAAATAAATTTCAAGCAAAGTAAGTTTGCTGCATCAAGTAACTTTTTTTAAACAATCAATAATAATTATTCGCATTGAACAATGTACACTAACTATATTCAACTGATTTGAAAGAATAGCAAATCCACATATACACGATAACCAAACATAATTTTACTTAATAAATTGTTTCAACTTTTTGGAATTTACATGTTGTAAGGTTTAATAAACTGTAACATGAATCTTAAGCAACTTTGAATGATTGAAGACAACATTTTTACTACAATGATATGTAAATACTGATGATCACAGGTAATAAACGAAATTATGAAATTCTGCTTTCAGTACTGCAGAAATAAAGTAATATAGTGTAAACTACTAGATCACAGCTTAGTGTTCTAAAAGTTAGCTGCTCTCAAAAGAAGCTAAAGGTTATGAGTTCTGTCAATGATAAACTCATGGACTGAGTATCGCAATTTTATGAAACAGCTCTACAGTGCTTTCGCTGGTTGTATAATTAAGGAATATATATATATATATATATATATATATATATATATATGTATATATAAAGTGAGAAAGTAATCATTTTGAAAATAACTCTGCAATTACGAAAAGTAAATCTATGTTTTATCAAACAATATATTCAACTTGTCTTATACTGATAAAAGTATGTTAAAGTTCGCATAAATATGAAATTTATTGTTAACTCAAAAAAAAATTCAAACATTCTCAATTTCTCTCTCCTACTAATTATATACTATAGACACATGTCATTTGTCGGCAAAACTAATCAAAATTTTAATGATAAATAAAAGAACCCAGTCATTAATTAACAATACAAAATATCACAGTCATGTAAGTAAGTGGTTATGATGCATAGCTGACCTACCATATAAATCTTTGTTCATTGAGCTCCAGGATTTATCTGAAACATGAATGAAATGAGATAATGAATGCTTTTTATAGGTTTGATTTTATATTTTCTTTTTGTCTACAAGAAGCTATTGTATATAAGAAATGTTGAGATTACTATTCTCTACTATTGGTTAAATTAGAAATATCAATGATGTGTGAACAGAGAGAGAGAGAGAGAATGAGAGAAACAAACACATTTATTTCTATCGCACAAATAAATGTTAATGAGTTTCAATGTGACAAATCAAGATTCTTTATTGTTTCACTATGATATAATTTCATTTGTTTAAAAAGTGAAGTACGTTATGAAAATCAACCGGATAAAGTTGGAAATTAACCTTGTCATTTAGTTCAATGCCAGAGCCAAAAATTGCATTGAATTAAGTAGCTGTACATTGTAAACGATACTTGGATGGAAATTATTTAGGAATTGTGAGATCCGAAATTCAACTAGACAGTTGCACTTAGTCCAAGGTAATATAATCATTAACCTAAATCTGGATCAGTCATTATTAACAAGAGACTTATTTAAAACATACTGCAGCATATGTCACTGTGATGTACAACAACAACAGCAGATATAAGAAATCAAGGATACTGGAAGTAAGAAAGCAAATTGTTTCAGGTTACATCAATGATGAACTCAGTCCAGTAGCTAGGTTTTGTCAACCATTAGGAAGTTTCTGACTGACCACTATGAAAACTATCACTATTTGTCTAGATAAAGAGACCGAATATGCGCAAAGCATGTTCTAACTATCTCATGGATTAAGGTTCACAGCTTCATCCAACTAGCTGTTTCCATCCAGTACTGTTTGTCTAATCTCAACACCATAAACTCATTGAATTAAATTTATGACTGAGATTCAGGATATTTTCCAAGATTATCATGAAGAGCTTCCTTATTACACGAATGAACAGTAGACATTGATATGAAATGCAAACTGGAAACATAGATATTTATTGCTCTAATGAAAGCAGTCTAACGAATTTTCATTTGAAAATTGCATGAGGTTGTTTCAGAAATGGACTGTCACCGCGACCATTTCTAAAGCTAATGGGATTATATTTAGTGGCCTTCGCTCCATAGTGTGGGCAACAGGGGAGTGACATCCCCCCTCATAAGCTCATAAGTACATGAGGTCAACTTGCTCAAAAGCAAATCCCTTAATCAATCTTTTGTCTCTACAAATAACCCTTCTCCTAAATCCTTAGCAACTAGTGCCTTTAATGCTAATGATTTGAGTATACGAATTGTTATTCTAGTTCTCTCGGAATCCGTATCTAAACTACAAGTTGGAGCTTTTAGTGTTCAGATCTCTTTCCAAATACGACAAACAGCTTTCTTAGTTAGGGCTCTAGAATCTCGTGCCATCGATGTATGCTGCATCTCCAAAACGTGCACACAGGATCAGAGTACAGTGGTTCATTCGACCTCACAATTTCAAAATGACGAAATGTCGCTTTGTCTTATCTGGAAGCTCCACTGCTGCCTCCCGTGGTCTAGCTGGTGTTAAGTATAGCACTACGTCCTAGAGAATAACTAGTTCTCTTAGATTGGACCCCAGTAAACAGTTGCTTGTTCACTGTCCGGACTAAATCGGACGGAAAAACTTGAAAAGATAGGGACACTCGCCGTTGCCTCTTCGTTAACTCTGCCTACGCTCCCACTGCCAGCATCTCAAATGGAGTAAAAGGTGAGGTTTACAGAAAGCATTCGGAACTCCTCCAAAATGTTAAGGGCTCTGATGTAGTAATAGTGGCTGGTGACTTTAATGATCAAGTAGGTAGACTAAATGAAATCGAAAGATACTTCGGCTGGTCTCATAGCATTGCTGCTCATTAAAAAGTTAATGACGACCATCTGATGCACAAATGCTCAGATAACGATTTTTTTCTAGCAAACAAAAGATTTAAGTATGAAGATAAACATCTGAAATAACGACCCATAACTTCACTCAGTAGCGGAACCAGATAGACCATATTGCCATAAAAGAATCTCGCTCATTTTCAGACTGAAACCATGTTCTAGTAAAAACACGAAATTATCTCAACATTCTGTCAGTCAGCTAGTTAAAATGTAGAACTTCGTACGTACATACATCACTTCAAGTTGCCCTACCACAATTACACGGAGAGATGGTTCTGTCAATTCGAATTCCATAGGCGTGGAGGTCATAACAGTATTAGTGGCAATTGAAAAGACTGGTGATCGGATATACAATTCGAGAAGTATAATCCAGTGAAATAAACATCGAAAGAAAAACTATCAACGAGAATTCAGAAGATTAGAATTTGACAGAAAGTAAAGGAAGAATTGATCTGCACCACTCCAAGCGATTTTGAGCCATGTTATTCGGGGTCTCTAACCATGGGTTATGATTGCCTCGCGGACCCCGATCTGGTAGTCAGCACCTACTAACATGTCTCATTTCAACTGTCAGTGACTTCAGTGATTTCTGCAATGTTTTGATTTGTCCGCCCCTCGCTTTATTCCAGACTAACCTTGCTCGAGATAACATAACCCGACGAGGTAGTCAGTAGTTGAGCATACGTAACAAGTCCGAATCATTTCAAACGATAAACAATCAAGTGATAATTCATCCTTACCTAGTACCATTTTCCCAACCCCAGCCTTTGCTTACTCAGTTGTCACAGGATGCGCAAACATTACTTCGAAGATGTTAGTTACCCTCAAATATCATTCATTCTCGGTAGGCATGTTCCACACCCGTGTAGTAGGACAGAGCGGACTGTTGCGTATTAAACTCGTCCTTTGGTTAGTAGACGGATATCGTGCCTATACCATTACTAACGCAGGTCGGTGTAAGCAAATCAAGCCTTATGAATCCATGCTGATATTTCGTCGCACACCAGGACATCAGCATCAATGAGACTCTCAAGATGAGTGAAGCAGCTTTCTACACAACAACCACTTCACTCTCTATCACTAGTCCAGGTCCCGACGCAAGCCGATCCTTAAGCAACATTTCGCATTCGGAAGGGCAGAATTGCATTCCAAACATGCTTTCATTGTTCCTTAAGGTGGTCAGAAGACTGCATTTTGTCAGCGTCCTCACCAAGTATAACTATGTCATTGGCACATTCTAAGTCGACAAGCGGATCTCCCGGTAAACGTCCGCCTCCTGAAATGTCAGATGATGAAAGTGTTTTTTCTAAGCGCTCATCGATGCCGAAGTGAAACAAGAATGGAGAACGTGGAAAAACTTGACAAACGCAATCGAAGTAATCAACTCTGATAACAACTTCCCACAAGCTCTGAATCTACTATTAATGTTCGAATAGACAACATGTATAAGAATCATATCCGACTCTGGATAATTTCAACTGATATGTTGTCCTAGGATCGCTATTTAGACGAGCGTTGTCTGCTGGTTTGATGGTTATAGATCTTCTTAACTAAGTCAGGATTATTAGCGAATCCAACTTCTCAAGAACCGTTAAATACCAGTCAATGACAATGAATTCCAAATCTTTTTAAAAGTGTGGAAATTAGATTCAGTCCCTAGAACCAACTGGAACTTCAGAAAAGAGTATGTATCATCATCCTGGGAGGCTTCTACTTTGTGATGAATCCTCACAACATTTTCGACAATTATAAAGGTCTAAACATGCTTATTTTCAAAAGTACTGAAATCTGTTAAAGTTTGCATATGACAGTTTAGCTGTAAAGATCATTTTAGATTGCTCTGTATTTAAATGGCGTTTCAGTTTCAGGGCGTTCGGTGCTTCTAATTTACGTTTACTGTAAAAAGTGGTCAACATGCATTGTGCATTTGTGTTTTTCTGTTCCTTGAGAGTTTTATTCAGAATAGATCATAACTTATTCGTATTTAACATTATTCGAAATATGTTTCACATCCTTACTTCCAGGATAAAGCATTTAGGTAAAAGGATGCAAATAGTAGTAGTGTGCACATGTTACCTTGAAAAGATATGTAAATACCAATAACGTAAATAACATTTCTACTGTAAGACCTTTTAGATGCTATCCGAACATAACCTAACCACCTGGCAACTAGTGGCCATAAACATTTATGTACAATGTACCTTGAAAATGGAAAACTGTGTCTTAAGTGTGAGTCTACACTCCCTTGATGTAGCGAACTACTGCGAATAGTCATTAGGTTTTTGTCGCTGAGTAGCCACATAATTTATGTTTGAGACATTATAGTTATTAACACTGTAAAAGGCCGACTATTTGACTGTGATGAGAGTAATGCTATACTATGGCTTTGAAACCAGGCCTCTTCTAGCTGAGGACCTATAGCCATCTTTTTTCTCTGATTATAGTTATTCCTGTCTAATGGGTGAGCCACATTCAGGAGTAACATTGGGTTTTTAAGGTGACCCAGAAATGTGTGCTACGGTAATATGAAATTAGTTCCTTTGGTGTTATCGTCTTGAAGTATATTCGTAAGTACAATATACGGGTTTCAGGAATGCCGGTTTATTGACCTCCGTTTAATGGATTATCGGTTGAAGAGCTTTTCAGTTTAAAAAGCTCATTCACGATCCACAAAACTTCTTGAGTCATAGTTAGCGGTTTATTGACATGAATAGAGGATTTCGCTTAACAGGCTTACATATCCAGTAGCGATGTATCACTAATGTCTCCAGGTGGGATCCTAGCTATAGTTATCGATTTAGAGAGTAGATCTCAATGAAATACTTTCCCGAGTCCTTAGAATGATATCAAGTGTCTTGTAGAAATACTCCAGGGAAGCCAGTCTTACCACCTCAGCCAGGTAACGATTTACAGAAATCTAATTCTCATAAAGAGCACGAGGTGAGCCTGCTGTCAGTTTTGGTATACGGGTATTTCCCCTAAAGTGGATGTTCGGGGTGAGCCTAAATAAGTTCCTCAGTGGATTATCAAGTGTTTAGAACTCTGTGGGTTGAAAGGTTACCTCTGAGACGACTATGTTCCAACAAGTAAAGGCGGCGAGTAGAGGTTCTATTACTATCGTTCGAAATCAGATTCTCAAGAGGATTTTACGACCCAACTTTAGATACGTTCTTCTTGGGTGAAGGGAGAAGTATAATATTCCCACGCTTCATATTAGACCAACACCAAGACTAGAACATTTTCAGCTTATCTAATAACTTCTTGTGTTACAAACATCCAAGTGGCACGAAAGACCTAAAAAGAGTATTTCTGCCATCCTTCTACCGAATCATCGTCAAAGAAATACAATGTGTAACTTATGAACTAAATTTACAATTTGTTTATTGCATTTCTACATCCCTGAATAGTATATTATAGCTATGACTCAATAAATCAAGTAAAACTACTGACGTTTGCTACAATGAACGAGAAAAACAATTTTGAATATACAGAAATGACGAACCTATCAAATGTATCTGGAATTAACTGACAATTAACGAAATAACAAAAATCATTTGAAATAGTGTCAAACTTAAGCAGCAAAACAAAAGTCCATAACCAGCTTCAATATCCAATATCTAATATCTTTTTCACGAGCTAGAGTAAGCCGACTGATTTCTTTGCGCTCGATTCTTGTTCTTTCGGTACGGTTCCAGGCGTTCAGTAGTGTCAAATGAATGGAGGTCTAGCCACTTGACTGTCTAATTCTAGTCAGTTGGCAGTTGGTTGTGAGTTTGTATGTCTCGGGATTTTAATGAAAATGTTTGTTTCAGGGCAGTAGGGTTTCTGGATACGAGAAGCTGTCACATTACCAGACCTGAGATCAGTTAGCTGCAATGTGGATAATAAGGATAAAATTCTAATGCTAATATGAATAAAATTTCAGAACTAAGTAATATATAGATGAATTTAGTTTGTTAATTGGTAGTGAAGATTGCGAGAGAAGACCGTGGTGTAAGCAAGGGGAAGGAAACAGAGATTATAGGCGAGATAGATTAAGTAAGTGAGGCAGAATATGCGTGACGTGGCACTTCGGTTGGTTGAGTTTGGAACCGCTTTTTACTGCCCATTTCTCAATGGATGTAAGGTCCTTTTGAAGCTCAGTCGAATCCTCTTCGCTCCTAATGGACCATCAGATCTTCGCATCATCGGCGTAGATCACTGCAGGTGAGCCAAACACTGCACAACCCTCGGAATGTGCAACGTCCCAGCCAAAATATACCGTCTTTTTAAAGGCCAAAATGTCTCATAAGGTAAATCCCTTACAATGATGGTAACTCTTGACTCGGTATGACTTGCTGAAAACATCATCCTTTCATCCCAAAGACCATCTGTCAAATTGTCATCGCTGATTCTCATCAGGCATGACAAGCCGTGGTCGGTACAAGCAGCAGCCAGGACTATGACAGGCACCCAAGAGCAGGCCACTGTGGTAATTCACTGTGTACCCGAACTCACTGGCGGCAACCCGGACGAAGCTCAAGAGCACCATGTGCAACAGTGGCGATGGCTATCGCGTAGCCTAACCCTTCACACCACGATGGCTGTTTGCATTTCTAGGTTTCCCCTCCAGTCACACCTTACGTCCATCGAGTCACCACGCCTGATGGCTGTGACGTTTAGGAACCGGGAAGACATGACTGAAGCACTCCAAGCTTGGTACAGTTCAAGGAACGATCTGTCTAGCCACATCAGGTGTTGCGAAAGCCGACCTAGATCTGTGAGACAACAGCAGGGAGGCCAAAATGAACGCACAAAACTGATAGTTAACCTCGGTCAACTACCCCTGGCACAAGACACAATTGAACCAACCGCGCAGGCAAAAGACCTGCAGAAGCCAGTTCCCACAGAAATGGCCGATTTGGTTTGAATAACTTCTTTAAAAATCCGACAGCGACTGGTGCTGCAGAATCGCACCAGATGCTGAGACAAACCACCAAGTTCCTCTATAGCAACGTTAGAGGACTAAGGGGTTAGCTGTTAGAAATCAGGAATATCATCGGATTATCATCTCTCTCTTGGACAAGCTGTTCATGATGCATATCTTGAGACCTGCTAGTTGTTATGATTTCCATCTCCTCATATCACTTACTTAATCTAACTCACCTATCATCTCTGTTTCCTTCCTTCCCCTTGGATCTAGGAAACAAGAATTTAGTAGTATATAATATAACTACAAGGAATAGAGTCTGAAAGTACTCTAAAATTGCAACTATACCTCTGACCGTATTAGTAAGTAACTTTGCGTGTATCTATTAACTTTTCCACAAGTCCTGAGTTTGTCAGTGAGTGAATGTATGTATACTGCCGAAGCAACTAGAAAAAGAGCAGTTGAATGAGGCAGCTAGACCTACCGTACAATGGTTCTGACTTGGAATGGTTCCGTTTGCCCGAATTTGTTTTCAGATTGTTGACCAATGAATGTAGACAACTTTTCATTGCTTCGGGGGTGATAAAGTATCCCGAAAATGGATTGTTTCCCGTAAATGAAAGAAAGTCAGCGCTTTATCCAGTAACCAATATGTTTTTTAATTAGCTAGTATAAGCCAAATGATTTCTTTACGATCGCTTCTTGTTCCAGGTATTTAGTAATATCCACCAGATGGTAGTCTAGCCAAGGGACTGCAATAATTCCAGTCAGTTTGCAGTAATTTATGAACTTTCGTGTCCTATAATATGAGTGGATGGGTTTATCTCTGGGGATACCAGCAACTACCAAATAACAATGCTGGATATCAGTTTGTTGCAATCTGAAGTATAATAATGAGAAAATTCTAATGCTAATGACATCATAGAATTTCCTGGCGTAGCCGCTACCTTGAAGTGGTGGTCAGGCTCGCTTATCGTGACAATCCAGCCAAGCTATATTGGCTGCAACATATGTTCCTGTAGGTCCTACCATGCAAGGCAGGTCGATTGTAGGACGATGAGACTAAAGGCAGCTACCAAAGGTCTGAAGGCGAAGTCGTACTGCTGACTGCAGAGGGGTGTGATGGCAGTAAGGTGTTTCCCTCGAACAACAAGCACATGCAGCTATGCTTCTGCCTTCTCACAAGAAAGTGTTAGAAAAGGTCGACCCTAAAAATGTCACACCTCATCCTACCTCACGGATTTCCGTCTCCGGCGGTAAGGGCTGCCCAATAAGGGCTTTTAAAAAGAGCAAAGCTAACACTCAAAAAACCTCTCATAAAAAGACCTTGCGTGACCGGCCTCAAGCTGTTATCCCCTGGGCTTTGCGGACACGCTCAAAGGTCTCTAAGACCAACACTAATATACCTTCTTTTTGAGGTTCCTCAAGAAACACCCTTCCACGGCGTGGGCAGCCGGGAAGTGACAACCGCTCTCATACCTGTAACAGCACACGAGACCAAATTGGTCAAAATCAAATCCTTCTTATACCCTCTAATATCTCTCTTATCTCTACGACTAACTGTTCTCACATTCCTTTATCACACTGCACAGCTAATGCAGACGATGCGAGTTTACGAAAAATCATTTCTGGTCTCCTGGAGTCTCGTTCTAAATTACATGTTGGAGCATGTATTGTACGAACATTGTGTCAAATAGGGCTACTGCCTTCCTTAGCCAGGACATTAGAATCCCGCTCAATCCATGTATGCTGCGTATCGGAAAGGCGAAAGATGAGTTATACAGAAAGCTTTCGGACCTCCTCCTAAAAGCTAAGCTCTCTGATATAGTAATAATGGCTGGTGACTTCAATGCTCAAGTAGGTAGACTGAGTGAGCAGGAAAGATACCTGGGTGGATCTTATGGTGTCGCGGCTCAGAGAACAGACAATGGCGACCGTCTGTTGCGACTGTGCCCAGAAAACCGCCTATTTTCGGCACACACTAACTTTGCGCCTAAGGAAAAACATCTTTTGACTTGGTGACCCCCAAAGTCGTCACAATGCTGGACTCAACTAGATGACATTGCCATCAGCCACCGATGGAGAGGATCGATAGAGGACCGTCGCTCGTTCTGTGCCACATTTGTAGATTAACGTCATGCTCTAGTCCAGGCAAAGTCTTCAACAGGGTATTGATAAACAGAATGAAGGACTTCGTAGACGCTCAACTTCGAGATCAACAGGCCAGATTTCGTAAGGATCGATCGTGTACTGACCAAATTGCTACATTGTGGAACAATCAATTGAATGGAACTCACCACTCTACATCAACTTCATCGACTACGAGAGGGCATTCGATAGCGTGGATAGGAAAACACTGTGGACTCTTCTTCGACACTGCGGCGTGCCTGAGAAAATAGTCAACATCATACGGAATTCTTATGATGGATTCAGCTGCAAAATCGTACACGGAGGACAGCTAACAAACTCTTTCGAGGTGAAGACCGGTGTCAAACAAGGTTGCTTACTCTCACCCTTTCTCTTTCTCCTGGTGATCGACTGGATTATGAAAACGTCAACATCTGGAGGGAAGCACGGTATCAACTGGACACTTAGGACGCAGCTGGACGATCTGGACTTCGCAGATGACTTGGCTCTTCTATCGCACACTCAACAACAAATGCAAGAGAAGACGACCAGTGTAGCAGCAGCCTCTGCAGCAGTAGGTCTCAACATACATAAAGGAAAGAGCAAAATTCTCCGATGCAACACAACATGCACCAATCAAATCAGTCTTGATGGAGATGCCTTGGAGGACATTAACACCTTTACACATCTGGGCAGCATCATCGACAACCATGGTGGATCCGATGCAGATGTGAGGGCATGGATCGGCAAAGCAAGTGCTGCATTTCTACAGTTGAAAAATAACTGAAACTCCAAACAACTTTCAAACAAAACCAAAATCACGATTTTCAATACAAATGTCAAGAAAGTTCTACTGTATGGAGCGGAAACTTGGAGAACTACGAAAGCCATCATCCTGAAGATACAAGTGTTTATGAACAGTTTTCTACGCAAAATAATTCGTATTCGCTGGCCAGACACCATCAGCAACAACGAACTGTGGGCGAAAACAAACCAGATTCCAGTGGAGGAGGAAATCAGGAAGAAGCGGTGGAAGTGGATATGACACACATTGCGGAAAGCACCTCACTGCGTCACAAGACAAGCCCTCACTTGGAACCCTCAAGGCAACAGGAAAAGAGGAAGGCTAAAGAACACACTACGCTGAATAAATAGAGAAAGGTATGGGAGGAATGAACAAACATTTGACAGAGCTGGAGAAGGAAGCCCAGGACAGAGTTGGTTAGAGAAAACTGGTGGTCTGCCTATGCTCGATTGGTGGTAACAAGAGTAAGTAAGTAAGTAATTCATGCTCCAGTGCGAGCGCGTATTTGTCTGCGACTTACCGGATGAAAGAAAGACACAGCACAGCGGAGCTTTGAATATATTTCAGGAACAACTAGAAAGATAGGCGAGCATGTAAGTGACTCCAATCCGGAGGCAGGTTGGAATGACATCAAAAAGGCTGTGGAAACAGCAATGATATCTGCCAGCAAGGTAAACCATAAGGCTAGAAAGAATCCGTGGATTTCGGTAGAATCCCCCGAACTGATAGGCTCTCGGAAACTTATCCTGCCTGACTCTGAACATGGTGAAGAGCGAAGTCAGCTTAAGCGCAAGCTGATAAAAAGACTACACAATGATCGAGTGCAGTGCTGGGTAGAGAATGCAAGAGCCATGGAAAAGGCAGCAGCAATAGGCGACAGTAGACAACGTCTCCGCCTTATAGAGGAAACCGGTAGTAAAAGCCCATCTGTTAGCGAAACCATCTCAGAAAAGGATGGTCTTATTATTCATTCTCAACCCAGGAGGTTGGATCGATGGGCAGAATACTTCAGTGATCAGTTCAACTGGCCTTCAGGCACATTTCTTTTACCCATAGTCTCCAGTCATCCCGAAGGGCAAGCCGACTTCAGTCCCCTTAGTCTTTATGAAGTTGATAAAGCTACAGTCAATCTAAAGCAAGGTAAAGTAGCAGGTCCTGATAATCTTATCACTGTGATTTTTGAGGATGATGGTGCAGTTTTAACAATTGCATTGGCCGAGATCTTAGGTAGAATCTGGGAACTGGGCATCATACCATCTGACTGTTCTAAATTGCTGATTGTCCCACTCTATAAGAAAGGACAAATGTCCTCTTGTGAAACTCACAGCGGAATCAGTCTAACTAATATACTATAAAAAAAATATTGGCTTCAGTAATACTCCGACGCTTAACGAAAGCTCGTGAAGAGCAGACTCGAGTAAACCAGGCTGGACGTGGATGTATATACCAAATATTTTCACCACGTCAGGTCCTAGGAAAAAGACAGACGTTCACATGTCTCACAGTAGAAGTATTTCTCAACCTTAAAGCAGCATTTGACCCTGTTGATCGTGAGGTTCTGGGTCAGTGTCTCCCGTTAAAAGGTCTACCAAAGAAGTACATTTTCCTTATATAGGTTCTCTACTAGAACACCACTGAGCGAGTTAGAGCCCAAGTCTAACTGCCATCGGGATTGATTACTTCAAGTGCTTTCCGTTAGGACTGTCCACTCTCACCATTCTTGTTTAATTTTGTCATAAACATGCTGCTAGATGTAACATTATTCTCGTCACATTTTTCAGTAGTAGACCGTCTACCAGGAGGATCGCTTGTTGACTTAGAATATGCCGATGACATAGTCCTATTTGGTGAAGACGCTGACGAAATTCAGTCTTCCGACTACCCTAAGCAACAGTGCAAGCGTGTTCGGGATGCGATCCTCCCTCTCGAAATGCAAAATATTGCTTCATGATTGGGTTGCATCGACACCTGAACTAATGATAGGGATTAAAGTAGTAGAGCGTGTAAACGGCTTCACCTATCTTGGGAGTCTCATCAGTGCTGATGGCCTGGTACGTAACGAAGTCTCAGCACGCATATACGAGGGTCAATTGTCTTTTACCAAGTTGCATCACTTATGGCGCAGGCCAGATATCCGTTTGCTAAACAAAGGCCGACATTGCTGCATAGTAGTTCGCTACGTCCTACTTCACGGCTGCGAAACATAGACAGGAAGAGCATAGGGTATTCACAGGTTATTAGTATTCGGTTGTGGATGTCTTCGAAACATTGCTCTTATATCGTCCGACAACCGAGTAACAATGCAATAGTTAGGAACTGAGTACTGGGTAGGGATGGCAGATAAATTGATGAAGTATTGAAACTCCGTCGGTTGAGGTGGTTGGGACATGTATTTAGGATGCCCAACAACTGACTGCCTCGACGAGCTATGTTTTGTGGTGTAGGAGTAGTTCAGAAGAAAGCTAGGGGCGGTCAAACCAAAACATGGCAGAAATCCATGAAGTCACTGACAAATGGACTGAGTCATGTTGATAAATGTAGGCTACCTGCATGGGGTCCGCAAGACGAATGTCACCAATGGTTAGAGACCTGGAACAACATGGCTCAAAATCGTTTGCGATGGCGCAGGTGCATTTATTCATTGTTTTATCTCAAGTTCTAGCCTTTTGTGTTCCTCATCATCTCTATCTTTCTATTTCTAACCCTAACTCACTGAATTATACTTCTTGAATAATATCTTCGAACCCTAATCTTTTCCATCACTACTAATGCTAATACCACCATAGGATTTGAATTGTGAGTTGCGTCTCTGCTAATGCGGTATGGCAACCTGAACTGATGTATTTACATACGAAGTTCTACGTTGTAATTGACTGACTGAATAGAAATAAGTTGATTAATTAGCAGCGAAGATTATGAGAGAGGATAGAAATATTAGCAAAGCACATGCAGAATAGATAATGATCAGGAGAAAATAGGTCAGTGATCTTAGAAAATGAAAATGGTAACAATAATCACATTTCAAAACATGTATGAAGCTTGTCTTTACAGGATTTTAGGGTGAATATTATCACATCGAGGTGGAATTCCTGGGCTCAGGGATTCGCGTTAACAAAGTACTAAGGCATGATTCAGTCGGATATTCCTTAGGCCGTCATCAGGACTTACATTCGCGTAGGAATCTAAACTCTTCTGTATCTAGTTTAGGTGATAGGTGAAGTTGGTGTTAAAGATCTCAGCCATTTCTAGGTTGTCACGATCTTTAACATTCGGGCCTTCGATAGCACAACCACGCTGGTTCATTGGTTTTCTTTTGGTCATGAACCTATAGTGAATCCACTTTTATGAAGAGAACGCGATTGGTTTGATAGAAACATTCATTATTATAACCAGTTGTACCAAATGTTTTACTGAACCTATTCGTTCATAACAGCCCTGAAGCGCTAACTTTCTGTTTGTGTTGCTGCCATCTTGGCTCCACTGTTTCAGTAATTTCGTCCCACTTTCCTGACACGACTCTGGTATTCTTTCGATGCCACGAAATCGCCAGCAAATATACTCTTCAACGTGGAACAATTCTTCATCTCAGTGACGGGCTCGTAATTTATATGTAGTGGTGATCATTGTCAATTTCGACACGGTCGCCATTACAAACCTTAACAGATATTTTCTGTTTACCTCTATTTTTGACACTCTATTCGTTTATTAGTATTTCATACTTTCCGAACCTTGGCATCGCATCTATTTCCCAGTTATAAATGAGAACTATGTTCCATTTCCTTTAGGGAGACTAATCACTTTTACAAGGATTTCCTTTTCACATGTAGCAACCGTCCAGTGCTTCGCTCAACCCATGTTCTTCTCCTTCCGCGTGTGTGCTTTGCCTGACCTCCATTATGTATAGTTCCCTTATATTCATCGCCACGGGCACGTAAAAGACTCTCTCTCATGGTCGTGCGGTTTGCCCTGATATAACCAAAGTAGAGCGCTTTTTGTCTTCCATATGCATTTTGTTTGGGATCATGTCTAACATAAGTGAGTCATGGTCACTACTTACCCTTGGCGTTTGGTCAGAGACATCCTCGATTATTCACCTGTTCGTTGTCTTACCAGTGACTTTTCTCCAATAACCTACATAAGTTCAGGTGAACAGTTAGTGTTGTTATACAGAAAATGAAAGGTCTGAGTATCCTTTGTTTTATCCAAAAATATTATCTGCTGAGTCGTCACACACCTGACCTAGTTCTTCAAGGGTTCGAAAGTTCAAATGGGGACTTAGTAGTCGCTATATGTGACGAACGAGGCCGCATGGATACTCTAGTTGCGATTGTGGTGTAAAGGTCTATGCTGCGTTATAGCCACCATCGACATTGTATGTTATGTAAGGAACCTTCGTCCTACTTTTCACTGACCAGGTCAGGCACTCCATGAACCATCGTGCTGGTTTGTTCTTGAGTGTCTGTTGATGTTCCAGCAGTTGCCAGTGCTTATAAAGCTTTGTTGTACCTGACTCAACATATGAAGGACAGTTTAACCGTCGGTCTCCGATTTGTCACAAGGATCTCTTCGGCAACTTGTGCCCAGTCCATAATTTCCGTAAAAAAGGGAGTTTACTTTTAGCGACATTTTGAATCTTAAGCAGAAGGAGTAGTTCGATCAGGGTACTGGTCATTCCAAGCACTGAGTAGTATCTGTTATACTGTTCTTTATCAAATGCATCCCTACTTTCTAATAAGCTACCCTCTAACAGTGGAACATTAAATGAAATTAGTAAATTTTGTCTAACGTCCGTGTTCCTGATTTGTGACATTTTTGGTAGCTATGGTGTTGCCGTTTCTTTTTTCTCAGTCTCACAGATTTCTCCCTACTGTTAACATATACTGAGGTATATATAGCAACCATTGATTTAGTTCCTGCATTAGCTCGTGTTTCGGCTGCCTTTGCCGCCTGTTGGATCCATCTTTCAGTAGGTGAATTAGGTTTACCTGTGATGATCAACAAGTTTGTTTTTGACTGTGTCGTTTGCTTTGCTGTCGTTAGTTTTATTCGCTCAGTGCTTCTAAACTATTGATAAGCATACAAGAACTAAGTATGAACCCATAAAACTGTGTCGGTAATTTAGTGTTACGGAAACGGTGAACCCATAAATCATGGTTTTATCCCTTCTGAACAGTAGGCTGAGTAATTTGAGTTTCAGGGTAACGTATCACTCAATAAATTTGAACCGCCTTTTATGCCGCTTCTGCATCTCGATTATAACTGGAAACCTTGAGTCACATGAAAACTGATTACCCAATAAACAACACTCACGTCGAGAATTTACCTTCACAAGCTTGTAACAGCCAAAGTTAGGTCGTTGCGAGTCAGTCAGAAACACTACTATGATCAAACGATTATTTAAAAAGAACGCACTACTTCCTTATTTTATGTACGTGATTCATAATATGGTTTCTAGGATTTTCAAACATCCGGCTCCTTTAATTAGAATCACTTTCTTCACTGCGTTGTTTTCACGATCTGAATAAAGACCTATTATAATGAAGTTACTAATTTATAATGGCAGATTGAAATTCCTGTCTAAACAGGAGTCAGGATTTGAGAGGGTAGAAGATATATTTAAAAGATTATTGGTATGTCAAGAATTGTATTATATAAACCGGCTATCTGTTATGATAGATTTGTAACACAGTGCAACCAACAGCCATCTTTTGCGGATGCATGATCGAGTGCCTTTAGCACGGATGTTCAGTAAAACTAATGAGGCTAGCTTCAATGTCGAGGACTTACTGGATTATTTACATTGGGGATTTGTTAATAGCTACAGTTTTATCGCTTAGTATGAATGAGACTTCCCTTAAGGCGTGAACTACCAGGCTGCATAATATTACAAAGGAGCTTATAATATATATACTTATATATATATCACTGCACTTCATTTTTTACATTATATTACCGAGAACGGTTGACAGTGAGTATAAGATGTTTTTAAAGATACACTCATTTCATCTAGATTCTGAAATCATCTCAGTCATCATAAAATCAAGTAAAAGCTTCATTGCTATGCATTTTAAGATTTTTAATCGCTAATTGAAATTGTTGTCTAGAATCAGTAAAATGTCACTGACCCCGAACTAAACAATCAAGTTGAATCGTTTTTACTTTAGATGAGAGAATATTGAACTTCAAATAGTTTACCTAATAACTTTACTGTCAAGGATGACTAGTGTGAATTAATTCCTTGTACACTATAGACAGTGTCAATACTATTTATTACTTGGCTGGTAAATATTCATGAACATTTCATCGTGAAATTCCTTGGTTAGCTAATTCAATCTTTTTATTGCAGAATATAAAACTTTGTCAACCTCCTTGTTAATCACGCTCATGTTTTTGAAATAAGCCGGAGAGTTGTGCCATTATAGTTTGATTCAGGTTGGTTCGCTATCTATGGTTATGTTCTGTATCTGTTTACTCCGGTCATGTTTGATGTAATTACTGTAAATATATACATTCCACCAATTATGATTATTTTCGATGCTTGATTTCAGCCAGTCACTATATCAGAAATTATCTTTGCGGCTTTATATTGACAGCCAAAAAACTATCTCGAATCAATAATCTTTTTTTACCCTTCAGAATGAGATAATACTGGGATCTTACTATAATGCCAACCAAATTTGTGTATTCCTAGTTTTGTTTTATCGACTAAGTGTTGATTCTGAGTTACCAACGAACTCATGTCTTAAGTAAAACTATCAATCCCAGTCCCTGTGAATGGTTTTGTACACGTATAAGATGATCTTTGTTTTTGCCGAAAATAATAAACCAAACTAAAATACAACTGGGAAGTATCGCAGTGTTCCACCTCAAACGATAACTAAGCTTTTGTAGAGTTGATTGTCGATCCTGATTCCGAAAAAAATTTGAATCAATCTCACTATTTTGGAAATTATGTGAAGCAGCCAAAAAACTAAATGTGAAAGTTAAAAACCATCTCTGATTTCTAAATAAACTAAATATTTGTTTAAAAAACCGTCATTTATGAATCTCTGTCACAATACAATCTACTACAGTTCATGGACAAATCAGTATGAAGTGATTTAAGGTATCACTTTAACTTTAACTAACGTCACCGAAATTATCACTACAAGTAAAGTTGATGGCTATTGGTAAGGTAGAATTATTCAGAGAGTCTAACATAGCAAAAAGTAAGAATTCCAGACATTCGGAATGACAGTCGCTCTCCCAATATAAGTGATGTTATTGTCAACAGTTTGGTAAGCATTCATTGATTAATAATTATGAGGTTTCAAGGATTCTATATTGCTGTCAACAGCAAACGTTATTTCTTTATCTAAGGTCTGAAAAATCGGTAGAACTATCCATTAATCGTATACAGCCATCCGTAAAATCAGGAAGAAACAACTGAATGGAGTGTTTACGAGAAAGTTACTTTTCGTCTTTAGGCTCAACCCAAACTAAGATAAGACCTTAGAAGCTTAAAATATCACTGGGCGAAGAACAGAAAAACTTGTGATATTTAACTTGATTTCATAACCTATAACATATTTATCGTATTCTGTCATAAGTAAACAGGGTAAAATCCGAATCGATTT
>OX103971.1:79019810-79135277 GCA_944470395.2 Schistosoma turkestanicum | reverse complement strand
TATCCACTTCCACTACTTCTTCCTGATTTTCTCCTCCGCTGGAATCTGGTTTTTTCTCTCCCACAGTTCGTTGTTATCTGGCCAACGAATCCGAAGTATTTTGCGAAGACAGCTGTTCATAAATACTTGTATCTTCTGGATGGTGGTTTTTGTAGTTCGCTAAGTTTCCGCTCCATACAGTAAAACTGTATTGAAAATCCTGATTTCCGTGTTGACTGATATTTGTTTGGAGTTCGGGATCTTTTTCAATTGTAGAGATGCAGCCCTTGCTTTGCCGATCCGCGCCTGCTTATCGCAGGCCTAGCTTATTTTTGTCTGACTATAAATTTTTAAGCATCCTCATTACATTGTATTATCCCACTTGCCTTCTCTAGTTCACTTCGCTCTGCTTCTTATGATCATATCTGTCTGCACAAACAATTGCATGAAATAAATCCAGCCAACCGAATCCGTATATATATATATATATATATGTACATTTATATATATATATATATACATATATATATATATATATATATATATATATATATATATATATACAAGAGCCACTTCACAAGTCATTAAAATGGTGAACCCTACAAAGAATTCAATGCAGACACAAAAACCTACAAAACTACTCACAGATGAGGCATGAACAGAGTTATAAAAATCAAATTTTGTGATGGTGGAGAAAATTTGTAGCTCAGTTGGATGATTAGGATGGTGTTTCGTTCTGTGAGTTCGATATTTTGTTTGTAGTTCAAACATGGAGAAATCCGAATACTTCACTTCCATCTGAAGTTTGTGCCAATCATGTTTGTTGTTCAGAAGAACAATGAAAGATTTACAACCAAAATATTCAGCTCACAGAACGAAACACCGCCACAGAAATCAAATTACATGATAACCAGGATATCTATTAGCAGAAAATTAAACTTTCTAAACTTCGTTAAAATCTTATGAGTTTTATTAGACAGATAACTACCAACAGAGTTTGATGGAATTTCGTTCTATGAGCTGAATGTTAGGTCGTGGAGCTTTTATTGTTCTTCTGGACAATATCAACATAGGCGCAAACTTCAGAAGAACAATCAAAGTTTCACAACTAAAACATGCAGCTAAGAGAACAACATGCCAACACAATCATCCAACTGAGCTACAAATTTTCTTCATCATCTCAACTATACAGAGTGTTATTGATCATCAACTAACTTGCATCTTGCATAATACTTTCATATTTTACTGTGGCTCATAACGGCTTATTTAAGGTATCATTTGCCAACTGGACCATAGGCTTTAGGTACAGATTGAAATATTTTGCTATTATTCAGTACAATTTCTTTTTTCTAATTAACTATTAAGTTTTATCAATTAGAGTTATGTAGATCAGTCTTTTTACGCACTGACATTGTCACTCAATCATTGTTAGACGACCATTAGAAGAAACCTGAAAGCACTGAACTGCCGTTCCGTCCTGGTGCAGGACTCATCAGTAGTGCGCATCCACAACTCCCGCAACTCGCAGTATTCGAACCCAGGACCTTCTGTCTCGCGCACGAATACCGGTATCCAACGGTGTTAATGTCTAGCTCTGATCAATTTAAGCATTTCACGATATCTCACTAGCGAGCACATTGTACGGTTTTTACAATCTGAATTATAGAGATCAATGTTTTTAAGCATTGAAATCCTACAAACAGTTTATCGAAAATATTGCATGGAAAGTTATCAAGTTCAGTGAGGTTCATCTTCTTAGCATCGGTGGCACATTCGCTATACATTTGTAGAAACCAGGATTGTGTGTAGAAAAGAAGCTTGCACAACATCTTCATCTATCATGGCTTTTGTCTCCGGTAGTTTACTTAAATTCACAGCCATCTGCTTCCATTATATCTTCTGTCTTATATACTTTCTGGTTTGCTTCTGATTCTAGTATTTTCCTGATTACAGTTCATCTCATTTTCAACATTTTTTCCTGCGACACTGACTGTTACCATTCCAATTATAATTCTTTATCTGTCTATATGATCAATATTCAAGCCTTTCATAAGAAAATAACCTTTGTATGCCTTTGTTTATTTAATCTTAACATTACCATGTTTAATAAAACAGCTTTTTATTATAATTATGGTTGACAACGGAGAAGCTTTCGAAGATGTAAAAACCATGAACTATCGCTGCAGCATCATTGATGAGTAAGATGGATCAGGTGAAGATGCGAAAGTACGTATCAGCAAAGAAAGGGTAGTTTTTCTACGACTGAACATATGGAAGTCAAAACAAATACCTACCAACACCAAAGTCATGATTTTCAGTACAATCGTCAGTACAGTTCTACTGTATGGCGGCCGAGACTTGGAGAACCACAATGCCATCATCTACAAGCTGCAAGTGGTTATTAACAGTCATCTACGCAAAATACTTCGGATTGATTGACCAGACAGCATAAGCAACAATCTACTGTGTGAGAGAACAAAGTAGTCAGGAAGAAGCGATGGAAGTGGACAGGATACACATTACTAAAAGCACCAAACTTCGTCACAAGGCAAGCCCTCACACGGAACCCTCAAGGTAAAAGGAAAAGAGGAAGACCAAAAACATTACGCTGAGAAAGGAAGATAGACGTGAGGAGAATGAGCAACGATTCGATATATATAGGAAGGATGGCTCATGACAGAGTAGGCTGGAGCATATTGTTAGTCAGCCTATGCTCCATTAGGGGTAACAGGCGTTAGGAAGTAAATAATTATGGTTGACATTATTATTATTTCTGAAATATAGAGAAAATGAATCCCCTGAAAAACCAGAAATCTTCATTTGCACCATCAATCTTCATAACTTTTTAAAATATCTCAATGTGTATATTCTCTTCTTACAAATCAAGTCAACATTTCAAGTTTGACAAACGATAAAATTATATTTTAATAAAAAATGTTATGAATCATAAAATGTGAGTTTTTAAATTTACTGACCTTGATTTATGAATATTTAAGAAATAAATCAAATGAAAATATGAAAATTTACAAAAAGTTATGTATAATTATTTCCGGATTATAAATCATTTTATTTTATTTATATATTTATTATTTTTCTTCATAGTTTGTTAAGTTTCCCGCTTTTATCGATGTCAAGGTTCAATATACCATTGACAGTTTTTTTCATAAAAAAATTTCAATATTATTCAATTTTCTTTTGATAGATATATTAATCATCAATAGTGTTGCGTTTTATTTTTTTCTATGTTTATTATTCAACAAAGAATAATCCACAATATAACTTCCGTTACTGGTTGTGTTATTTGCACTATCAAACACAGTATATCAATGAGATTTTTCTTAGAATAATTGTTGGGGATGTTAGATCCCAAAACTCGATTGATAAATGCTTTATTTTGGATTTCACGTTTGCCAGCATGAGTTGATCAGTTGACCTTGAGATTTCAGTTCCCACCAGCAAAATTCATGGCCGTGATTGGCTGCTGTGTATTTTAGTGTGCTATTTTCGTAACTGTCCCAAGGACGTTTCTATGTTGTATGAATAAACGAGAGTTGTGTGCTTGATTGTATTGTGATTGTTAGGTGTTTGTTTCTACGCTTACCAAAACTCCTGTTTTACAGTTTGGGATTCAAGGTAGCCTATCTGGACGCTGATGAGCTCTTAATAGCTTCAAACGTACCTAGTGGCGAGCGTAACAACTGGCGACGGTGGTTTTGGAAACATGGATCCTGCCAAATTTGAATTATGGAGCACGTGACACTGATATCTAGAGCGACTATAAAATTGACCAGTAGAAATTAACCGATAGGAATAGGCCAATAATTCTCTTAGGATATTGGATGAATATCCTAACACTTCCCTCTGAAAAAATTGAAGCGGCACACGAAGGTTTATTTGGGTCTGGACTGATGTTCGCTGCTGTGGGTGAGTATATTTCTGGAAAGGAGATGAGGACCAGTCTTGGGTACTTCTGAGCGGGTTGGCTTCTTCTTATATGCTTGGTTGGACATCTGCTAATGTTAGCTGTTTGGACCAATCTAACAGATTGACTTTAGATCGGCTATCAGATTGAGCTGAAGTGAGGTGGGCTGGATGTAGCAGGGGGTACAAATACTCTGGTTGGTTGACAGATACAATACACAACGTCAGATTAACTTGATCGACCATAGTTGTATCATGATGCAGCTTGGTATCCATCAACATTTTCATTAGTTCAGCTGATGCTCGGGTAATAATTCAAGTTTCAAAGGATCAGTTTGATTCCATTCCCGTCGCCAAAATTGTTACGCCAGCATGTAAACACGTCAACTTGATATACTTGAACTATTACGAGTTTACTTAGTCGGAAAACCAGAGCGAGGATCCGGCGACACAACATGCTACTGAAAAGAAGAAGGTCTAGAAACATATTACGCCGAGAAATGGAGGCAGACATGAAAAGAATGAACAACAGTTGGACAGATATGGAAAGGAAGACTGGAAACAGAGTAGATGGTAGAATAGTGGTCAGCTGCCTATGCTCCATTGAGGGTAACAGGCGTAAGTAAGTAATTATATGTGATCTAAAAAGAAATATGAAGTCAATTATTTATTATTTAATTATTTATTATAGCCCAGTTTACATAAATGTACATTTTTACTTACAGAGTACATCTTTTCAACTGAATGGTGCATACTTATGAAAAGTTGTCACAGATTCTTTTATAAAAAACAACTAATCCATTTTATACATTTTGATGGAACTATGAGAAGACGTAGGTCATTTGAGAAATGTTGTAATGTGGCGCAAATTTGAGCTACACATTTCAAACAGTCTGATCACACAACACACAAAAAAAAACACTTATGAAGGTATTTAATATGAAAATTCATCATAAGGTCTATTCAATGGAAGTTTAAACAACCATAAGCTGATAATTGTAAAAATAAAGATGAAGAGATAGAAAATAGCTTTAGGCAAATTAACACTTTATTGTGAATAAAAGTGAATGAGTTTGAATGTTTCAGTTTTCAATGTCCAATGTTTATATATATATATATATATATATATATATATATATATATTTATGAAAACTATCATACAATTTATTTTGACATTCATAGTAAATAAATTATGCTTGAAATAAACTTACTTCACCGTTTATTTTTATCGTCAGAATAACGAATATGAACATAAACAATGGCAATAGTGATAACTTGGTCATTTTCTGTTTAAAAAAAGAGAAAGAAACAAACATTGGTACATTTAAACAAAAATCATATAAAGTAATGTTATGAATTCAAATAAATTTTATAGTAAATAGTATTGTAAGTAGTTTCTTTTATGAATTTATATGTACAGACAAAATAATAATTGAAGAAAAACGATATGAAATGATTTTTTCAGTACCTGTTATTTTTATTGGATGATCGGAAGGGTATATTGATTTGTACTTAAATAGAACTTTAATTTACGTAATCGAAATTGAAGAGAATTTACCACTGAAGAACAACTCCATTGACTGTGAGAAAGCATTCGACAACGTAGATAGGATGATATTATGGAGGCTTTTTATATGTTACAGTATGACTGAGAAGATAGTCAACATGTTACGGAATTAACTGCAGGATCGTACATGGAGGACAGCTCAACTCAAGTGAAGATCGGTGTCAGGCATGGTTGCTTTTTCTCACCGTTCCTCTATCTCCTGGAGGTCGACTACATTATGAAGACGTCAATAACTAAGGAGAATCACGGAATATAGTGGACAGCTGGGCTGAGGCTGGTCTATCTGGAGTTTTCAGATGATCTGGCTATTCTATCTCCCACACAACCAACAATACAGGAGAAGGCCACCACTCTAGCAGCAGCCTCTCGAGCAGTAGGTATCAACATATTCAAGGTAGAAAAACAACATCCTCTAATACAATACAACATACACCAACCAAGTCACACTTCACGGCTAGCCTTTGGAGGATGTAAAATCCTTTACATATCTGGGCAGTTTCATAGATGGACAAACTGCATCGAATGTAGATCTGATGACACAGATTGACAAAACAAAGGTAGCATTTCTACAACTGAACAACATCTGGAGCTAAAAACAACTTAACCTATACCAAAGTCAGAATTTTCATTTCAATCGTCAAGACAGTTTTACCACGAAAGCCATCATCCTCAAAGAACAATTGTTTATTCAGAGTTGCCTACGAAAGATGCTGAGGACCCGTTGGACATCAGCAACAACCTACTATGAGAAAAAACAAACCAGTTTACAGCTAAGGCAGAAATGAGTAAGTACGGTTGTTGGTCAATAAGGACACGCATTGCGGAAATAAGTGTTCTTCACGAAGCTAGTCACCAGTGAGCACACGGAATGATTTTTCCTGAGAGCTGTTGGAGTCGCAGATGTGCAGTGCTGATGAGTCCCAACCAGTATGAAACGGCCTCCCACTACTCCTAGGTTTATAGTGGTGGTCTAACAATGTCTGATTCATGATTTCAATGTGTTCAACGGTGATGACTTTACAATAAGTACATTTGAATATTACCTCTGCATCGATGACTACTTCAAATCACATTATTACTTGTTTTAGTAAAAATCAATAAATAAACCATACTTACACACACACACACACAGATAAATACATAAAAATCAGACATTAAAAACCATCATACATTTAATATTATATCTAATCAGTTTTGATGATTACTCTAAAATGTCATTTTGATGCATTTGTTGAACATTTAACAAACCAGCTGTCAAATGTTTAAAATGATCAATTCCTCTGATTAACTTAGTTATTGATTTCCCTCGAAAAAAAAAACAAATTTTATCACGAAAATCTGATCTAATTTAAGTAATACATGTGAAATAAAACAGTGATCATGTTGGTAGGCTAAGACGACATGCATGACAGGTGATCTGAATAATGCTATTTCTGATAACCAACACTAGTTTTAGTTGATATTCAATTGTTGTGGTATTAGATTCAGTGTAGGGATCACTAATTTGATGGCCTATTATCTGGCTCTAATAATTATCTATTGTCGATCGAGTCTGTTATGAAATAAATCTCTCAATCAGTTTCCGTACATCATACTTAGGCGACGGCTGTAATAAGAAGCAAAATACAGATTTGGTTGGATGAGTTTATTTCAGACAAATGTTCATTTAGACTTAATAACGAAAATCATAAAAGTAAAGCAAAGCGAACCGGAGTAGAGAAATCATATGTATAGCCAGACATGTAATAAGCGAGATAGGCATGCATACAGCAACGCAGATATGAGTGAATGACTGATAAGGTTAAAAGACAAGTGTGACGAGCCCTGTCAGCTAGACATCGAAGCATTCACTACACGTTATTGAAAAAAGAACTGATTTCATTTGAAGTAGCACTAAAAACCACAAATCACTGCATAACTCTCTTATTGTAAACGAGCTACAACATTTAAATTCACTAGGGTTGAAATTCAAACTACATCCAAACACATAGTGTCATGAACAAAGACAAAAGTCCAGGTGGCATGAGTAATTTACTTGAGTAAGACATAATCTACTAACCAAAAAATATACACCGTATCGTAAAACCACTATTTGGAAAACAAGTGTATTCTCGATCACCTTCTTCTACATGTCTGCTATTTCTCAAAACACCAAGAGCCATAAATCCGGATATGACACACTTTACTTCAGCAGCCACTACAGAGCATTACTTTGCTGCACATTCAATGCATACTAGTTATGAATTCCACCGTGACTAGTACGCATCACAATACTACACTAAACAAGTGTTTGCTCAAACATATATTTTTAGGTGCTTGAAGAGGTATGAGAAACAATTTTAGAACTAGTTTAGAAAATTTTGGAAATTTTTTATGATACTAAGTTTATCAACTACAGTTGATATTTCTTGCCTTTTCAGAGAATCCAATGTGACTTAAACACAATAATTAGATTACTGAGTAACATTTCTTAGTGCCCTGATTCTACCAGCATTTCAAAACGAATACATTGAAACACAGAAGCTTCAAACTAACTTAGTTCACAGTTAAGATCTTAAAAAACTCTTTCTCAATTAGAGTTATGGAGATTAATGTTTTTACACATTTGGAATCACCAATCAATCAGTGGTGCAATGGTTAGGCACAATACCGAAGGTCCAGGGTTCAAATCCTGCGAGATGCAGGAGTCGTGTTCCCGAAATCCTGTAAAGATTATCACCGGGCTTTCCGAAAAATCTCAAAGTAATAGTTTTAATCTTAAATTTATAGCTCAAGTGGATGAATGTGGCGGTATTTCGTTCTCTGAGCTGGATGTTTTGGTTGTGGAGCTTTCATTGTTCTTCTGTTGAGTAACATCATCTACACAAACGTCAGATGGGAAAATCATTATTAATCAATGAACATTGTACAAGTATTTCATGTTTGCTTGAAACGTAACAAGTGACCCAATACATACTAATTGAATTTATGACTTTACAGTCATACAGCATTAAACTAAGTGACTGATAATCCTATCGTCTACTCTATCACCATCAAAATAAAAACATCTCATATATCACACATGAGATGCCTAATTATTTAGTGATTTACTAATCACTAGAGGTCATCAGTAAGAAGGAATCAATTTGGGAGGCTTATCAATTGACATTAATCAACAAGATATGTCATTTAATTCCAAGGATTTAATTTTCTCTTTGAAAGGGGTTAATGAATGTTTGAACGATTTACCAACTGTTGAATCAAACAATATATGTCTTATCATGCTAGTTATCTACAAAGTGAATATTCTACATAATTAATCAAATATGTTAAGTATAAAGAGAAGAATTTAGAGAAAAATTAATTTAATGATCAATGTAACAAACTGTTATGAAAGCTTTGTGTTTTCCCCCAAAATACATACCATTGTTTATGCTTATTAGGTATCCCGAAATTCTATCCATATATAAAACTTAACTACTTATATTCATTTAAGTAGTCTTGTTTAGAATGTTGTGTTTGTAGAATTCCTTTATCAACTAGAATCAATCATTAGAGTATAAGATACTGATCAGAATCCATTAAAATTATCAACAGTTGGATAATTCATTCCATTTCAAATCTAAATAAAGCTCATGCCCGTTACAAAAGTGAGTCACTATCTAAATTCAGTTACTAAGTGAGTAATGTCATAAACTTTCAAGCGAATAGTGTCGGGTTCGAGTCCCGCAGTCAAAATCCGGGTAAATCCAGTTGACTATTTTTAAATAAGACAAATCATACGTCCTGGATTTTGCTTCTGGCTAAATTCAAACTGTTCTATCCTAATTAGTATTACTTACCCCATACTGATCGAAACTGTGATCGTATTTTTGTATATTAAATGAAAAGTATTTGCACAATATACCATATTTTATGTATAAGAATAAACTAGGCCAATCGATTTTATTTCTGACTTAAAAAGAATGAATTCAGAAAAAGATCAATGCATGTCTGCACTAAACACTCACATCTACGAAAGTTATTGCGAAATGAAATTGATATGTAAGTAAATCAGCAGTAGTATGAAAATTTATGCGAGTTGTCTGATAAAACTACTACTACTACTACTGCTGCTCGTCTAGGCAATCGTCACTGAATAGCGCAAACACAAGTGCTTGAATACGTTTATGTTTGACACACCACAAAATGAACCAGCAAATCACAAACACACAGTGCAGTGCAACCACACTAGCGAGCAAGTTGGTGAACAGGCGAATATATTAATACGATAAAAATGTTCGTATACATACATAGGGAAATGTCGAGTCATCGAGATATTTAATAGATTAACATTAAAGCGAATAGGATGAATATGCCCGTAGGCGTAAGCAATGCTCAGTCTCATAAGCTCATGCAAACCAGACAGTAGTAAAATTACAAATGGTACATATAAGTTGTTGCTAAACAAATAGTTTTGTTAATCGAAAGGCTTAACCAAATGAAATATATGGACGAACTCAAATGTATGTGGAGGCACTACAAATTAAATCAAGCTTAAATATAGAAAATCAGTTATGTTTTTTCTAGTGTTATATAACCGTGTTTAATATTTTGCATGCTTAGTTGTAATTTATTATTAAGCATCCTACAGAAACAATAAAATCGTTTCAAAAATGTTTTGAATTATACTTTGTTCACACTGTCATCATAGCTCTTATTCTAAACAATTCTACTGCAAAACTGAGTAGTCTTAGTCATGTGAAACTCACTGAATCCCTGAAGTTAAGATACTCGATAACTGAAATCTCAACTTTATCAACTTGTCAATAAGATAAAAGTTTGATTATAGACTAACTCCAATCTTCATCATATTCAGAGTCAGATAGAATGAGTTTCCAAGTGTCATCTATCCGTTCACTAGATGCTACTGAAATCCACTACTTCTCCTTAATCTTTTTTGGATATCATTCACAGCAGCCTCTATATCTCTACAAACACCCAGCAATCACACAATACAATCAAGCATACAACTCTCGTTTATTTATACATCATAGAAACTTCCTTGGGACAGTCATAAAAATAGCACACTAAAATACACAACAGCCAATCACAGCCATGAATTGTCTTGGCGAAATAGGAAATCTCAAGGTCAACTGATAAGCCAATGCCGGTTAACGTGAATTCCAAAATAAAGCATTTAACAAGCGAGTTTTAGGGATCTAACATCCGCAACAATGATACTTTGTGTAGACTTCTCATCAACCTGAGTTTAGACTGACTTCAATCTTCATCATATTCAGAGTCAGATAGGATGAGTTTCCGAACATCATTTATCATTTCAATAAATACTACTGAAATCCACTGCTTCTCCCTAAAATTTATCTACATAACTAAAATCTCAACTAAATCAACTTGTCCATAAAAAAAAGTTTGACCATCATAGACAATAATATCATTCATTGTATATGATACATTATAGGATTATGAAAGTTCAGACTTTCGAAAAAAAAATACAGATTCCCCCACTACTTTTTTCTTTAACAGAGTATCCAAGTAGTTTTTTTGAATTAAGATGACAGATAAATTTTATCCCATCATAAATTGACAAATGAATTAAAATGAAATATTTGAAAGCAAATTAAAAATAAACATTCAGCTGTACATTTTGCACTGTTTAGTCAATACAGACAGTTTTCATGGCATACAGTGCCTCAGAAGAATCTATTATATGAGACGGACAAAACTTTTCAATCATATTCTAAATTTTTTTCTACTCACATAAACCATTTACGTTAATAAATTATTACTCAATATCATTATGTAATTAAACTATTTCATTATTTTAATAACTGAATGCTTATTTTTCTGGGCTAATTTTTTATCGTATTTTATCATAATTAATTAGAATTCATTAAAAATGACGCAGATAAGGCAAATATATATATATATATATATATATATATATATATAGCGAGACTAATTAATGTCAGAGTATGAATTTTTTTCAACAAAAAAATACTACTTATAGATGGTAATAAGTAATATATATTAGTTAAATGGATAGGATAATTTCAGACAGAAATAATTTCATTAATCATATCCTATGTTTAGTGAATATTGTTGTTTTGTTTGCTTTTTTGGTTAAATGATATCTGTCATTGATTTCCACATATTCATTCATATATATATCATGACTGTATAAAAATTATCAGTGAATTATGAACTAAAATTAAGTGCATTGTTTTTTCTGCTGAATTCGTTGACTGAAACGCATATTCAGTAAATTAAATACTTTGTATAATATTAATAATAATAGTAATAATGGTTGGTATTATGGTTGGTATTTTGTATTAATTAATTGAATATATACATACGGAAGCACGGTATTCAGTGGACAGCTAGAACGCAGCTGGACGATCTGGACTTCGCAGATGATCCAGCTATTCTATCGCAGACGCAACAACAAATGCAAGAGAAGACGACCAGTGTAGCAGCAGCCTCTACAGCAGTAGGTCTCAAAATACAAAAAGGAAAAAGCGAAATTCTCCGATGCAACACGACATGCAACAACCAAATCATTCTCGATGGAGATGCCTCGGAGGACGTTAACACCTTTACATATCTGGGCAGCATCATCGACAATCAACGTGGATCCGATGCAGATGTGAGTGCACGGATTGGCAAAGCAAGTGCTGCATTTCTACAATTGAAAAATATCTGGAACTCCAGAAAAATATCAATAAAAACCAAAATCAGGATTTTCAATACAAATGTCAAGACAGTTCTACTGTATGGAGCGGAAACATGGAGAACTACGAAAGGCATCATCCAGAAGATACAAGTGTTTATTAACAGTTGTCTACGCAAGATACTTCGGATTTGTTAGCCAGACACCACAACCTACTTTGGGAGAGAACAAACCAGATTCCAGTGTATGAGGAAATCAGGAAGAAGTAGTGGAAGTGGATAGGACACACACTACGAAGAGCACCTAACTGCGTCACAAGAGAAGCCCTCACATGGAACCCTCAAGGCAAAAAGGAAAAGAGGAAGACCGAGGAACATATTGCGCCGAGAAATAGAGAAAGGTACGAGCAGAATGAACAAAAATTGGACAGAACTGGAATGGGTAGCCCAGGGCAGTGTTGGTTGGAGAAAACTGATGGGGGGCCTATGCTCCATTGCGGGTAACAGGTGTAACTAAGTAACTAAGTAGTTTCTAGTGTTATAGTTTTGTTGGATGTGGGCTCACCGATTATGTGAAGGTCGGTATTCTTTATTATATTCTTAGACTTCGTCTATTGTTCATCTTGATAACCGTTACTAGATAACTCCCGACTGCGTATAAATCAGAAGACACGTAGAAAATGTTGATTATGTTTTTTATCACATCACACACAGATCACGAGAACCACAGGCACAAGAGGCGAAAATGACATGCGAGTGCCAAAGAGCAACTGAGAGAGATAGTAAGCGAGTGATTGAGTGAATATATACATATATATACATATGTGTATATACATACATATATATACCTGTTCATAGAAGCGCGACAATCATAAAGGCACAATCGCACAAGTAAGTTATTGCTACACGAATGATTAGTCTGTTGAGTAAGCTGAAAGGGCTTAACTAGATTAAACGGAGACAAGTGTTTGTGCAACAACGTTCGACAATCTCGACAACCGTATTAAGTGAAAATTATCATATGCTTGCATGTGATTTGACTCATGAGGAGATTCTCAGAGTTCTAGTGAGAAGCTGTGATCAGTGAAGTCCAACTATTTCAGAAGTGAGTTCGGTAAAGATTTTAGATAGATTGAAGCTCGATATTAACACCGCTGGACAACAGCTCAGTGATCAGTAGACTAAGCATTCCAGCGCGAGACCAATGTTCTTTGGTTTGATTCCAGGATATGGGACTGCTGTCCAGTGCTTTCGGGTTCCTAATAGTGATCTAACGTTGATCGATCCATGGTTTCAATGAAACTTATTTCCCCTTATTTTAAATGCTACTAACAGTTACACAACGGATTATGCATTTATGAATGAAGTTATCTGTATCACACTAGAATCAAAACAACATCAGTAACAATACTAAAATACAAGCACTAGAACTAGTTTGTTGATGCACTAACAATAACCGATGACTTGTTTTATAGGAAATTATCTATTAATCAAAGATTAATCGATTTCATTTATTAGCATGAACAACCTAGAAGTGGAATTTGTGATGACTAGAGGAAAACGTAAAAAATGAGGAGTTGGCACAGCTTCAGATCATTATCTGGTGGTAGTCAGAGTGAAAATGAAACTGAAGAAGCATTGAACAACCGGACGAACAGGATTACAAAAAGTTTAATAAGGCCATTCTTCGTGATATTGATGTAGTCAAATAATTCACAATAGCTCTCAGCAACAAGCTTCAAGTATTACAGCATCTACTAAGTGAAGAAGAAAATACCATGGAAGACAATTGAAAAGCGATTCAAGAAGCAACAACTACAACATAATGTAATGTTTTGTGTCGCTAGAAATGTCAGGATCATGTGAAAACCAAGTTAAACTACAAAATATGTCAGTTATGGAGGTCTATAGACACTTGGACTTTTAAAACCATCGAAAATATTCAGTTCCACATATTGATTTCGTATACCCATGAAAAAGATTTGAGGAAATCATTTTTTTTCTAAACACTTTTTACCGAATATTTAGTTGTTGACAAAAAACAAGCTTAAAATGTTTACGAAAGCCACTTAAAAAAGACGAACTACACTAAAAAAAAATAAAATTCGAATCATAGTTCTATAATCAAACTGATAAAATAGAGTAGAAGTAGAGTAGAAGAGAGTATTCTTGAAGAATGCGAGAAATCTTCCTCATTGTAAGAATGAAGTTAGGACAAATGTACATACCCGAATAATGAGCAGTTTTTTTGGACAAGAATGTAATGAACTTATAATCTCTGTAAAACTACAAAATATGATGGCCAGTTTATATCTTTAGGCCATTTTTTGTAGTCTAACTGGCCTCATTTGTCATAGTATTTTGAATTGCATAACCTATGAATATTATTTGTACGTAGTCATGTGACTTTGAAAATAAAAAAACACAGCTTACAAATGAGTGTGAGGCTATATGCTAGAAAGTATTTATTGGAATATTTGACAATTCTTGAAACAGTTTCGTCATAGTCTATTCTATTCAAAAGCAATAGACTATAATGTTATAAGTAGTATATGATTTATATATATATATATATATATATATATATAGAGAGAGAGAGAGAGAGAGATAGATAGATAGATAGATAGATAGATAGATAGATAGATAGATAGATAGATAGATAGATAGATAGATAGATATGATGAATAGAAAAATAGTTGTCACACTTGAACTGTCATAAAATCCTAGTGATAGAAATAAAGTGGCAGAAATTAATTAACTTACGAAAACCATTCAGAATATATTACTTTGATTACTGTACTGACATAAATTTATCATAAAACAAAGTGGGTTTTGAGGGGATTGTATTACTTTCAAAGTTGAAATTCCTAACTGATTTAAGTTAGATTGCTGTTAGAAACCTGAAAGCATAGTACAGCCGTTTCAACCTAGTATGAGCCTCATCAGCGGTATACATCCATGACCCACGAATGTGAGAATCGAACCCATAATACTTAATCCCTCGATCATTGAGTTAGTATACAACGGTGTGAATGTATAATTTCAATTCATACATTATTCTACGCAAACTTAGAAGTCTAGAGGTCAAACGTTCGTGAACGAGAACGACAACTCTGGGTTCGAATCCTACATAAGGGGATAGGAGTGTCCCATACTAGAAGGGAAAGGCCAGGTTTCGGTAGGTAGTCAGTCTACCTAGGATCAGTCCTTTTGCTTTCAATGATGAAAAACATAAAATTATAACTGATAAAAAGATATTTTATTTTTGAAGATCTTCACATAACTACTTATAGCATGCACACAACACACAACATACAATTTTCTATTATGGACATTGTATATATATATATATATATATATATATTATTCGCATAACCTAATTTTTATAAACTACATCCTTCTATAAAATCGTGATTAGAGAAAAAAAAAGGGTAACATTCATTCATTCACAGAATCTACTATATATGCAAACATACACATATATCTATGGGATAAATCAACTAACTCCAAAATGGACAGAGTTTAAATAAAAAAACACAATACAGCAATATATGTATGATAGATAGATAATAAGCAGGTAGATGGATGATATGAGTTGATTGACTTTTCAAATGTCAATTATTCAACTGATCTAATCATAAATAATAAATGTTGTTTTAACAACATATCATTTTAACACATGATTGATAATTATTTGCAAAGTGAATATATCCGTTTAAAATAAAATTTAAAATGAATTTTTTTTTTTTATTTTGTTAAAAAAAAATAATTAAAAAGAGAGATAACTGAACAAATCAAGTGAATTGGTCATTTTACTACTCATGACGAATGAAAATTTTATTGTCAATATTAAGTGTATAATTGTTGTTGACAAAATAAGTGAACAGTGAATTTATTCATTGAAAAAAAAAACGGAAGGAAAGGAAACTGATAAAATGCCCTTCAGATTCAATGACCAGTCAGTCAGTCAGTAAGTTAGTTACAACGTAGAACTTCGTACGTAAGTACATCAATTCAGGTTGGCCTAACACACATTAGCACAGAGGCACAATTATCACTTCAAATCCCATAGTGGTAGAGATAGTAGAAGTATTAGCGGCAATTGAGAAGATTATGATTTGAAGATATTATTCAAGAAGTATAATTCAGTCAGATAAGTTTAGAAGGAGAAAGATAGAGATTATGAGGAATTCAGGAGGTTAGAATTAAAAAGCACACAAAGAGTGGATGCACCTGCGCCATTGCAAACGATTCTGAGCCATGTCGTTCAAGGTCTCTAACGATTGGTGACTTTCGTCTCGCGGACCCCAACCAGGTAGACTACATCTACTAATATATTACATATTACTTAGAGAGCTCATATACTTCAGCGATAGCTAATTATCGATGGTTAGAGACCTTAAATGACATGACTTAAAACCATTTGCAATGACGCAGGTGCATTAATTCCTTGTGTTCTCTCAAATCTTAATCTTCTGGATTCCCCATCACTCTTTCTTTTTCTTTTTAAGTTCATTTGACTAGATTCTACTTCTTGAATCACATATCTTCTAATCCTTACCTCTCCGATTACTGCTAATACCTTTACTACCTCTACTACTATGAGGTTTCAATTGACAATTATATCTCTGTGTGTTAATGTGGTATGGAAACATGAACTGATGCACGTTCATACGTACTAAGTTATACGTTGCTATTGATTGATTGGTTGATAGCTATTAATAGCAAGCATCTTCGGTGATGCTGTTACTATCTAGTGTACATGTACAAGCCAGCATCCAGAAGATACAAGTATTTATTAACAGTTGGCTATGCAAAATACTTCGGATCCTCAAGGTCAAAGGAAAGGAGAAGGCCAAGGGACACATTACACCGAGAAATGGAGATAGACATGAAGAGGATGAACAACAGTTACACAGAACTGGAAAGGGAGGCTGAAGACATTATAGGTTGGAGAATACAGGTCGGTGGCCTGTGCTTCATTAGATTTAACAGACATAATTAAATAAGTAAACAAGTAGATCAGTAAGTAAGAATCGTTATAATATAGTTTTGAAGAATGGAGGGTGATAGTGTCACGTCATAACTATTTGATTAAAATGTAATTTTCAAGGTGAGATCAATAAAACCATCCAACTTGGTGATCCAAGACATTATCGCGTTCAGTAATAACAGGTGTAAATAGGTAAGTTCAACATTTAAAAATACTATAATGTTTAGGAATAAATATATATATATTTGTACTAGATGTCAGCTCTTTATTTTCATTGCTACTTTAAACTCATAATTTTAAAACTAATTGTTGAGGTGAAATACAAATTGTTGGATAAACTGACGGTTCAATGATAAATATTTGTATTTAAGAACAAATGTGTACAGACTTTCATTGTACTTTAATCTGTGAAGCTTTGTTTGTCATTCTGAACTAAAACAGTAGTTTTGCAGTTTACATAGAAGTAACACATTGTTTTTTTGAATATTCAGTCGACTAATTTATAGCGAAATAGATTATTTCTAGTTGCTGATATTGCAGTTATTAATTTCCGTTAATCTTTTATACGAAACTCCATGTTCAGACCGGTTATCCACACCATTGGAGTGAATAACCCTATAGTGACGTCCCCTACAGTAATGACGGATTTTCAAGTTCGAATCCAAAAATCGATATCAGTTTTCTTAAGTTTGCAGATGTTGTTTTGCTGATGAGTGTTATCAATAATATTTCGAATGACCTAATTTCAATCAGTAGGAAAAATCATAGACTAGAGACATACCGTCAAAGACCAAATTGAAGGGGGACTCAGTTTAACTAAAGATGCAGACGATGACAGGTTAAACGTTAATAACAACCATTCAAGTTCGAGGTTGACAGAATAAGCTACGATTCACAGGTGGAGAAATTCGAATATTTCGTACCTGACGTTTGTTCTGATGTTGTTGTTGTTCGGAAGAACAATGAAAGCTTCACAACCAATACATCGAGCTCAGAGAACGAAACTCCACCGCAATCTCAAATCAGAAAACACTACGTACAATGTTGCGTTGCACAAACTGACAGGCACAATATACAAGTTAACTGACAGAGCTCGATTAACACAATGAACTAGATATCATATTCTTTCTAATGTTATCAAATTTATTTGCATATTTAATAAATGTTATTACATTTCACACACGTTTACACACTGAAATAAAACATTTATCTGCATACATCATGATCACACGCGAATTACAAAAACAACAAACTGCTTGATAAAGAGATAAAATATACGTTAACTACTTTGTTCAATACTCTGATTTTTAATTAATCAGCAAAACAAATCTAGAAATCATTACATGTTATGGTGATGTTTCGTTCTCTGAGCTGGATATTTTAGTTGTGAGGATTTCATTGTTCAGCACTAACTTCAGATGAAGTTTGTCCAGCTCAGAGAACGAAACATCACCACAATCCTCAAACTGAGCTACAAAATTTTCTCCATCATCTCATTACATGTTATAGTGTAGTATATATATATGGTAGATTTTTCTTTGAGAATACAAGAGTTAACAACTCTTTATTCTTAAATCTAAAAAATTTATTGTTAACTCTGCTTTCACAACATGTTTATTGAGCAAATAACATTTTTTATTATTAAGAGATTTATTGATCATTGAAAGTTGGGTTTACTTTATCAAAAATTCTATGCATTGTATTCCCTCTCTCTCTCTCTCTCCGTATGTGTGCATGTGTAAAAATTCTAAATATTATTGTTTAAACTGATTACATTTAACATTGAACAAGTTATTCCTTCATTTCAATCATTCAATCAACATTGAACAAACTTTTAATCTTTATAATAAAATAAATATATCTAACATTTTGAATTTGTTTTTGACAGATCTAACATATTTATTTGTTTGATAAAGTAAAGTCAAATCCAGGGAAATGTGACTGGTTTATTTTTAAAAAAAAAACTTCAATGTATGAAATATATTAAGAAAAATAAAATCAATAACCAACTCATGAACTAATCAATAATAATTATTATTATTATTATCATTTATAAAGAACTGTTCGAATAATTGAAAATGAAATAACAATGGCTTAACTTATCGACCACTACGCTGGAATCCAACAGTGCTAATGTCTACTAACTCTAATCAAGGTAAGGTTTTTGCGCAACTTCATACTAGGAATGAAGTTGGCTCACTAGCCTTCTTCACTTCACTCTGCTTCGATTCGCATTTACGTTGGCCATTTCTGTGTCTGTTTGCTTAGTAATAATATGAAATAAATTCATCGAACATGCACTTTATTGGGCTTCTTGTGACAGTCGTCACACAAACAGAATATAATCTACGCAAGATCAAATGGAAGATTTATTTGATTGCATAATAATACCGGTTTCGACCAAATTGAAGTCGGATTTCGTGACCGTTAACATTTCTCAATGAAACAAATTAGACCAATACACTGATCATTATACATAAAAGTAGTTCATGAAACGAACACAAAAATATCATTATCATGTTTGAAATAAATTCAATGTGGAACAATAACTTTTAAGCAGTTGAATGAAATTTACGAGTTTTTTTCTTCAGATACTCAGTCAGTCAGTCAGTCAACAGCCTCGTAGAACTTCGTACGTAAGTACATCAGTTCAAGTCGCCATACCACATTACCACAAACATGTAAATGTCACTTCTAATCCTATACTAAAAGTAATCACCGAGATTAGGGTTCGACGATATTATTCAAGAAGTAGAATCTAGTGATAAAAACTTAAAAAGAAAAAGATAAAGGCGATGAGGAATTCAGAAGGTTAGAATCTCATAGAACACGAAGAATGAATGCACTTGTTCCATTGCGAACGGTTTTGAGCCTTGTCGTTTAAGGTCTCTAACCATCGATTATTATCATCTCGCGGACCCCAACCAGGTAGTCGACACCTAACAACATGACTCAGTCCACTTATCAGTGACTTCATGGATTTGTACCATGTTTTGGTGTGACACCCCTACCTTTCTTCCAACCTATTCCTATTCGCAAAACATAGCTCTACGAGGTAATCGGTGGTTAAGCATACGCAGCACATGTCCCAACCACCTGAATTGATGAAGTTCCTACTCAATTGATCTACAATATCTACCTAGTACTCGTTCCCTAACTACAGCATTGCTTGCTCAGTGATACACGAGCAATGCTTTGGAGACACCTATAATCAAAAACAAGTAACCTACGAATATCTTCTACAGCCAAAAGATAGGACGGAGCGAACTACTGCGCAGTACACTCATCCTACTCGCCTACGTCATAAGCGACGCAACTTAACGAAAGCCAATCGAGCTTTCTCTTTCATTGCATTGATGAGACTCCCGAGATAAGTAGTGAGGTCAACACGCTCAAATACTTCTATTTCTATCACTAATTCAAGTGCCGATACAAGTCAGTCCTGAAGCAAGATTTTACATTTCGACGGGGAAAACCGAATCCCGAATATGCTTGCTTTGTTGCTTAGGGTAGTTAAGAGACATTGCATTTTATCAGCATCTTCACCAAATAGAACCATGTCATCGGGCATATTCCAAGTCAGTAGTGAATCAGTGACTCTCTTCAAATACTACTTAATATCGATACTATTATCATGATGAATATCAATCAATCAGTGAAAACGACTTTCATTTGATAATTTTTTAATTTTTTTAATTTTTTCAGATTTTAATTTTTTTTTACTTTTCTGTAAAAAAAAATACACCCTAATTTGTATTTTTTCTATTTTCAAATTAATTAAATCTCTCTCTCTCTCATTAAATTTTAAAATTAGTTAAAATAACATAGTTATTTTTTTTTCTGCACACGTTTTTTTTTATTACCGAAATTGAAACTTTTAAAATGAAAACTAAAAATTCAAATTCTGTCACGTTTTTAGTCTGCAATTAAAATTTACAGAAGTTTTGTTTGACGGTTGAGTGTTGGTTGATGAAATAATTTTATGAGGTAGTAGACAAAATACAAAGTAGTATTTATCAGTTAAATTTTTAGGAGAAAAAAAAATTTAATGAGATTTTAAAAAAATAATTAATTAGTCTCAATGCAATGAAAATGTTGATGAGGATGAGGAGGATGGTGCACGTTTTAATGACAAACTGTTTAAATGAGCATGTATTTAAGAGAAATAGTGAGTTGTGATAAAATGTTATTTTTTTCCGTTAGAAAATGGCAGAAATAATCATGTAAATAAAATTTAGTAAAAATTTATTAACACAATTAAGATTAATACAGTTTAACCGAATTGAAGTTTCTGTTATATTATCCTGATGAGATAACTTTTCAGACTTATCTCCCATTCATTCATCTTAATTACATAACTACTGACGTCTATAGCCCCCCTCAAATGAAGTAGAGGTTGTCGACCAGTATTCTACAATCTACTTTATTCCCAACCTTCCTTTTCAGTTCTATCCAATGGTTGTTCGTTCTTTTCATATATGTCTACATTTGTCGGTGTAATGTATTGACTGGTCGTGCTCTTTCCCTTTGACCTTGAAAACTCCAAGTTGGGGTATGTCTTGTGATGCAGTTGGGTGTTTTCTTCAACGATTGTCCTATCTATCTTCTGCTTGATTTCTTTCTCCACTTGAAGGTTTTTATATCTTCTAATGATTTTCCATCAAAAGTCATTTGATTGTTGCATGTTGTGTTGTATCGAGGAATCTTACTTTTCCCTCTATTTATGTTTAGACCTACTATTACACAGCTTGCTGTTACGCAGATCGTCTCCTCTTACAATTGTTTTTGCCTGTTGGATAGAAGTACCAGATCACCTGTGTAAGCTAGATTGTTCAGCTTCATCCTAGCTGTCCACTGAATCCCGTGTTTCCCTGCAGATGTTGATGTCTTCATAATCCAGTCGATCGCCAGGAGAAAGAGAAAGGGTGAGAGGAAGCCACTTAGCCATTCTTCACTTGTCATCTCAACCATTCATTAATTCTTTATTGAGTGAGTTTTAATCATATTAGTACTATTAATTGCAATCAGGCTCTGGATAGCTGTTTCGACCTAGTATGGAATGCTATATCGTAGTTTGTTTAAAGTTATACATGAGGATCGACTGATGACGACCCAGTGGTCAAGGAGTTGATCGTTCGCCTGAGGGACCGATGGTCCTTGGTTCGACTCCCACGTACCAGGTTCGTGGAAGCATACTACTGGTTAATCCCATACTAAAACCAAAATGGCCTTCATTGCTTTCAGGCTTTTCAATGATAGTCTAATGTCTATTGATTCTCTATCCCAATAAAATCTAATAATGACAACCTTAATCAAACGGAATCTAATTGCAACGCTATGCACAATGTTTTTAACCTTAATTATATGTGTTTTTTTCCGCAGTATACCGACATCCACTTCCAGTATGCCAACATCTATTTTCGCATTGAATATTCAGATGTCACAGATTATGACAAGCTAACGAAAATTTATTCAATACGACCAATTCATGTTAATCTGCTCAAACCGGTCAACCGGATTATCATAGTTAGAAATTGAACATAAAATACCTGCATGGAGTTCTCATTGGATTATTTAAAAACATGTTTGTTTTCTGACTACACTTAGTATAGATTTTTCAACTCTACAGATCAAAGCCATCTTAACAATGAGTTATCATTATCAAAGTGTTAATACACATTGAAATGATGAATAAATCATTTTTTTAACCATCACTACAAATCTAGAGGCATCGTCGTAGTATGGGATTCATCAGCAGTGCTTATCCACGACTCCCGCTACTTACAGGAATCGACCTTCGGTCGCATGAGAGAATACCTAACCTCCAGATCACTGAGCCGGCATTCGACAGTGTTAATATCTAACTCTGATCAATCTAAGGATTTTGTGCAACCTCACTCATCGTCTTCGTCAGTTACAGCCTACATCCAACAGGCTTCATCTCCACCGGTCATGTCTTCTCACTAGAACTCTGAAAATTTCCTCCCGAAGCTAGTCACTGATGAGTACACTTTTTAATTTCACATGATATATATAATTCATTCATAATTTCATTGTGTCAAAAAACAACTATCTCTATCATACTAAAATATGAAAGTAATATTATTGTCAACATGATGTTGGATGATATAACTTTTGGCGACAAAACTGTATTCTTGAAAACTTTCTCGTAATAAAAAAATAGAAATGAGTGTACAAGTTATGTAATAATCTATAGATAAGTAGTTTGAGTACTATATATAAAAAATATTCAGCAACTTTTTTAAACCAAACAAAATATCAAAGTATCATATACAAAAATGATTAGTTGTTGTGTTTGAAGAAATCTTTCATTGACAACGGCATCATCATTTCTAGCCTACTAATGTGTATCATGAAAATAGACTATGTGCAACAACTGACAAGAAACATTTCAAAGATAAGCGGAATTTATGTTATTCTGTAAATATTATTGTTTTTATGATTACATTGTTTGAAATTATTATCTAAAGAATATTTAACATCTTCAACATTGAACATTCATTCATTTAAAATAAATTTACTTCCCGTGTTAGGGTTACATTCACTTGTATACTACTACTACTACTACATTGTAGCATTGTAAAAAAAAAAGTAATAAGAACATAAATGTGCACTGTCACTAATCATACTACTCACTAAATAATCATCAAGATGCGGTCAGTCCAGTATGAGACAACAACAACAACAACCAAAGATTAGAAGAGACATAGTTTTGAAAGATCAAAAGGGAATTTTTCCAAGGAAACAATTGTGTCGTACACCAACCATATTAGTAAGCGGTTTACTTTGATTTCAACTCAACAGTCTCCAAGCATACTTACTATACTACTAAATAACTCATCAAAATTCTGTGGTAGATATATTTTTTCATGGGGAATTAGTGTATATACTACTTAGTTTTGAAAGTAGTCTAAAAAAAGACTGTTTCTTTGAAATTTTCAACTTTGGCTTCATTTCTTTTTTTTTTGAAACCAAATGAAAGGATATTTATACCTTGTAGATATTATTTCTGATAAAAATTTATTTTGAAGCGCTTAAAAAACAGAAGAATTGTTAGTTTCAATGAACTTTTAAGTAGACTGTCGCTACCACCAGACTCTTATCTTCGTCTGTGTCGTCAAAAGTGTTTTTAGTGTCAGCAGGTGCAGATGAACTGTTTCATTTGCTTCCAAGCTTTCAGGGTTCTTTATACCACACCAAACATTTTAATACTATAACTTCAATGCAAATATCAAGACATGTGGATAAGTCTTGTTTTGGACTAGGTGTAAATTTTTGATGTGAAAGTCGAGTAATCAATCACTGAAACCTTGAATTTGAAAATGAACATTGAATGATCTACTGGAACCCCTTTCACTGTGATATTTAAAACTGTTTTCCACTTTTAAGTAAATAGGTAACTAAAATTTGAATAGAATAGGTGAAAAAGTTTAAACCTAAACTTTTTCATTATTATTCTATATAACTATAATATTTCAAAACTCTCGCCAATTAATCAAATATAAAATCTTAGAGACATAAAATACGTTCAGATTTTATTGATGCTAGTAGAAATATTGTTTTCACAGAGTGGTAGTATGCTTATTTCATTTAGGAAACCTCGTAATCTATTGTATAATATACTAAACATCTGGACTTGGCAGATGACCTGGCTCTTCTATCGCGCACTCAACAACAAATAAAAGAGAAGACGACCAGTGTAGCAGTAGCCTCTGTAGTAATAGGTCTCAACATAAATAAAGGAAAAAGCAAAATTCTCCGATGCAACACAACATGCACCAACCCAATCACTCTTGATGGAGATGCCTTGGAGGCCATCAACACCTTTACATATCTGGGCAGCATCATCGACGTGAAAGGTGGATCCGATGCAGATGTGAGGGCACGGATTGGCAAAGTAAGGGTTGCATTTCTATAGTTGAAAAATATCTGCAACTCCAAACAACTTTCAACCAAAACCAAAATTACGATATTCAGTACAAATGTGAAGACAGTTCTACTGTATGGAGAGGAAACTTGGAGAACTACGAAAGGCATCATCCAGAAGATACAAGTGTTTATTAATAGTTGTCTACGCAAAATACTTCGGATTCGTTGGCCAGACACCATCAGCAACAACGTACTGTGCGAGAGAACAAACCAGATTCCAGTGAAGGAGGAAATCAGGAATAATTGGTGGAAGTGGATAGGACACACACTACGAAAAGCACCTAACTGCTTCACGAGACAAGCCCTCATATGGAATCCTCAAGGGCAAAGCAAAAGAGGAAGTTCAAGGAACACACTACGCCGAGAAATAGAGAAAGATATGAGAGGAATGAACAAACACTGGACAGAACTGGAGAGGGAAGCCCAGGACAGAGTTGGTTGGAGAAAAAAGTGGTGGTCGGCCTATGCTCCAATAGGGGTAACAGGCGTAAGTAAGTAAGTAAGTATGATCGTTAAATAATTCATGATATAATATATGTATAGTTTATCATCCACGATGCCCACTAACAGGAATCAAACCTAGGGTGGGAACGCCTAACCTCTTGGCCACTGAGCCGGTGGTTAATGTCTAACTTTGATTGATCTAATTATTTTGCGCAACCTCATCTATTGCCTAAAACTGATGGGATTGAACACCATTGATCACGGCTGAGGATTCCCCATCTTAAGGTGAAACGTCCGCCCACTGCTTTCAGATTTCTGGTGGTGGTCAAACAATGACTGATCCAAGATTTAAATGATAAACTTTAATCAATATACTATTAAGTGGAGATTCAGTAACGTTCATTGTTGAACATTAACTGTTGTCATATTTTTAACATTGATCAGTTGATTTACAATAATGCATACTACTGATTAAACATGAATACCAAGTGTTAAATAAAGACAAATTTTAGTATTTAGTAAAATGTTGACAACACAGCTGTCGCTCTCATAGGAAGGTGAAGACGAAGACATAGTTGTTAAACTAACTATTTTTTTAATGCAATATACTAAGTCACTCGTCTTATTTTAGGATTTAACATTCCAAAAATTTGGTTTGTTATATGGAATTACAGTATATGGGAAATTTTGTGATGCTCATCACTTGATATGCTTGAAACTATTACGGGTTCACCTTAGTCGATACACGAGAACGAGACAATGAACCAGTGACAAGTTATGCTACTCTAATCGGTTACCCAAAATCAACTAACGCAGAAATCTTGATATTGCGTAGAAAGTGTATTCTATAAACACCCAGCAAACACAATTATCTCAAGCACACAAATCGCGTTTATTCATACATCATAGAAACGTTCTTGGGAGAATGACAACAACAGCGTACTAAAATAACTCAGCAACCAATCACACACAAGAATTTTCCTAGTGGAAAATGTGATCTCAAGGTCAGCTAATCAGCCCAGGAATAAAATCCAAAATTAAAACACTCATCATGCGAGTTCTGGGCATCTAATGTCCCCAAACAAATTAGCTCTTATCCAAGCTTCGACTGGAGAATATAAATTAGCGGACTATACTGTGTTAGGAGGCAACAGGTGTAAGTAAGCTCTATCCAAACAAATAAACATTTACATATATTCATTGTTATATATTAAAGAAAGCAGTAAAACATCCATAGTTTAACATTACTATCGTACGCTTAACTTAATAATTATAACATTATTCACCGATGAATTCAATGCAAACATTCTCCATTACATTGCATGCAAATCTATAATTTACATGACAATGGACTATGATTTTGAACTAAGTCATTGATTGAACAAAAGAGGAAAAGGTTACTACAATAATTACAGTAATTATTTTATTTTTTTTTGTTTGAAAAGTTATTACTGGATTGTATGATATATATTTATAAATATATATAAATAAATATTAAAGTATATTTTGTTGAAAAGTCAATTTTAATGATATATAATAAAGAATATAATGTTAACTGCCAACGTACACATTATGCTGAGAATTGGAGATTGATATGAAAAGAATAAGTAACAGTCGGATAGAAATGGAAAAGAAAGTCTAAGACAGAGTATAGGTGTTATGTTTGTCACTTGGTACGCTTGAAGCTATTACGAGTTTACCTGAGTCGATAAACGTGAACGAGGCAATGAATCAGCGTCCAGGTAGGCTACTTTGAATCCCAAACTGTAAAACAGAAGTCTTGGTAAGCGTAGAAAGTATATTCTACAACATGCAGCAAGCACACAACTCTCATTCATTTATGCATCATATAAACGTCCCTGTAACAGTTACGCAAATAGCACACTAAAATACACAGCAGCCAATAACAGCCATGGAATTCGCTGGTGGGAAATGAAATCTCAAGGTCAACAGATCAGCCCATGCTCGTAAACGTGAAATCCAAAATAAGGCATTTATCAAGCGAGTTCTGGGGATCTAACATCCCCAACAGTAGGTTAGTAGAGTGTATTGCCACCACATGCAATTGAGTTCACTTATATTTTAATTTGGTTGAGCCTTTCGATTAATTTACTTGACCAAGTCATTTGTATAGCAACAACTCTGATGTACCACTGACTTTTACTATTCTCTGGTTTGTATGAGGTGGTAAGGCTGAACAGTGCTTACCGCCTATTCGCTTAAATATTAATCTTTTAAATATTTCGATGACTTAAACATTTTATCAATTCATTCTCCGATTCTCTTACTCGTTAATTCGCTTGTTTGCTTGCCTTCCAGCACTCGCATATCAATTTGATGTCTGTGGTCTGCCGTTCTAATTGTGGTGTGTGAGAATCAACGTATTCAACCCTCCGTGTTTACCTTCTGATTTATAAACCGACAGGTGTTATTTAGTAACGACTGTCTGAACGAGTAAATTACGAAATCTAAGGACACATTGTTTACCACAAGAGAATGCTGATCGGTGATTTATGCTAACTCACGTATGGGTAACAGGATTAAGTAAGTGAAGTGAGTCAGTCATAAATTATAACCCACTTTCTTGTATACTCAATATCGATAGCCAAGGTAGAAGGAGAGAGCGATTATATCAATTTCTTTTAGACACACTAGTGAGATTTATCATTTCAAATTTCAATAGTTTGAACAATGTGTAAACAAGGAACTCATGGAAATATGTGGTGATTTGCAGTAAGGTAGATAAATTTGAAAACATTAATCATGTCAGCATAGAGTTATAGTTATTGTTTATTACTGAAATCATGAATATGCTCACTAATGATTGGCTTCGTGAGTAAATTCTTGGAGTTCTAAAGAGAAACCAATACTAGTGGAGTTCAACTCTGTCGGGTGTAGGTACTGACCACTGAAGACAATGAGTAAGGTTACGCAAAACCTTAGATTGTTCAGAGTTAGATATTAAAAGCGTTGGATGCCGGCTCACTTCTCCGGAGCTTGCGCACAAGATCGCACGTCCTGAATTCGATTCCTGCAAGTAACGGGAGTAGCGGAATGCGCACTACTGATTAGTCCCATACCCAGACAAAACAGCCGTCCAGTGCTTATAGGTTTCTAATGATAGTCTAACAATAAACGACTCATGATTTCATTTAATAATGGTTGATGCTTGAAACCTTTTTCATATGTCCTATTTATAAAAACTATCCATGATCATTTAATGAGGAAAAAACTGTATTTCTACATTTTGTATCAATTAATTAACTAAACTTTGTTAATTTGTTGTATTTATTTACAAAAATAATGACAGGAAATAAAACTTGATTGATTATACTCTAAAACTCAATAAAATTACAGGACCTATATCAATTCTGATCAGATTCTGAATGTTTATGAAGTCGTTATGTAGTTCAGAATGTACAAACGCTACTATAAATTGTTTAGTTAAGGCTGTGAATATCGATGGTGAACAGAAATATAAACTACCAGAAATAACTTCATACTGTACTGTTTCACACTTTAGTTAAGGTTAAATTATCATATTAATAAAAGTTTGTTTAGTACCATGAAAATTCAGTTTTATAGTTGTTGTTTGATTGCAGTTAAAGTTGCTTTGGTCAGATTAACGTCGTGTCAGATCAGGTTCAAGATGGTTTTGTGTGAGACTGATATGTGTGTATTAGTATGCATGTTTAGATGGCATGGCTAATCTGATATTTGTAACTTTGGAGGAAACAAGCTGAAAACATTCCTAGACTTATTGGTGATGTAAAATGCGGTATTCAATTATCATGTTTTCCATTCCACTTAAAATACACGCTAATAGGTTTAAAAAAATGCACGTTAACTGAAATGACACGATCTTATCTTATCAAAAGAAGTGACTTATACAAAATTGAAAAATTAAGTTTGCTACTTATTAAGACTTTAAAAAAATACATCATTGTTTTCATTATTACCAATCTACCGAATGCTGAGTTTATTCATGATTATCAAGTTAAAACTTGGTAAAACGTAGTTAGTGTTTCATAGACCTAAGATTATCAAAGCTTTCATCAAACACAAACAAGGGGATTATAATGAATATCATTCAAAGCTATGCGCTTAATAATGATAATAAAGTAGACGTTGAAGATCAGTTTAATGGGCGCTCCAGTCAGTCGTAAAGAAATGCTCATCGTAGTATCTTACCATTCTGATGAGAGACCTCAACGTCAAGGGTGCAATGAAGAACACTGTCTGTGAAGACATCATGGGACGCCGTGAGCTGGGAGAAAGAAACGAAAATGGTGAAAGATTCACAAACCTATGTGCCTTCAACAAATTGGTTATAAATGGTACTATCGTCCCACGTAAATGAATGCCGAAAGCCACATGGATATCACTGGATCACACCAAACAGAACCAAATCGACCATATCTGCATAAATAAATGTGAGATCTAAGGGACAAGCTAATATAGCCTCAGATCATCTTTTGTTGGTCAGCAAGGTGAAATTAAAACTTGAGCAACACTGGACAACGGAGAGAACAGCATAACAAAAGTTCAATACAACCTTTCTTCAGAATACTGGAAAACTCGGCGAATTCTAGGTAGTTCTCTTAAGTAAGTTTCAGGTCTTTCATGATATATTCAATGAAAAGGAAACTATCATACTGGACAATTGGAAAAGGATCAAGGAGGCAATCACTACTACATTTCATGAGGTTCTGGGCCTCAGGAAGCACCATCACAGGCAATGGATCACTGGTAACACTCTAGATAAGATTCAACACAGGAGGAAGAAGAAGGCAGCAATCAACATCAGCAGAACAAGAGCACAGAAAGCCGAGGCACAAGCTCGCTGGAAACTGTCGTAAACCGCAACGACCAATGCGAATCAAGGAAGGCAAAGTAGTCACTACAATTGAAGAACAGCGAAATGGGTGGGTAAAAAACTTTAAGTAACTCTTGAATCGACCAGCTCCACTGAACCCATCCAACATCAAAGTAGCATCTACGAACCTCCCAATCGATTTTGACCCACCAACAATTGAAGAGATCAGTATGGCCATCGAACAAATCAAGAGCGGCAAAACAGCAGGACCAGACAACATTCCAGCAGAGGCAATTAAAGCAGACGTAGCAATTATTGCAAAGATACTACACATTCTCTTCAGCAAGACTTGAAATGAGTAACAAGTATCAACAGAATGAAAAGAAGAATACCTGATCAAGATACCAAAGAAAGGAGATCTCAGCAAGTTTGAGAACCACAAAGACATCACTCTTTTATCAATACCAGGCAAAGTCTTCAACCTGATATTGTTAAACAGAATGAAGGACGTCATAGATGCCGATCGTATACCGACCGAATTGCAACATTACAAATCATTGTGGAACAATCAATTGAATGGAACTCACCAATCTACATCAACTTCATTGACTACGAGAAAGCATTCGATAGCGTGGATAGGAAAACACTATGGAGGTTTCTTTATCATTACGGCGTGCTTGAGAAAAATAGTCAACATCCTACAGAACTCTTATGATGTGTATTAAACTGTTAAAATCGTGCACTTAGGACAGCTGATACACTCATTCGATGATGTAAAATATGTCAGAAATCTAAAACTAAATAATCTAAAAAGCATGTCATCAAATTCAATATTCACTTAGATAATTTCCACTGTTTAACATTTTGAAAAGTTACGAAATAAATGTCTTTTTTAAAAATTTATTACCATAATAAAATCGAATCATGCACTTTAAATATATATTTATAAATACTCACATCACATAAAACAAATTATATTTTATTTTTTTTCCAACAGAACAAAAAATCACATTTCATTCATTCATTCATTCATTTCGCGTACAATCTGAATACAGAATTTGAATATTTGCACAAATAAAACAATAATCTTTTTTTATTTACTGATTTAAACAAAAAAAATTTTTTTTTTTAAAATAATTTCATTCCAATATTCAATAATTCTGACATAATCCTATTCACAAATATATTTTAACCAGACATTGTCATCAATGTAATCAAATCATATTCGTTGAGCATCAGAAATACCGCAATTTATAATAATAGTTGAATTGTATTGCCAATTATTATCAGAGAGTAGTTTACAATATACGCACATCATAAAAATAGGTGTAGATTATTTTTAATCATAGTCTAAAACTTAGTGTTCTTTGTTTTAGAAAAAAAAACAATATTTATCTTTTATCATTGTTTCTTTTTTCAAACTGGCAAAAAATTGTGAAATTTTACACATTTAAATCACAAAAAAACCAACCAAATTTAGGCTAGATTTAAATTGGTTAAAGGCATAATTTTTGAAATACAGTTAGAAATTGAAAATATTCTTATGTACTGAGTGTACTGGTTAGGTCGAGTCCACAAGCGCCTCGCCCAAGCCTTCAAACCACTATTCTCAAGTTATATTACTCACTGGTCTTTTGACCCATAAACTTGGCTGCTTTTATTCGTGCGAGTGTGTGTGCAAACATACCTCGCTTGTTGGATGTCTGACTCACTATGTTTCACTCTGAATGCTTAGTCCATGATTCATCTAATTCCGTTGGCTAACCCGACTTCGCCTGTTTCTCGTTGCTTGTATACTCTCAATTATCATGTCTTCATGAGCGATTGCCTGAAATAAACTGATCCAACCGAATCGGTATTCGGCTTCTTATTACCGCCGTTGCACAAAACGGGGTTCGCCAGAGTATGATTTAGGGGAGTTGATGGCGAAATTTATTTTACAGCATATTTAATTGTTGATAAATATCAAGGTTAGCAATCCCATACCGCAGAAAGCTAAATCGCTTAAAACAATGCTAACCAGATATGGTTGGTGGACTTACACTCCATTTGGGCTACCAAGCGTAAGTGAGCAATGAATGCACATAGAAAAAAATGTAATCTATCTGTACCCGAAATTTTTAATGTCAGTCATTCAGTTAGTTGCAACGTGGAACTTCGTACTTATGTACATAAGTTCAGGTTGCCACACCACATTAACACAGAGATGCAACTGTCAGTTCAAATCCCATAGTCATAAAGATAGTAGAGGTATTATTGGTAATGAAGAAGACTAGGGTTTGAAGATATTATTCAAGAAGTATAATTCAGTAAGATAAATTTAGAAGGAGATAGATAGAGATTATGAGGAATTCAGAAGGTTAGAATTAAAAAGCACACAAAGAGTGGATGCAACTGCACCTTGAGAACGATTCTGAGCCATGTCGTTCAAGGTCTCTAACCATTGGTGACTTTTGTTTCGTGAACCCCAACCAGGTAGCCTACATCTACCAACATGACTCAGTCCACTAGTCAGTGACTTCATGGATTTGTGCCATGTTCTGGTCTGGCCGCCCTTAACTTTCTTCCAACCTACTCCTACACCACAAAACATAGCTCGTCGAGGCAGTTGGTGGTTAGCCATACGTAACACATGTCCCAACCACCTCAAATGATGAAGTTTTAATACTTCATCTATTGATTTGCCATCCCTGCCTAGTACTAATTTCCTAACGATAGGATTGCTTACTCGGTTGTCCCATGATATACAAGCGATGCTTCTAAGACATCTATGATCGAAAACTAGTAACCTACGAATATCCTCTACTCTTAACGGCCATGTTTCGCATCCATATAGGAGAACGGAACGAACTGCTGCGCAGTACACCCGCCCTTTGATTAGCGAACGGATATCTCGCCTACGCCATAAACGATGTAAGGTTCTTGATTACTGTAACCGATACTTCTATATCAAGTAAAATAGGAAATCATCTATTTAGCGAATTTTCCAGCTCATAATGATTAACCTTAACAGAGAGAATAAATAAATATCTCAACAATATTTCAAATGAACAACCATCTCCTCAAAAAAAACTTATACTGTTTTATATAACTTAATCTAATTTCATATGTGTATACAATCTTTGTTACAATTAAATGTCAGAAATAAAAGTACAAAACTAGCAAAGTAAAATTTTCATGAAAAGTGTAATTACTTTCTATGAGTATCATTTTGTGGAAGAAAAAGAAAATATTGGACAGTGAATGTGTCAAGTTTTTGTTTCCTAAAACATTTTGATACACCTATTCATAGAATGTGATGAAATAAGATTAAAAGAAAAAAAAATAAGCAAGAAGGCGCTACATCAAAAACGATATTCAATAAAACAAACCAAAAATAACAACAACGCTTATTAGATTTACTTTGATAGCATAGCAATTTCTATTTATTGATAATTGAATCAAAGTGTTTTGTTGTTTGTTATTTAAAGTGAATATTTATATATATATAAATATTAGTGTTGAGAAATAATCATCATTCTGTTACATTTATTTATTCCCTTAGGATTTTGTTCAAAATCAAACTATAAACTGTAAACTATACATACAATGATGATGAATTTTTTCCAAGTGAAATTGATCATTGAATCGTTTTTTGTTTAAATGTTAAATTTTCTTTGTTTAGTTTGCTAGTGAGTCATGTAGAATAAATAAAAAACATTCTTATTCAAAGCATACAACGCTGACAAGTGATAAGTTACATAACAAAAAAAAAATAAACTGAATTATTATTCGCATCAGTAAACATTTTGCTGACCGGTGAACATTTAAAACATTGTCAATTGGACATCAAGTTTTTTTTTTTTTTAAACTGGTTATATATATGTTGTTGAAACATAAAGTCATGAAATAAAATCAACGCGGTGAACGAAATGAGCGTTAAATTGTTTAATTTTTATTGTACATCAGCGATACTACTTACTTACTAAGTAACTAACTTAATCAGAAATTGATAGTTATTTGAAACCTGTTACTTTGTATTGAGGGAATACAAAGGTTTATATATTTTTCTTCACGAAGTTGAAACATGTTACACCCAAATACAAAGTAATTGAAATCAAATCTAAAATCTGAACATTTCCAATCTTGTAAACAGCTCTGTCATATTGTAATCGTACAGTTACAATCGCAACTCGATCATTGTTAAGCTACTATTAGAAAGCTGAAGGACCTGGACGGACTTGCTCACTAGTGACTAGCTTCGTGAGGACATTCTCAGATTACTGATGAGAAGTCATCTCTGGTAGAGTTCAATTGCGTCGAGTTAGAGGCAATTACCCATTGTTGACAATGAATGAAATAGCTCAATATCTTGGATTTTTTGAAGTTCAATATGAACACAGTTGGATACTGACTCAATGGTCTAGAGATTAAGTGCTCACGTGTGAGACTGAAGGTCCAGGATTCGATTACCGGGAGTGAAGTCGTGGATACAAAACTACTGATCAGTCCTATACTAGAACTAAACGGCCATCCAGTGCTTCCAGTGCTTTCTAATGACGGTCTAACATTGATCGATTCTTAATTTCATTGGAATTAACTAGTTCATTTTTTTACTATTTAACAATTTTATACTGCCTCACACTTAACATTCAAATAATTGAAAAGTTGTAACTAACCATTGTTAAAAAAATTTTCAAACTATGTTTTTAAACAACTCAAATTAAACTGTTTTTATTCTTAAATCATTATCGATTAGCAAAGCAAAATTCTCTTTAGATTCAATTTTATCTTTACTAATCTCTAACTATTGAACACTTGAACAGTTTTCATTATGGCAATAGAAAATTTCTTATAAACAAATTATTTATTAATTAAATCTTTCAGATTAAAACATGTTAGCAAACAATTTTATTTGAATTCTATTTGAATTCATGTATACCAACATATTTGTCAACATATTTATCATACGAAAAAAGACAGTCACTTTTCGCCTGTAAACATGATATAATCATCAATTAAAGAAAGAATGTTGTTCTTTTAAACAAAATTCAACATTTCAACTGATAATGAAGAAAACAAAATAAATGAAATAGAGCAAATTATGAATTCAGCCCCCCAAATTGGCTTATTTTACAATCTTTATTTATATTCAAAGGAGAAAGGTTTGATAAACTACTGAAACAATGAAACATTAATCACAAGAAAGGATTTGAATCGGACCGATTTGGTCTCGTGTGCTTTTGTGGGTAGGTTCGGCCGAGCCAAAACATCGCACAAATCCAAGTGGACGGAGTCATGTTGGTAGATGTCAACTACCTGGTTGGGGCATGCAAGATGATGGTAATCGATGGTAAGATACCGTAAATGACTTGGCCAAAAACCGTATGGAATGGCACAGGTGCATACATTCTTTGTGTTCTCTCAAATTCTAACCTTCTGAAATCCTTATCACCCTTAATTTTCTCTTTTTTAAGTTTATTTCACTAGATTCTACTTCTTGAATAATATTGTCGTACCCTAAAATTTCCGACTATTGCTCATACATTTGGGATTCGAAGTGACAATTACATCTCTGTGCTAATGTGTTATGGCAACATGAACTGATGTACGTACGTACATACGTACGAAGTTCTATGTTATTGTTGACCGACTGAATCACAAGAAAATTTAAAATACCAAGGATTATATGGAACTTAACTAACCATATACGAACAACAACGAGTATACTAGATCATTATGAGATGGAATTCTTAAAGAAAAACATGCGAGAGAGGGTGAATTGGTTATTTTAAGAAGATTCGACATCGATAAGATAGATAGTATGATAATTGTAGATGGTTCGAGGCATTAATTATCTAGAATCTGAAAAGGTGGTTTACAAAATTATTATATAAGATTTGAAGAGTGAATAGATATCTAAAGAAGTTAATGTGTGAATGAATGAGTAGGAGATGAATGAAAGCGTAATTTTGAAACATATAAAAATTAAAGATTAGGTTAATGAAGATTGCATAACAAATTAAAGACAATGAAAAGATATTAGTAATAATACTAATAATAATCATGGGTGCATTGCTTCTTTCAAATAATTTCAGTAAAGACATTTTCCAATGAAGTTTACTTTTCATCAAACTAGTCCTATTTCTTAACACTAGTCAGTTACTGAGTCCAGATGTACAAATTGAACATCGATGTTTCAACAATTTGTAAAGCCAGCAGAGCTTCACAATATAAATTCATTCAAAAGTAATGAGCATTCCTTTTATTCAGAGTACTTATTATATCAGTCAGTTAGAACGTTACCTTATTGTATTAGCACAGAGACGCAACTGCCACTTTAAATCCTATAGTGGTAGAGATAGTAGAAGTATTAGCAGTAATGGAGAAGATTAAGGAGCGAAGATATGATTCGAGAAGTATAATTCAGTGAGATTAATTTAGAAATAGAAAGATAAAGATGATGAGGAATTCAGAAGATTGGAATTTCAGAAAACATAAAGAGTGAATGCACCTCAGCCATTACAAGCGATTTTGAGCAATGTCGTTTAAGGTCTCTAAACATCGATTACTATCCTCTTGTTGACCTCAACCAGGTAGTCTACACATACTAACATGATTCAATCCATTCGGGTATACGTAACACATGTCCCATTCACCTCAAATGATGAACTTTCAACACTTCATCTATTGATCTACCATCCCTATCTAGTACTGGTTTCCAAACTATAGGAGTGATTACTCGGTTGTCCAAAAATGCACGACCAATGGTTCGGAGACACCTAAGATTGAATACTAATAACCTGTAAATATCCTCAACTCTTACCGGCCATGTTTCGCATTCATATAGTAGGACGAAATGAACTGTTGCGCAGTAGACTCGCTCTTTGGTTATTATAAAAATATATTGACAGTATTCCTATACTTTTCAACTGAATCACTTAGAACATGATGTCAACTGATCAGTAGAATTTTTTTTTAAAGTACTAACTTCAGTAGAATCTAACAATTTCAACAATTGTAAGTTTTTATTACTTAGAATCGAAATGCATTTACTGTTCACTTTTAACAGAAATACTTTATTAGATTTCCTTATTATTATTAGTAGTAGTAGTATGCTTATTTTTCGCCTAGAAATTTCTGTCAATCAAATATAATTCATGTCATGTCCAAACTTGTTAGCATTCTTTTGTGAAAAGTAAAAAAAACAAAAGTCTATCAACGACATTTTCATTCATAAATACATATTCACTGGCATAAATTTATGTTTGATAATAATTTTATGATCAATGTTTCAATCGGAAATATAATTTTCTGAATATATAATAACGAAATACAGATTCTTAGGACTGTACAATAAAACCAATCACTTTGTAATTTAATTTGTATAATACTCAAAAAAAACGTTTTTTATTTGAACATTTAAACTTCAACTAGATTTTCAAATTTCCATGCCTTTCAAAATTCAATCTTATTAATAAATATTCATTTCCACAGAATAAATTAAAACAGATAATGAATACATGTTGAAATAAGACACCAAAAGAAAATATAGTTTCCATTAGATTGTCATCAAGCTTTACTCTCCAATATACATGAATATTTTTCTATGAAAATTTGAAACCAAGCAAGGCAATTTAGTATGAGTTACTCATCATAATGAAATAGATTACATGACTACATACATGGTCTTCATACTTCTTATTACATAATAGTTTTAATGTTTTGTAATGATTATTTTAAGCCTCTTTATCCACGAGGTTTGACCTACTATTTCCAAAGATGAACTCTTGACAAGAACTTTTATTATCGTATTTAATTATTCTTACTTGCTATTAGTACATCTGTGTCTTCCTACTATCAACTTGTACTTTTACCTACTATGTGTAGTTACGTAATCTCTATTTCATTGTGATTATTGACTCATAATAAACTGTCTTGATTGGTTTAACAGTTTCATATAAATATTCATGTGTATTAGAGTATAAAGCCTGATGATGATCTAATTGAAAACAACAATTATTGTTCACTAATATATGTGTTCTTCTAAATTTTCACTACAAAAATGTTGAATTATGTGTCAACTTTGTATATGTGTACATGATGTAATCGGCAGTATTTCATTGAACAGATTTACTAATAAATTAGATTTGAAGAGCAAATTGAGCAAAGTGTCACATAAAACTGTGAACAATTTAGTAAACAAAACACAGTCCTTGTAGACGTCGTTAGAGAATTATACTATGGATGTGAGCTTAAATACAATGATCAAGACGTTAGGCGTTTGCGCGCAAGACCGAAGGTCCCGGGTTCGAATCCTGAGAGGTACAGGAGCTGTGGATGCGCGCACTGCTGATGAGTCCCATATCAGGACGAAACGGCCGTCTTTCAGTGCTTCCAGGTTTATAATGGTGAGCTTACAATGATTGACTGAAGATTTCAATGTGCGATAAAACATACAAACAACTAGATGGTTCACTAATAGGCCTGTGGTATATTTTTTATTGGCTAAACTTAGAAAACAGATCACTGGTACACTAATACTGATACGTTTTTCTTTAACTGACGAGTTGTGAAAGATATGTTCATCTTCTGAGCTAGTGACATAAAAGCAGTTTAATGAAGTTCATTCGACACGTAAATTCATATGATAAGAATAAAATCGAGACATACTAGTCTTTCTAAATGTACCACATACAAGGAGAATAGATGAGTTAGTAAGAAGAAAACGCAAAGTACTTGAACCGATCAAATTTTCTTAGTTTTGCTCTTTTACATTAAGAAAATGTAATCTGATTAAGACACTTTATTATAGAGACAATACCACATACTCCCCAAGAGCGTTTGTAGAAGAAACAAATACAATGTGCACTACACTGAAAAAAATATGGGTATTCTGCGAAAAAAATTCATTCATAAAATGAAAGTCCAATTTGTGACCAAGAAGTCTTTGTGATTTACGCTGTGAAAGGTGACTACTCAAGTTGGACATAGGAATCTAAAAAAAAACACTTTCAATGCAATTAAGTTTTTCCTCACGTCTGACAGACTTTTCGAGATTTTATACTGCGATGGAACTGCTCTTGTGTAGCAAGTTAAATCGGCAAATGTTCTAGGAATTTGTATGATGAGGAAAGTTTTCTAGCTCAAGTGTGGATGATTGTGGTGGAGAGTTTCGTTCACTGAGCTGAGAATGTTTTAGTTGTATAGCTTTCATTATTTACTTTTGAACAACGTCATCAGCATAAACTTCACAGCAGAAGTGAAGTATTCGAATTGCATACTTGTGAGCATATTTCAGTATCGCCAACCAAATGAACAGTTAAATCGGTTAACATATCGATTCTAGCTCATTCAGTACTAACGAGCTATTCAGCCAACATCGAGCAATTATTTTCAATAATACATAAGCATTACCAACAATCTACCAAAATCTATCAAATTAATTTCAATCGGTGATCTACATATTCTAACTGACATTCCGATCACTGTGAACATTTTAAAATCAGGCTATTTTACCTGGTACATACAACAAAAATGTATAACTTCATATGAAATACAAATTTGTATCTTTACTTTTAACAAGTAGTATCACACTTAATTCATACATTCATATATTGAAAATTCAACGTTGATTACTTCCACTGACTTGCTTCACATGTACTAAGTTAACATTTATTTCACTGAACATATTACCATGTTTCTCATTTAAATACAAAATCATTATTTTCAACTAGGAAATTCAGTCAGACTTACAGTCTAATATATTTCACAAATTTTATGGATAAATTCCCCAATGTCACCAAAAAAATCAATTGTTTTAAATTTACAGGTATTTAGAATAAGATTTTGATTACAGAGTTTTCTACTCTTAAATACACAATGTGGCATATTTTTTTAAAAAAATTAGGCTTTTATTGACATGAGCATTTCACTTTAAAAAGAAAACCAATTTTTATTCTTAAATCATGTTCAAGTACTTTGAAAATTTTCGATTACTAAATGAATACTACACATTTTAAATCATCAACCAGTCATTGTTAGACCACCATTAGAAACCTCGAAGCATTAAATGGCCTTTTCGTTCTAGTATGAGACTGAATCATCATCAGCTTAAAATCTGGACCACTGGGCCGGAATTCAACGGTGATGGTGGGTCCCATATCAGGACTAAACGGCCGTCTTTCAGTGCATCCAGGTATCTAATGTTGGTCTAACAATGATTAATTGATGATTTCAAATGTGTAAAATAACACTAATCCCCATAACTCTAATTGAAAATGAATATTAAATTAAATTTATAGTTTCACTGTGCGAAAAAGATCAATCAGAAAAATAAGCAACACGATAATAACTTACTTATGAAGTACTTTGATGAAGTGTAGAATAAGATTGTAATGACAATTAATAAATAAAAATTACGAATGAAAGTAAATTTTCAGAAAATTTATGATTTAACAGCATTTTTATCATAGATTATTTTGATTGGTTAAATAAATGAACCAATAGGAATTGAGGAAAATGTTGAATAAATTTTACAAAATTAGAATTTTTAAAATATTTTTAATAAACTATTTATTACATTTTGTACCATGACTGAATGATAAAAACATTTTTTTGTTGCAGTGAAATTATGAAGTACTTGTGACTTGATTTATAAAATTGTATTAATTTTTATAAGCGTCTGTAAATATTGAAAAATAACGAGTAAATTAATCGTCATTTCACACGTACTATCAAAATCAACATTTTAAGGTAGTATAACGATATATTTAGTTAAATGGCGAAAAAAAATTTCAAAAATATGCTAAGCACTTTTTCCTCGATCCTACGTGTCAAACAAGTACTTATCGAATATATTACTCACAATTAGCATTACTTCTATGTTGTATACTGAGATCCTACTTGGAACTTAACAATTGCGTATGATTATGAAGTAGATTTGTATACTTTTACTCAAGGACGAAAAATTATATAAGCAACTACAACTAAAGTTATTTATCTGAAATTCCCAACTTCTATAATTTCATTCAGTCAGTCGATCAGTTACAACGTAGAACTTCGTACTTATGTACGTATATGAGTTCAAGTTGCCGTACCGCTTTAGCACGGAGACGATATAGTAGTAGTAGTAGAAGTATTGGCAGTAATCGAACACTATAATGATCGAATATATCATTTGAAAGAAAAAAACGGTCATGAAGAATTCAGAGCATTAGAATTTGAGAGAACACAGAGAATGGATCCACCTGCCCCACTGCAAACCGTTTTTAGCCATATCATTCAAGGTCTCTAACCATCAATTTGATGAAAGTTTTCATTCTAATCTTCCATCGGCCGAATCACTAGACAACTGTTACAATTTAATAATTCCAAACTTTTCAAATTAGAACAGGTCGACCAGTAAATGATTTCTAGCTTTTTTATCAGTCCTACACCTGACCCATATCTGTAATGAAAACTCTCTCTCTAATCAAATTACTTCAACTCAAATTTAACATCGTACTTATATTATCAAACGTTCACAATCCCAACATGATTAACTGAAATCTTACCTCATAAAAAATCATAACAAAAAACCTAATTGTACCGTTAGATTTGAAATTTCGGCTTTTCCAAATAAAAAAGACTGTCATTGAACAATTCTTTTTATAAACAAACCACTAGATCATTTTTTGTAAATAGAACCTAAAAAAAAAGTCAAACATGAATAACAGGTTAATTAAAATGACTTCAAATAACTGATTCCATGTCAGTAATTTGATAAACACAAACTGGTTGATTACTACTGTACAAATCTAATTAATAGTAATAATAATAATAATAATTATGCCAGGACGCATACACAAACAGACTCGCACACACTCACACACACACACAAATGTACGTAGTAATTCATGTTAACCTGATTGATGTGTTAGTAGAGAAAAAATATGAAAAATTTATCTTGTTCATTTACGATTCCCTTCTTTTTCTACTATCCATTTTCCACTACAATTAATGTTGTCTATAAGAAAAGGAATAAAGTTCAAATTTTGTTTTATTATAATGAAATTAAAAGAAAAAAAGAAACACTATGGTCTTTTTTTTCGTTGAGATGAGAAAAAATCAAACAAGTTTTCATTTTTACTACAAGCTGGTGGAGATTATTGAAATACTTCGGAAAACTATGAAAAACTTGGAAGCAGAAGATAGCCGATTATTCCCAGTATGGGACATATCAGCAGTAAGCATCCACAACTCTCGTTACTCGCAGCAATTGAAGCTGAGACTTTCAGTCTCCTTTGCGCGAACGCCTAACCTCCAGTCAACTGAGCCAGTATCCAACGGTGTTAACGTCTAACTTCGATAATTTGGACGGTGAATACTGATTCACATCCGGACAGAGTTGAACTTCATCAGCTACGACTTCTCACTTAGAACTCGGAGAAACGTTCTCAGTTGTTAAGAGGTTGGGTTCATACACAGAACTGAAGTTGCTGGGTTTGGTTCATACGAATAGCCGAGAGTCATAGATGGGCACTGTTGATGAATCCCATACTAGGATTAAACAACAGTCCAGTGTTTTCATTCTTTCTAATGCTGAACTAACAATGACTGATTGATGATTTCAATAATAACTAACAATCTGATTAACTCTACAAGATTACAAGAGATAAAGTACTGAATTATTATTATTATTATCACCAAAATTTGTATTAACACAAGCAAAAATGTCACGAAGTGGAAGTGAAAATTAAATTAACAATTTCAAAAAAAGGAGTAAGAGCTGATTTAAACAAATACCGTTTTGTGCTAATCAAAAGTGCTAACCGATTTATAATGTAAAAAAGCATTTTTAATTAGATGAAACATTCTCTAAGAAAAATCAAGAAAACGTTTAAAAATACTTCATCCAAACTAGTGATTTTCAAATGTTTTGTGTCTGCTACTAGAGTGTCGAATGCAGAATCGCTCACACGGCGAAAAACATAAACTAGAAGAAATAGAAATTTTTACGCACTTATGGTATTTAAATTTATTTTGTTTAAAGCAAACACAGAAGATAAAATCATCCGGTATTCAATCAGCAGTGTTACGTCACCACCCGAAAACCTTGTGCCACACGAACGTTCTAGAAATTCCATCGGGCTGTGATAGGATGGGAGCACTTGGGTTTCTTATGAGCCTGTGGAGGTTTCTGTGAGCCATCTGAACAGAGATGTCTTTGAAGAATCTGGAAACTTCACTTCTTCTGCCAGATTCGACGTCGAATTCATTGCTAATTTGAGTAATTTCACTAGATGCCATTAGTATCCTAAGGTCACTTGTAAATAGTGTTTATTTGTTAGCAGCTTGTCTTCATATATGCTTGTTTTCCTCAGGACTCAACTTGTCAAAACCTCTCTCTGAAAAGACTCTTTTTTGTACTTATTGATTATAATGTGATTGAGATTATCTTCACACTAAACAACCTTGATAAATAAACCTTGACAAATAAATTTAGCAACTAGACATTTCATTAAAGATGGTGACACGTTTGTTACTTTAATACATACTCTGTCTTCTAGTTGGCGTTTATTTTAGAGAGTTGGCTTTCTACGGGAAGAGGTCGCTAACTTCATGCTCAAAGCTCCTCCCTTCTCCGGGCACGGAGACGGTAGTAACCCGAGAAGCGATTCAGGTGAAGTTAACGAACCGCAAACAGTCGATAAAGAAACCAACTTTAAGTTTTTACTTCGGATTTAAGCGACACTATGACACGTTTAGTAATGGACAATCATTAGAAAGCTGGAAGCACTGGACAGCCATGTATGGGACTTATCACCAGAGCACATCCATGGTCCCTGTGGGCAAAGAGCCCTGAATAAATCATACTGTTTCACAAATATGTATTCGTTATTCTACTTGAGACTGTGGTGTTCATCAATGAGCAATGTTTTGTGATGTAGGGGCAAACAAACCAAAAACATAGCACAAACCCGTGACAACTAGACTCAGTCATGGTAGCAGGTGTAGACTACCTGGTTGGGGTCTGCGAGACGAAAGTAACCGATGATTAGAGACCTTGAACGACGTGGCTCAGATGCAGCCACTCTTTGGGTTCTGCCGAATTCTAATTCAGATTCCTCATCACCATTATTTTCTCTTCTTAAATCTACTTCGCTGGATTATACTTCTTGAATCATTTCTTTTCCAATACCGCTAATGCTTCTACTATGGTATTAGAGTTGACAAATAATCTCTGTGATAATGTGGTATGACAACTTCAACTAATGTGCGTACGTACTACGTTCGCCCGATACCATCAGCAAAAACCTACTGTGGGAGACAACAAACCAGATTCCAATGGAGGAAGAAACGTTGGAAGTGGATAGGACACACATTGAAGAAAGCACCAAACAGTGTCAAAATACAAGCCTTTACCTGGAATTCTCAAGGTCACCGAAAAAAGGAAGACCAAGGGACAAATTAAGCTGGGAATCAGAGACAGACAAGAAAAGAATGACCAGTAGTTAGACAGAACTGGAAAAGAAAGCTTGGGATAGAGTAGGTTGAAGAATGCTAGTCGACGGCCTATACTAGACTGGAAGTAAAAGGCATAAGTAGGGAAAGGAAGCAATTTTTTAATTGATTGTACAACAAAATTCTCTATACAAAGAAATTGTCACGTGTCAAAAGAAAAGCAATCAGTCAATCAATCACGTTGTTCATTTGTCCGATTACTATCAGATTCCTGTGATTGATCCGACATGTTTTCACCAAGTACTATAAACAAACAACACAAAAAAAGGTGAAACGATAAAAACAATAAAATTCATGAAATCAACTTGTTGCATTGAAATCTATATAGAGAAAATTATTATGTAATGAAATTGTTTGTGGTGATTTATTGCTTTATGTAAAAGTTTATTTGATTTAACGCATTCGAAACTTTATTCTACTCACTTCCAGTTCCGATTATCAGTCTGACTTGATCTCATGATTGCGTTATTTCTGATCTCTGTCTCAATGCATTAAGTACATTCTAGAAGCTTGCTGAGTCGTTAACTCACCTTTTGTTGGGGACATTAGATCCCTAGAACTCACTTGAAAAGATCCTAACTTTGTAATTTTATTCCGAAATTTTGAATGTCCATGTTTTCGCGCCAGTTGACCTACAGATCACATTTCCACCTCGGAAAATCCTTGGCTGTCATTGGTTGATGGATTATTTTAGTTAGCTGTTTTGTGGCTCTTCCGAGGACTTTACAATCATGTATAAATAAGCTCGATTTGTGTACTTGTCAGCATCGTATTTTCTAAGTGCTTATAGGATACACTTTCTACGCCTTACCAAAACTTCTTGATCTATTTAGCCGGGCCAGAGACAAACAGATTAGAATAGCCTATCGTATCACTGAGTCATTGCTTTCGTTCCGTTTACCGAGTAAGGTGAACTCGTAATAGCATTCAAGCATATCATCTTTTCTCTTGTTCTTTCGTCTTCCAGATTATCTCACACGTGTTGCTCCGCACACTCCCTCATCACAGAACGTACCTAACTTCCTGTTAAACGCAAACTCACCAAACACTGAGGTCACAAATTCAATTGTGTTATCTATATTCATGTTATTAATACACTTACAATGTTTCAATGTACGAGTAAAACAGTTTAAAAGTAGAAAGGAAATTATTAGTCATATCTTTATGACATATATTTCATTTTCACACCATTGAGCTGATTTCTAATTTCAATTAATTTAATATACTGAGCAATGCAATTTTACTGGATAAACGTTTCATCCTTGGAAAGGTTTACTTTACCTAGCCCGGGCATGAATGCGAACCGTGCTGGAATACCATATTAAGAAAAAATTTGTTATAAATTATTTCCTAGTGATGTCATCCGTATGATTTCATAAGTTACGCATTTTTGAAACCATGAATCGATCAATGTTAGGCCACCATTAGAAACCTGGAAGCACTGGACGGCCGTTTCGTCCTGGTATGGGACTCATCAGTGGCAGTGAGCATCCACCACTCTTGCACCCCACAGGATTCGAACCCAGGACCTTTGAATTGATCGAGTTAGACATTAACACCGTTAGATACCGCCTCAGTGGTCTGGTGGTTAGACGTTCGAGCACATACCGAGGGTCCTGGGTTCGAATCCTGCGGGGTGCGGGTGCGCACTTCTGAGGAGTCCCATACCAGGACGAAACGGCCGTCCAGTGCTTCCAGGTTTCTAATGTTGGTGGTCTAACATTGATCGATTCATGGTTTCAAAAATGTATAACTTAACAATCTTCACAACCACGTAATGAGATTTCATAAGTGTTAAAATTGTTTCAGAAAACAGTTCACGACTGAATCTATCAATTTCTTTAGGAAGCTAAATAATTTATGCGAGAGTTGATAAAGTTACAATATCCATTCATGTTGACATAGAAGATAAAAAAACACCAGTAAAATAAACAATAACTTTCCTATACAGTGACAAACTTCATAACTTCCTTTTGAAGAATGAATGACATACTAAAGTTATTGACAAAAAGATAATGTAGGCTTATTGATTAGTGCATTTTTTGGTTTAAAGAAAATAGTGTCTGTAAAAGTTATTTTGCCTACACATTTAATTTATGATATAATTATTTTTTAATTTATATAAACGGTATACAATAATTGACTTTGATAGATTTTCCAAAGTTGCAGGTTCGTAATAACACACTTCAGTATATGAGTGGTAAATGCACCTTTATATTGGTAGTGTAGGATAAGACACATTAACTTTATTATCAAACTAATAAGCCTTTTAATCGAAGTTTAATGCAGTAAACTACCTTAATCAGTTGACCTATGATATTCTGTTGTATTTATCCCGTACATATATATATATATATATATATATATATATATATATATATATATATACAGAGTTACTCAGTAAAATCGGAAAACCATATCGTAAATCTTTAATTTGCAAAATATCAGTTCATCATATCGAACTGGACTGTTCCTGTTGCAAAACATCAATCCATTGTCACTATTCATGCGTTTCATACAAATTCCATTGTGTTCTAACTCTTCCTCCTTTCTTGATCTTCCCCCATGTTCTGCTGCCAGACATTACGTTGACGCTCACCTCATATACTACTTATAAGTAGCTCGCACCACAGTATGTTCAAGAATCGTGTAAATTTATTTTCCGTGTCATCTGATTTACTGGTTAAAAGAGGTCAGTACCAGCATTACGTGGTGTTGAAGATAAATGAAAAGTTTTTCGTTAGGTGATTGCAGGTAGTCGATAAAAAAAACGACTGATTTATGTTTTTATATTAGTTAGTACATATGAGTAAGGAATATTTTCAACCTTAAGTGAATGAATGCTCAGTATGAAGTGAGTCATTCAATGTTCAGCTCATATGACTAGTCCCATCTGTCTTTTGACCTTGTCAATCATTTGCCGCTTTCATTCGTATGCGCGCACGCCTTTCTCGCTTGTTACATGTCCGCCTTATACTTTGCCTGACTATAAATTCTTAGTCATGCTTTGCATCTTGGTATTGGCTCACTAGTCTTCTCCACTCCACTTCACTTCATTCGCCAATTTGCTCGCTAGTATGCTTACCCCTGCTCTGTGTGTTTGTGGTGTGCCGAAATAAACATATTCAACAATTCGTGTTTACCTTTTAATTTATAAATAGTCAGGCGCTACTTAGTAACGATTGTCTGGACGAGCAAATTACGAAGTCTAGGAACACGTTGGATATTGACCGTCACGAGACTAGTGATACATTGGCCACCACCAACTTATATTGTAATTTTAAGGCAGTGAATACATAGGCGATCATTGATATTACGATATACTGAGATATATGTGTATATATCATACGTAGATATACGATAGTCAATAGAAAAACTTATCACTCTTTCGAACCTCTAACAAACAATATGTATATATATATATATATATATATGATGGATTCAACTGCAAAATCGTACATGAAGGACAGCTAACAGACTCTTTCCAGGTAAAGACCGGTATCAGGCAAGGTTGCTAACTCTCACCCTTTCTCTTTCATCGACGAGAAAGGTGGATCGGATGCAGATGTGAGGGCGCGGATTGGCAAAGCAAGGGATGCATTTCTACAGTTGAAAAATATCTGGAACTCCAAACAACTTTCAACCAAAACCAAAATCAGGATTTTCAATACAAATGTCAAGACAGTTCTACTGTATGGAGAGGAAACTTGGAGAACTACGAAAGCCGTCACCCAGAGGATACAAGTATTTATTAACAGTTGTCTACGCAAAATACTTCGTATTCGTTGGCCAGACATCATCAGCAACAACGTACTGTGGGAGAGAACAAACCAGATTCCAGTGGAGGAGGAAATCAGGAAGATGCGGTGGAAGTAGATAGGAAACACACTGAGAAAAGCACCCAACTGCGTCACAAGACAAGCCCTCAATTGGAACCCTGAAGGCAAAAGGAAAAGAGGAAGGCCAAGGAACACATTTTGCCGAGAAATAGAGAAAGATATGAGAAGAATGAACAAACATTGGACAGAACTAGGAAAGGAAGCCCAGGACAGAGTTGGTTGGAGAAAACTGGTTGGCGGCCTATGCTCCATTGGGAGTAACAGGCGTAAGTAAGTAATATATATATATATATATATAGATAGATATATACATGTAATGATTGTTAATATGACGAATTGTTTTTTCTACGTACACTGACTGATATTATTAATTTTAGAAAGAACTGAATACAGAAAAGATTTTGTTTTAAAAATAATAATAATAATAATCAATCACACAATAGATTTAACTCCTACACCACATATTTGTGTGTATGTATGTGTGTGTGTTAGGAGGGGTTGTTGCATGTATGTTTTTTTGTTCTTTGATTTTGGGGAAAAACAAGTAACAACGACGACAACACAAAACTCTACGATTGATGTAACTTTGAGAAAATACAAGGTATACACATGTATTGCTTTATCTAATACATATATATACATATATGTATATATAACTGATTACTATGGTACCAGCAATCACTTATGAATCAAACTAACGTTAATATATCCCGTTAAAATATCCCATGGGATAAAAATGATTTATAGACTTTTGTGATTAGTAAATAGGTAAATAAATAAATAAGAGAATATCATTGTTTATTTATCAAAATCTCTTTTATTTTATTTTTTTTTATTTACCCCTAGAAGGCAAAAAATGAAAGTAAATTATAGTTGAGAAGAAAAACAAACAAACGAACAACGACAACAACAGCAGCAGAAAACAGGTGTTTTCATCACAATGTCAAGTTATTTCACTGAAAACTATTATTATTATTATTAATCATGTATGAAATATATATGTAACAAGAAAAAAGAGCAGAGTAGAGTAGAGTATAGAGCAGGAGCAAGTGAGGAAGAGAGAGAGAGATGAGAGCTAGAAATAAAGATTGCTTTGAGTTGAATAACAGCAAGTAGTATTGTGGTGCGCGCTACTTATAAGTAGTAGTATATGACGCGAGTGAAAACGTAATGTCTGGCAGCAGATGATGGGGGAAGATCAAGAAGAAAGGAAGAGTGGGAACACACAATGGAATTTGTATGAAACGCATGAACAGTGAGTGAAATGTCAGACAATGGATTGATGATGGATTGAAGATTTGCAAATTAACCGTTTACGATATGGTTTTCCTATTTTACTGAGTAACTCTGTAATTTTCGTTAAATACAATTCGGTTGTCCTCACCTGTGTTCTCCTTCACTACAGTAGGTAGTTTTACTGTCAAGATATTTTGTTAAATTCATGTAATGTTGTGCAGATTGTTAGTTACATAAGTTATATTGATACTACCATTTGTCCGTTGACAATGTAAACTAGTTCAGTCAGTTAGTCAGTCAGATTAAAATGTAGAACCTTTTACGTACGTATATCAGTCCTGTTATCATACCAGATTAGCACATAGGTGAAATTTTCAATTCAAATCCTATGGTAGTAGAGGTAGTAGAAGTATTAACAGTAATTGGAGAGATAGGTGTTCGAAGTTATTATTTAAGTAGTATAATCTAGTGAAATAAACTTGAAAAGAGAAAGATAAAGGTGAAGAAGAATTTAGAAGATAAGGATTTGAGGGAAGACAAAGAATAGATGCATTCGCGCTATTGCAAACTATTTTGAGCCATGTCGTTCAAGGTCTCAAACCGCTAGCATCGACTGTCTTACGGACCCCAACCAGTTAGTTTACATCTATCAACATGGATTAGTCCACTTGTTATTGACTTCATGGATTTGTGCCATGTTTTGATTTGTTCGCTCCTACCTTCCAACCTACCCCCCACACCAGACATCGCTCGTCGAGGCAGTGAGTGGTTAGGCATAAGTAACACATGTCTCAACCACTTCAGCTGATGAAGATTCACGCTGAGATCCGATCTCATTATGTACTACTTAGAACACTGACGGTGTACTCAGGTCAGATAGCTATTATCTTACTTAAAAAGTGTCGTTGATGTTAAGCACCGTAACTAACCAGCATATACACACACAACTTCAATGAATTTTCTCAATACAAACAATCATTTTCACAACATTAGTTTTTTTTTTTAGATAAACCTATACAAATCAATAAAAAATCGATCAATGTCTATCTACCACATCATGTAAGTGATTTATCAAATCAAACGAAACCCAATACTTGACCTTTATATAAGAGTAAACAAACAAAATAAAAAAAAAGATGTTTCATTCGGAGTTTTCTTTATCAATCTGTTGAGATATCAGTTTCAACTGTAATATATTTACAATATAATATATAAAGGTCCATTGTCTACTTCCACAAGACTAGTTTTACACTGAAATTGTAAAGTCTATCAATAACATTGAAATGCCTCAATAAACCACAAAGACAAAAAACATTTCTTTTTAACAAAGTAGATTGTAACACTATAAACCACCAGGTAAGCTCATTTAGTTCAACGATAATTATATTACATGAAAATATCTAACCTCTTTCATTTTGGATAATCAATCGCTTTTGTGGATATGATATTGATTTGACGATAATTAGAATAAGGTAGAAAAAAAGAGGGAAAGTAGCTGAACAAAAACTAATCTTTTGTTCAGTCATTGCATTTTGAAAGGTGTAAGCTTATGTATATATATATATATATATATATATATATATATATATATATATATATATATATATATATATATATATACCAGTATCCCGACCGTAGCTGCTACCTTGACGTGGTGATCAGGCTTGCCTACCGTGATGACCCGACTGAGCTATATTGGCTGGAATATATGTTCCTGTAGGTTCTACCATGCGAGGCAGTTTAATTGGAGAACGGTGAGACTAAAAGCAGAAACTCAAGATCTGAAGGCGAAGTCGTACTCCTGACAGCAGAGAGGTGTGACAGCAATAAAGTGTTTCCTTCGGACAACCAGAATCTGCAACGATGCTGCCGTCTCAAAAGGAAGGAAGTGGTTAGGAAAGGTCGACCCTAGAACTGTCACACCTCACGCTATCTCACGGATTTCCTTCTCCGGCGGTAAGGCCTTGTAAACAAGAGGGGAGGTAACACTTCAAAAACTTCTGATAAAAACACAGTGTGTGATCGGTTACAAGCAATTGTCTCTTGGACTCTAGGAGACCAACGCTAATCTACCTGTATAGGGTTGTGAAGATTGTCGAGTTCCATTCAAATCATGAACCGATCAATGCTAGACCTCATTCGAAACACTGGACAGCCGTTTCTGCCTAGTATGCGACTCTTTATCAGTGCAAACTCACGACCCCTACAAGCAGGAATGGAACCCTGAACTTTCGACCTTCGTGCGCGAACGCCTTACCTCTTGGTCACTGAGTCGGCATCTAACGGTATTAATGCCTAGCTTTATATATTACAGCAGTAACACATAAGTAAAACATGACAAATGAACAAAAGTATAAAAAGTGACATTCTTGTTACGAGATTAAAAACCGAATTGTTGAGAGGTCAGGCAAGCTGGTAAGGACACAATAATAGAATTCATCTAAAGATTTACAATTTAGAAAGTAGGTTGCACAAAAAATTTTTAATTTAATTAGACAAAAAGCGAACAAATAAAAATAAATCAGTTTTGATGTTACGAACTTAACAGAATGAGAGAGAGAGAGAGATGTATATATAAATGATGCTAGTAACCTTCCATTTAATTCCGTACATTACACATAGGCTAAGCGTGTTTTTGTGTGACAGCGGTAATATGAAGTTAAATATTGTTTCAGTTGGATAAATGTATTTCACTAAATCGTTTAGGCGACCGACAAAAACGAGATGAAGCGGAGAAAGCAAGTGTCCTAATCCTACGTGATAAGGCGTGACTAACTACTAATAGCCAGACAAAAACAACCGAACGACATGTGATGAACAGATGAAGCGATGAACACACATACACACATTAGCTCAAACAAAAAATAGTCAAGGTTATAAGCCAATAATTGACAAGGTCAAAATACGCATGGATAATGACTCGAGAAGCATTAACTGATTTGTCTGTCTAGAAGCTACGTGGACTTGACACTTTAGTACATACTACAACATATATATCATTTGATAATTTCCCATTTGTATGGAATAACCTATAGGATCCTATCAGCAAAGCCGACCACGCTTATTTTAAACCGTGAAAGTGTAACACATGAGAAACTTTATCTACGTTTAGTTTTGTTTATCATTTTGTCTTGAACACATGTTTGCATTATTTCTCGAAAGAACACATCCGACTATTAGAAATATTCAAGTGCTCCAAGGTTGGGAGAAGTTCAAAGGAATCAATGAGAGTATGTGTCGACAGTTGTTTACAAACAGGATCCAAAATTCCTTTCAACCAGTCTTTGTTTACAAATGTACCTCTCGAAGAAACTGTGGAGTATATTTGTGATTTCATAACTTCATACAACATAAGAACACCCATTCCTACTACCTATCTTCTATCTATCTAATTTTGCTGTGCACAGAGAATATAAAATTCTATTTCCAAGGTAAAGCATATACACAAATCGATGGAGTGGTTATGGGAAGCCGTCTCGGACCTGTTTTAGCAAACATATTCATCGGAATGATAGAAAGGCAAGTGAGTCACTTAATCGATGGTATTATACTTTACAAACGATATGTCGACGATATTCTTGTCATATTACCACATTCTACAGATATTAATGAAGTCAATGATTTATTTAATGCGATTCACCCGAAACTGAAAGTCACTTAGGAGGAAGAAAACAATAATGAACTAGCTTTCCTCGATATCCTGCTCCACCGCCGTCCAGACGGATCAATCAGACGAAAAGTACACCGCAAACCCACCTGGTCGGGACAGTACCTCCACTTCACTAGTTTCTGCCCCATACAATATAAACGTTCTGTTGTCAAAACTTTATTCGCTCGAGCAAGTAGAATCTGCACTGCTGATACATTGGACGACGAATTCAAGCTTATTACTAAGACACTTAAATTGAACGGATATCTCGAAACGTTTATTGGTCATCAGAACACAATAACGGCGAAACTGATAGCAACTGATGTGTCCAAGAAACCAGTGTACCTACAGTTACCTTTCAAGGGTGATCATTGCATGAAAATTACAACCAAACAGACTGCAGCTGCAATAAAAAAGACCTTCAATGCAGCTAATCTGAGGCTTATCACAACTATTCAATCGATCTCGGTTATCCCAATCAAGTCTCCAAGACCAATTCAGTCTAAAGCCCACTGTATTTACCAATTCACATGTAACTGAGGAGAAAGTTACTTAGGGAGGACAGATCGCTGATTGGAAGAAAGGATAGGGGAACATATTCTAAAATGGTTAATCAAATCCATGATTCATCAACCCAGCCCGTCATCTCAAAATCGATCAAGAAACCCAGCCTCGTCCATTGCAAAACATCTAAAGATGAGTGGTCATCAAATTGACCCAAAATTAGCCTTTAGAGTTGTGACATGTCATCAAAACCAACACACACTAAAACTACTCGAAGCTATCTTGATTGGTCGGAAAAGTCCAACTTCATGTGTTCAAAAACAACTGTATGTTGACCTTTGTTTACCATGGTTATAGTGAGTGAATGTCATGCTAAATAAGAAATTTTGACCTTATCTTCACGAACAACATGTTGCTTGTATGTGACTGACGAGAAAGCACGAAATGGTACTATCTCACAAAATATGTCTTCTCATTTCTCTGTTCAAATTTATCAAAGGGAATTACTAAGCATTGGTAACCGATAACAATTGGACAGATGTTTTATTTTAATAAAGGACTACACAGCAGTGTATATTTTAAACGACCATTATCAGAGATCAAACTGAAGGCCTACAGACCCGGTGGTTAGTTAAAATCGATCCACGATACAAACCGTAAACATCTCATCGGTCGAAAACAAACTATATATATGCAGACATGCAGAAAGAATAAGAAATAGGAAGAATTAGAAAGGTGGGCCCAGGATAGAGTTGGTTGGTGAATACTGATCAGAGACCTATGTTCCATTAGGGGTAACAGGTTGTGGTAGCCGGTGTCTCACCAGTTTTGTAGCAGTCTGTATTCAATATGTTCTTAGACTTCGTATACTGCTCGTCCAGAAAACCGTTACTAAATAACACCCAACGGTTTATACAACAAAAGACGAATACGAAGCGTTGGATGCGTTTATTTAACGCATCACAAATAGACCACTAAAACCGAATGCACATAGGGCGAAAATCACTATACAAGTACCGAAGGACAAACAAGCGAACGAGTGAACGAATTAACGAATAAAATTAAAATGTACATATATATACATAGGAAAATGAATGATCTATCGAATTATTTACCAGGTTAATAAATATGTACGTAGGCGATAAGCAGTATTCAGTCATACCTACTCATACAAACCCGACAATAATACAAGTCAATGGTACAGATACGTTATTGCTACACGAATCACTCATTGAAATAAATTAATCAAAACAGCTTAACCGAATTCATTATGAACAAACACACAAATGTATGTGAAGGTACTAATCATTACAAAATGCCATACCTTTTATGCCTTCATTTTTAAATGCATTCAAAGCGTCCATATATTCTAGTTTTGCCAATTCGGAATTCATAGCACATTGTTGACTAGCTCGTATCACACTGGATCTGTCAGCATGTAAAGCAGCTAGACCAGGTAAACGATATAATGCATCGATCATTTTCACTGCAACACCAATGGCTAATAGAATTAGAAGAATAGAATTCAAAAAAAATAAAAAAATTGAGGGAAAAGAAAAACACATACAGAAATGCTGCTTTCAATAAATAAACATTAAAACATTAAATGATCTAGAACTTCGTACATAAACACGTACATCAGTTCAAGTTGCCATACTACATTAGCATACAAAGATTGAATTGTCATTTCAAAGCTCATAGTAGTGGAGATAGTGTAGTGAAGGAGAACACAGGTGAGGGCAACCGAATTGTATTTATCGCGAATCACAGAGTTACTCAGTAAAATAGGAAAACCATATTGTAAACGGTTAATTTGCAAATCTTCAATCCATCATCAATCCATTGTCTGACAGTTCACTATTCATGCGTTTCATAAAAATTCCATTGTGTTCCCACTCTTCCTTTCTTGATCTTCCCCTATCTTCTGCTGCCGGACATTACGTTTTCACTCGCGTCATATACTACTACTTATAAGTAGCGCGCACCACAGTAGTAAGAAGTATAAGCGGTAATGGAGAAGATTAGGCGTTCGAAGATATGATTATTGAAGAAATAGAATCTAGTGAAATAAACTTAAAAAGAAAAAAGATAAGGGTGACGAAGAATGCAGAGGATTAGGATTTGAGAGAAGAGAAAGGATGGATGTATATGTGTCATTGAAAACAATTTTGAGCCATGTCAGTCAAACTTTCTAAGCATCAGTTACTATTGTCTCGAGGACCCCAATTAGATAGCCTACACTTGTAGTGTACACTGTGTGAGCAAATGAGCGACTGAAGCGAATCGTACGAAGCGATGTGAAAAGTAGCGAACAAAGCGTACGAAACGACGTGAATTGGATAAGGCTAATGAGCCAACTCCTAGGATTACAATGCGAACGAATGGGCGAAGGAAGCGAATGAATAGGCGAAGCGCGTTGGAGAAGGCTAAGAGCCAACTCAAAGAGATAGAGCATGACTAAGAATATATAGTCAGACAAATATAAGACAGACATGCAACAAACGAAATAGGCACACATGAATAAAATCGACGAATGATTGACAAGGTCAAATGACAAGTGGAACATGTCATGTGAGCTCATACAAACCAGACAATAATAATAAGAACGAATGGTACACATATAAACTGTTGCTATACAAATGGCTTGGTTAAATAAATTAATCGAAAGGGCTTAACCAAGTTAGATGTAAGCGAACTGGAATATGTGTAGAGGCACTACACACTTACCAACACGGTTCAATCTACTTGTCACTTGTTATTGGTGAATGCTTAAATCATTCTGTTATAGGATAATCAGGGTAAAATCTTTTGTTGACATAACAAGATTTACTAGTGAATATCCATAATGGAGATAATGAAAATTATACTAATAATAACTACATAATCTTCATATCTATTGGATAAGTTAACTATTATCTGAATTGCATAGCTTAATGGATTGATGTTCGAAGCTCAAAGGTACTGAGCTCCAGCATCAACAATCAGATGTGACAGAGAACAAACTATATTCCAGCAGAGGAGGAAATTAGGAAAAGAGCACTCAAGGTGGATAGGACACACATTGAGGAAAGCACCTAAATAAGTCATAAGACAAGCCCTCATTTGGAATCCTCAAAGGTAAAAGAAAGGAGGTATAACACAGAACACACAGCACCGAGAACCGGTGACAGACATGAAGAAAATAAGTAGCGATTGGGCAGCAATGGAAAGGAAGATCCAAGACAGCTTAGATTAGAGAATGCTGTTTGGCGATCTATGCTCCATTAACGGTAACAATAGTAACTAAGTAGTAAAGATTCAGGAAGCTAAAGGCTGAGAAAGATAATGGATAGCAGTAGGATCAAAGATGAGTATTTTATCCCATTAGAGAGTCATCAGTCGGACGTCCGTGCATCCTATAATAGTTGTTGACTCAGAAATTCGAACTCAGTAGCGTTCATCGTAAATGCTATCACGCTACCTACTTAGCTAATGAGCCCAAATAGTAACTGGCTTATGAATTGGAATGAATTTCAATTCTGTTATAATAAATGTTGAAATCTTCCGATTAATGTTTATGACTACAATTGATCATATTGTTTGGTATACTGGGCGGATCGCGTTGACATTGGCATTAATTTACTAGTTTTGCAAGCATTATAATGCTCAATTGCAGTCATAAACATGAGTGTGCTGTTACGGGTATGAGGGCACCTCCCAACTGAGCACACCGTGTAAGGGTATTTCTTCAGGAACCTGAAAAGGAAGGTAGATTAGCGTTGGTCTTAGAGACCTGAAAGAGTGACCGCAGAGTCCAAGGGACAACTGCTTGAGGCCCGGCCTTTTTGAGAGAAGTTTTGGAGTGCTGGCTCCGCTCTAATTTAAAAGGCCTTACCACCTGAGACGGAAATCTGTGATGTAAGGTGAAGTGAGACATGTTAGGGTAGACGTTTTCTAACCACTTCCTTGCTTATGAGAAAGCAACATGGCTTCAGATGCTAGCTGTCCGAGGGAAACACCTTACTGCTATCACACCTTTCTACAGTGAGCAGTACGACTTCGCATTCAGACCTTGCGTCTGAGTGCTAATGCGGTACGGAAACTTGAACTTATGTACGTACGTACGAAGTTCTACGTTGAAACTGACTGCCTGAATGAGTCATAATCATCAATCAGACGACTCGAACAACCAGTTAGAATGAAATAAACACTCTTTTTTGTTATCTTTTATCAGTCAATATTAGAATGGCTGAGCCAATAATTAACAATGATTATAATTATTACTATAAAGGACAAGACCATACATAACTACTCTAGTAATATAGTTAGCTTGAATATCTCAACCTTAAAAGAGGTTGTTGGTTGCCACTACAATTCCTCAATAATCATTCAGATTTTGACTGTAACACTGAATAATACAAGCTCATGATGTATGCAAAATGGATTAGAATCCTTCCAAATTGCAGCTACAAACGGCAACTAACATGAAACATATGTCACACAGGGAAAACATTGCAATTCGATTAATAGTATTCAGTTAAAAAAAAAACATTGTCAATCAAACAAGATAATCATTGTTGCGAAAATTACGAATTGAGACAGATGGTGAAAATGTTGGTCCCTACATAACAGTTCTATGTATCAAAGTAACCTGGTCACCACTGTGAAACCTGAATGTTATAGGTATGATCACTACTGTATTGAAACAACTACTCAGTTCTGATTGGTTTCAAGTGACATTCTATTTGATGATGACTTACGACTGAAAAGCAACAGATTACTCAAGTTTATAACACAAATATATTACTTATTATTGATGACAATAGACTGATAACTCTTTAATTGTTTCATGACATTAACATAAAAGATACAAGGATAAAGTAAATGCCTACTTAAAGAGAAGTGTACAATTGACCACATGAAAAAATCATTTATCCAGCCAGATAATATAATTTCATTTATTTCTAAACACTTAATTGGTTAAACATTAACACCATTGGATACCGTAGCCCAGTGGTCCATAGATTAGGCGTTCGCGCGCATGATCGAAGGTCCTAGGTTTGAATCCTGCGAAGTACAGTAGTCGTGGATGATACGCATACTGCCGATGAGTCCCATATCAGGACGAAATGGCCAACCAATGCTTCCAGCTATCTCTAATGATAGTCTGACAGTGATTCATTCATGATTTCAATCGGTAGTTAATCTAGTTCTATCCTCATTCTTACATAATATCTATCAAACAATTGAATAACACATTATCATGAATCAAAATAACTGGACAACTTGAAAAAATGATGAAAAAAAATATTATCATCTGGATTGTAACAGATTAATTCATAATTACTTACAGACATTATGTCAATTAAAGATTAAGAAATTCTATGATTTTTCATTCTTTTATTACGCACAAGAGAAAGTGGATGATGATGATGATGATGATGATGATGATAAGGAGTAAAAATGTGAGTGATAGAACAATAGAATAAATAGATTAGATTATATACGCATAAATGATTTATTATGATAAATGAATAAAAATCTATTTATTTGTTGTGTGTGCGTGTGTGTGTGTGTGTTTTTTATTTTATTTGACAATATGATTTCTACTACTGATTAAATAATAATCACATATATTTTTGTACATAAGTAGTACTAGTAGTAGTAGTAGTAGTAAGCAGATTATCATCAATTGAATTCAAGTGTAAAAATCAGTAAAAAATTAATTAACTCAATTCTATTAAAGATAAATAATCATGAATGACCACAGAGAGAGAGAAACGATAACTACGGACAAACAAACAGATAAACATTAACTACAACATTGAACAAAAAAATAAATTGAATCATGACATAAAAAAAAGTAATTACAAAGAAAATGATTATTAAGTGTTAGGAATAACACAAGAGGCGCGGGGGCATAACAATTCGTACATTACATAATAATAATGACAATAATAATAAAATTGAATTCCACTCTATCGGTTTAAACGATTATTATTATTATTATTATTATTATTATTATTATTATTATTATTATTATTATTAGAATTGAATTTGTTTTACTGAATGAAGTATTTTTCTATTTGTGAATGATGAGTAGCTTATTTTAAATATCTTTCCAGTTTGTTATTCTTTTTATTTTTTATTGAGAAACATGAAAAATCTATCAACATTTTAGTGTATTGCTGTATACGTATAATTTGAAGATTTCAATGAACATTTTAAATTGATTGATGTTATCAGTCAGTCAGTTAGTTACAACATAGAACTTCGTACGTAAGTATATCGGTTCAGGTCGATATACCACATAAGCATAGGGACGGAATTGTCAATTCAAATCCCATAGTAGGCGAGTTAGTAGAAGTATGAGCAGTAATGGAGAAGATTAGGGTCTGAAGATATCATTCAAGAAATCATGAATGAATCACTGCTAGAACACTATTAGAGAAACCTGGAAGCACTGGATGGCCGTTTCATCCTGGTATGGGACTCATCGACAGTATGCGTATCCACAAATCCTGCACCTCGCAGAATTCAAACCCAGGAACTTCGGTCTTGCGCGCGAACGCCTAATCTATGGATCAATGGGCCGGTACCCAACAGTGTTTATGTTTAACCAATTCAGTGTTTAGAAATAAATGAAGTTATAGTATCAGACTGGATAAATGATCTTGTTACATTGTCGATTGTACACCTCTCCTTAAGTAGGTATTTGCTTTATCCGTGTATCTTCCATAATAAACCTATGATACAATCAAAGAGTCAGTCAGTCAGTTACAACGTAGAAGTTCGTACGTACGTACATAATTTCAGGTTGCCATACCACATCAGCACACACAGATCCAATTGTCAATGCAAATCCCATAGTAGTAAACATAGTAGAAGTACTATCAGTAATGGAGAAGATTAGGGTTCGAAGATATTATTCAAGAAGTATCATTCAGTGAGATAACTTTAGAAAGAGAAAGGTTGAGGTGATGAAAAATTCAGAAAGTTAGAATTTTACAGAACACAACGAGTGGATGCACCTGCGCCATTGCAAATGATTTTGAGCCATGTCATTCAAAGTATCCGGACCATCGGTTACTATCATCTCGCGGGCCCTAACCATGTAGTCTACATCTACCAACATGATTCAGTCCACCTGTCAGTGACATCATGGATTTGTACCATGTTTTGATTTGGCTACTCCTAGGTTTCTTCCAACCTACTCCTACCTACACCATAAAACATTGCTCTATTGATATTAACAATAATGCGGGAGCAAAGTTCCTTTTTTATCCCTTAAAAATGATCAAAATTACATAGTTGAATTAGATGCTTTTTAGCCGATTTGTGGCTCAAAATAAAAGAAAATAATTTTTATATGTGAATAATGAGCTTTCATTATTATTATTATTTTACAAAAAAAAAACAACACTATCTCTTTTGATGTTAGAATTATATGAGTCGAAAGAAAATTTCATGAATGTTAAAGAAAATTTTGTCAGTCTTGGTGTATTCATATATCAATCAATCAATCAATCAACTGATATAAATAAGGTCAATCGATCGCAAGCTCAACAGTCAATTAAACTAAACTAAAAAAAAAGAACACAGCCAAAATACGAAAGGGAAGTATAATAGAAGACAGCAAAAATAATCAATGACAAATAAGTATGCATCAGAATGAATGGTGTATGACTACTTGTAGAATAAACATGAAATAAACAATGTTGGTTAGATTATGGAGTTGTTCCGTTTTCTGAGCTAAGGATATTTTGGATGTGTGTTGCGCATGAATGTAAACATGTCATTTTGATAATGCTTGAATTATTATTACGAGTTTACCTTAGTTGGAAAACGAGAGAGAGGATCGAACAACCGGGCGATACGACATGCTATTCTAATCCGATTGTCCCAACCCGCATTGAGTGAAAGAAGACAAGACTTGATATGAAGTAGAACCTGTATTCTACAACCATGCAGAAAGTACAAGGTCCGAGTCCAGAAGAGAATCAGGATCCCGGACTAGGGATCCAGGTCCAGTCCATAAAACGTTACAGATAATGCGTATTTATACATTTAGGTCGAGAAGTAAACAGCATCGAAGTCTGTGGCATTGACAGTTAAGACGACCAATAGGAAGCAACATTTGAATTACGTGACATTCATATCTAGTACGACCATAAAATTAACCAGTAAGAATTAACCAATAGGAATTGAACCAATAATTCTCTTAGGATGTCGGATGAATATCCTAACAATGTGGAGCTTTCATTGTTCTCCTGCTGAACTACAACATCATCAGCATAAACTTCAGATAGAAGAAGTGAAGTATTCCAGTTTCTACATGTTTAACCCGTAGCCTGTTCTGTTAGAATGTCAATGAGTGACCAAGCAGTTATATATATATATATATATATATATATATATATATCTTTGAATGTGATGCTGAATTAATTTCCGTGCGTCTTAGTGATTCAACGAAAATAAATTCAAATTCAAGGTAGGATTAGAGAAAGAAATCAATGAACAGTGGACATTTTGTTTGTTTATTCTAGTTGAAACTCACACTTACATGATTGAACTTCAAATCTTTCAGAAATGGTCATGTTTAGATCGATTAGTTCAAAGAAGAAATGTTCACATTTTTACAGCAGTAATATATACAGTAACAAACCTATCGATAACCTTTCAATTATTTACGAAGTAAGTTTAATTGATAAATTAGTGAGTAACACTAGTTTTCTATCTACTCGCCTACTAATTAAATCTTTCTTCATTAATATATGTAACAAAATATATAACTTCAAAATATGATATTCATAGTGTGTGTGCCAAAAATTGTGATCACATTAGTTCATAGTCAAAACAAATTAAAATTTCAGAAATTTACTATAAGTCTTTAGTTACCATCTTTTGACATGAAAATTTAATAACCTACATAACTAAAAAAATTAAAGTGATACTATGCATTAGAGAGTTACGGAGACAGTTGTTTTCTGTTGAAATCATGAATCGATCATTGTTAGACCACCGTTAAAAAACCCGAAAGCATTGGAAGGCCGTTTCGTCCTAATATCAACTTTTCAACAATGCGCATCCATGACCTGTGCTCTCAGGAATCGAACCCAGGACCTTCGGTTTCGTGCGCGAACACTGAAGACAATAAGTGAAGTTGCGCAAAACTATAGATTGATCAAAGCTAGACACTAACACCGTCCGGTTCTGACTCTATCTCTAAAAAAAACACGTATTTACAACTGATGGTTAACTTTTGCAAAAACGTCCCAGTCGCATCAGGTGAAGGTAGCACGTTAGACTTAGTTAGAAAAGAATAAAAACATTTAGAGCATTACAAGTAAGTGTACTTCGGGAATGAATGGCATGAATACTCCCAGAATCCGCATTAGTTCCAGGAGCCTTTTAGATACTCAAATAGAATCAAGTTTTTTTTCAGAATCATAAATCGACCAATGTTAGACCACCATTAGAAATATGGAAGCACTGGACGGCCATTTTGTCCTAGTATATAGGACTCATCAGCAATGTGCATCCACAACTCCCGCTATTCACAGGATTTGAGCGAGTGAACGCCTTACCTATGGACCATTGAGCCGATATCTAACCTGAAGCAAATTCATCCCCTATCTTCGGTGAGCACCACTGATTCACACCCGAAAAGGGTGGAATTCCACCAGCCATGACTGTTCAGTAGAACTCGGAGAAACTTCTTAACAGAGCAAGTCACTAGTGAGCATATGATAATTTACATTATGGGGTTATGGAGATCAGTGTTTTTACACATTTGAAATCATCAATCAATCATTGTTAGACCACCATTAGAATTCTGTAAGTACTGGACGGTCGTTTCGTTCTGGTATGGGACTCATCAGCAGTGTGCGTATCCACGACTCCTGCACCTCACAGAATTCGAACCCAGGACCTTCTGTCTTGTGCACAAACGCCTAACACCTGGTCCACATGGGTCGGCATCCAACGGCGTTAATGTCAAACTCTAATTGATCTAGGGATTTTCCGCGACCTCACTAATTTTTCTTCGGTAGTTATTGCTTAAAGCAGACAGGGTTGAACTCCACTGGTCACGTCTTCTCACTAGAACTACGAGAATTTCTTCACGAAGCTAGTCACTAGTGAGTACATTTTACGATACTTTCCGACCCAGTGGTCCAGAGGTTAGACGTTCGCGTACCAGACCGAAAGTCCCGAGTTCAGGAGTCGTGGATACACGCACTGCAACTGATGATGATGATGAGTTATGGGGATTGTTCAAATTCATCATCAACAACAAATAAATAAGACACTATATTAATCTTATTCAACCCAGAAAAAAAGGAAAGAAAATGATATTACGCATGAAATATTATTATTATTAACCTTTGTAGAAAATATTGTTGTACTATTTATTTATTGAAAAAAAAAGAAAAAAAGAAGAGGAAAAATAATTAAATCGAAATTTAAAAACAAAAAAACAGAGAGAGAGAGAGAGAAGAGCAAAAGTTATTTCCGTAACAAAATAATTAATTATTATTTTTTTTCATTTAATATTGCTCTCTCTCTCACTCTCTCGCTCTCTCACTTCCTCACTTCCTAGTTTTCTTCTACTGTGTTATCTAATATTTTATTTTTTTCTCTCTTTACACTTTTAATTTCTTGAAAAACCTTGTTTTCACCTTTCGTACAAATATAAAAATATAATAATAAGAAGAATCATTTGACAAATATGTTATATATCTATCTATATACATATATATACACCTATCTCTCATCAAAAGGAAATTATTAACTCACACACACACACACACACACACACTGATAAAAAGATAGAAACGAATTTCGAGGTCATTAATTATATTGTTAATGAATCAGTAAAAATAAATGAAAAAACATAGATATTTTATGCGCAGAATGTATTCCTTGTCAATGTATATGTTACTTGCTTCTCACACCACCATAGGAGGTTTAAGTTAGTTAGTTTTCGTTTGAATATATATGCAGGTATTCATTTAAATCATGAATAGACCAGTGTTAGGTGAGCATTGAAAACGTTTGAAGCATTTGGAAGGTTGTTTCATTTTAGTATGGGACATATCGGCAGTGTGCATCCAAGACCATTCAAGCGGGAACCGAACCCGAAACATTCGGTCTCAGGGGGGGGGAACTCTTAACCTATTGACCACTGAGTTGGTATTCAGTAGTGATAATGTCTAACTGTAATCAATCTAAGATATGTGGTCAATCACTTACACAGTAGAACTTCGTACGTACGTACATCAGTTCAAATTGCGATACCGCATCAGCACAAAGACTCAATTGTCAGTTCATATCCCATAATGGTAGAGACAGTAGAAGTATTAGCGGTAATTGAGAAGATTCAAGAAGTATAATTCAGTAGGATAACTTTAGAAAGAGAAAGATAGAGACGATGAGGAATACACAAGGTTAGAATTTCAAAAAAAAAACAACTAGCGGATGCACATGCATCATCGCAGTCAATTTTGAGCAACGTCGTTCGAAGTCTCTAATCATCGGTTACTTTCGTCTGACAGACCGCAACCAGGCAGTCGACACCTACTAACATGACTCAGTCTAGTTGTCACAGCAGGTTTTTGCTGATGGTATCGGGCGAACGTAGTACGTACGTACACTAGTTCAAGTTGCCATACCACATATTAGCACAGAGACTCAATTGTCAGTTCAAACCACGTAGTAGTACAAGAAGTAGAAGTATTAGCGGTAAGTGAAAAGATTAGGGATTGAAGATACTATTTGAGAAGTATAACCTATTGAAATAAATTTAGAAAGAAAAAAGTAAAGGTGATGAGGAATTCAGAAGGTTAGAATTTGGGAGGTCACAAAGAATGGATACACCTGCGCCATTGCAAACGATTTTGAGCCATGTCATTCAAAGTCCCTAATCATCGGTTACTATTGTCTCGCGGATCCCAACCGGATAAGTCTATATATACTAACATGGTTCAGTCTACCTTTCAATGACTTCATAGATCTATGCCATGTTTTGGTTTCCACTTATTCTATCAATTAGTATTCAACGAGAACGAATCATTCATTCAGTTTTCAATAGATTTTAGTTTAGGGATATGTGTTACATACATTCAACCATCGACTGCCTCGTCAAGCTGTCTTGCGATGTAGTAATAGGTTGCAAGAAAGCTAGGGGTGGCCAAATCAAAACATGGTACAAATCCATAAAGTCACTGACAACTAGACTGAGTAATGTTGGTAGGTGTCGACTACCTTGTTGGGGTCCGCAAGATGGTAGTAATCGATGGTTAGAGACTCTGAATGACATGGATCAAAATCGTCTGCAATGGCGCAGGTGCATTCATTCTTTGTGTTCTCTTAAATCCTAACCTTCTAAATTCCTCATCGCCTTTGTCTTTCTCTTTCTAAGTGTCTTTCACTAGATTATACTTCTTGAGTAATATCGTCGAACCCTAATCTATCCGATTACTGCTAATACTTCTACCAACTCTACTATTATGGGATTAGAATTCACAATTGCATCTCTCTGCTAATGTAGTGTGGCAACCTGACCTGGTGTACGTACGTACGAAGTTCTACGTTGTAACTCACTGACTTCACACTAGCCTTCAATAATATTGTGAGATACTACTGTAAGTGAGAAATGCCTCAAAAATAAATCCAAGACGAAAAAACAAAAACAGACATTCTTAAATAATTTTATCTATTGACACGAGATATCAATTTACTTAAGATCATCATCGTCATCATATATGTCATATATTGTTATTAGATATAAAATTTATGACTACAAATAGTTGATATAACTGCAATACAAGCTATGTGAAATAAATTTACAGAACGCAACCCATTAACTTCAGCAATACTCATTGTTTCTACCAAAGTAATCAACCTATTAAAAAGAAACTAACCCTAAAAGCCTTCTTTCTTTATAAGATTGCGATTTTTTAGTAAGCGTAGGACCAAAACTGAAGACTTCACGCCGCAATACAATCGGAATATTTGGTGCAATCAAATAAGGGTATTTTTGATACATATTTAAGATTCTAAGACAAATCATCGGAAACACAAGACCATTACGTTTGATTATATCACCCACAGTAACATCCTATAAATTTAAAAGCAGAAAAATAATTAAAACAGTAATTTCGTTGTAATATAAATATCCTTCTTAAATTTCGTATATGCAAGTTATTAATAACTAATAATGTTACTCATTCATGTTCGCCATAAGTTGTTGTATTTTGGTAATTGTTGTATACTAATACAGCGTGGTAGCTCGAACTGGTGTGCATGTGCGACAGGCTTATCGTTGTTTATAACCAAATAATTGACAGGTCTTTGTACGAGCAATTAGGGGATGAATGAATCAAAATGACATTCGAAATCACTTTTCGCTGCTAAGACAAAGAAGCTTCTATGGTTCATTGACTCGTGGTGAGAACCATACAACCAATGCAATTAAACCACAATAAATAAAATGAATTTGGAATAAGCAAATACAGAGGAACAAGTGATTGGGTATCAACCACCAAATTCTACAAAAATGACTATTCTTTCTAAGGCCGCTTACTATGTGAAATAAAAGCACTTATTCATACTAGATATTTGTCAGACACATTTGAAAGTAAACTCCCGGACCGCTCTAGATGGTAGGTTGTGTTCACTCCGCTACACATAACTATGTTAATGGGAATGCTTCCCAGAGCAGTGATCGACAAAAATCCAATAAAGATGCTGGAAATAACTTTAGTTTATGTGCTAAATACCTTTGGTAAAGTATGTGTCAATGGATAACACAGCATAGGAAACAAATGAGAGTAGAGACTGGCATCACATTGTAGATGAGCTAAATATTGAGTGATAATGAGAAAATAGTTCTCCTGCCTATAATGGTACATTACCTGGCAACTATGAAACCATGCCTTAATAACTTTTGTGGTTACCGTTGGTTGAATACAAGTAAAACATATAGACTTTAATGAAGAAGCATTACTCCGTAACTAGTTCTTCGTTTTAACAGAACTCAGAACTGCAGTCTTAAAATTTGGTTGCTTAAGGAACTGACACTAGAAAAGTTATGTGAAGTCAATGCAGTTAAAGAAAGAGAGAAGTGGTTGTCAGATTATTGCATAAAAATTCAACCCCATAAAACGGAATTTTGAGAGACGAGTAGAAACAGCTCCAAAACTCTTTAAAGAGTCGTTACAACGTTTAGCTCTTGATAGGTTTGCGTTTAAACTAAAGTTTTTGAAGAAGTGAGAAGTGTGTGAGAGGATCTGGGAGGAAAGAACAAGAGTAAAAGTGGAGAAATGATTTAGTAAGCACATGGGATGTACTTACATCTAATAATAGAAGCGATCGACAGCAATCAGAAATGAATGAAGCATGATATCAAGACAAAATGATAATCCGAATTAGAAGTTGGTAGAGTAAGAAGTCAAGTGAGTTACGCAGCCATCCTTCGAATAACCCTCCAAAGTATAGACGTCAAATGTAAGCCCTCAATTATTGGTGAACAATCCATAGCGATGAGGAACCACATTTCTGTGAAAGTACTCATATCAGGATTCTAAAATCAAATATATCCAATATCTTTTTGACGAGCTAGTATAAAGCAATTGATTTATTTGAGCCGGATTCTTGTTCTTTCAGTACGGTGTTTGGTAGTGTCCAATGAATGTGGATAAAAATAAGGAGAAAATTCTAATGCTAATATAAATAGGATTTCAGAACTAAGTAATGTAGAGGTAATTCAGTTTAATAATTGGTATTGAAGATTGCGAGAGAGGACGGAAGTGTAAGGAAGGGAGAGGAAACAGAAATAATAGGTGAGATAGATTATTGCAGTAATCTGAGGAGATGGCAATGATAACAACTAGCGGGTCTCAAAACAAGAATCGGCCACAGCTTTTCCAAGGGGGGGATGATAATCCGTATGTGAGTACGTGATTACCAGGTCTCTTCTTAAAGCTGTCTACTGAGGAGACTGTGGTTACCTCGGCTGGGAAAGCATTACAATTTTCAATGACTCTTGATGAGGAAAAGAGTACAGAACCAGAGTATTCTCTCTGATGCTCAGTTTTTAGAGGATTCCTTCGAGGGGAGTGGTGGTAATGAATCGGTAAGGTGCTCACGTTGGGATGGTTAGGCGTGCTTAATATGTTTTACGCCACAATCAGATCACCTCTGGCTCTCCTGTAACTCATGGGGATTAATCTCAAATGCTGGAGTCCAGCTTCGTAAGGTTTATTCTTCAACCTTATCACCAATTTCGTTGCTTGTCTCTGCACCTGATCCAAGAGATTTACGTCTCTTTTAAATAGACGGGGTGCGATGACGTTGTGGACCTCCAGGTGTGGGCGCGCGTATGTGTTAAGCTTAGCTCAGAATACCTATTTCTAAGGCTACGAGATTTCGCGTGCGAACATTAACGAAGTTTCAGGGTTCACTTGTTCTAGCCCTCATTTTGCATGAGTTATTCAGAGAAAGGAAGACTATCTTCAGAATCCGCTTTGGTTGGGTCTCTCCCCAAACCCACACACTGAGTCTTGTCACCTTCTCAAAACAAGTGATCTTCATGCAGAACCATTTTGTTAAGGAGATAAAAATGCGAAACTTGTTTTAAAATAGTAACCACCAGTGCTTTGCTTCAAATCCTGTTTCCGCATGATCTTCGCCATTGACCGATCGATTGTCAGTTATTTCAGTTCGCTTGATTTCTGTCATCCTAAAGGCCGCATTTTTTAATACAGACAATACGTACCGCTAGAACTACTTTGCACTGCTCAGTCTACCTAATTATTTATTTGTTACGTCTAATTTGTCTTCTCTGTTAGCTGCAGTGGTTAATGAATCCCAAAAGCAGGTGTATTTACTTTAAAGCAGGTTTACTCATACCCACCCCCTGAATTCTCAATTCGGCAGACACATCAGTGCCAAGTATTAAAACGGACTTGCCAAATCACTATTACCTGATCGTCCACACAAGCAAACAGAGGTTAGCAGACGGTGCAGTTTCATTCGCTGGTTGCAGGTTCTGCCCAGTCACAATCGAGCATAAAATCTACCTGTCCTTTCAACCAATACTCGATAGGCACCCGGCAGTGCACCAAGCAAAACCGCATCTACCGTATGTAAACAGAAATGTTGAACTTTATATCACGACCACATGGTTATCTGTATTCTCAAAAGCCCAATGACTAGCTCCAAAAAGCGAAGACAAAACGAAGTCAATCACAGGATAGATTTAGAGGTTATTCGACCGTCAGACGGCCCAAAGACATCCTCGTTGCTTATAGTCCGAAAAAGGATCGCAATGACTGACGTTCATGTTAGGATATTCATCCAGTATCCAAAGGGGATCATTGGTCGATTCCTATTGGTTAATTCTTACTGGTCGTACTGGATACCAATGTCACGTGCTTCGATGTTGTTTCTTATTGGTCTTCTTAACTGTGCCATCTGAGTATATGTTAGCACATTCACCAAATATCCTATCAAGAATCATTTTGTAAGCTTAAATTCTATTGGTCGATTCCTATTGGTCAATATTATGGTCGTCCCAGATATCAATGTCACTTCAAATGTTTTTTCCTATTGGTCGCCTTAACTGTCAATGTCACAGACTTCGATGCTGTTTCCGACTCGATCTAACTGTATAATTACAAATTATCTGTAACGTTTTACGACCCGGACCTGGACCCAGTTCCTCATTCCGGGATACTTGCATTCTTCTGGACTCGGACCTCGTACTTTCTGGATGCTTGTAGAATACAGGCTCTACTTCACATCAGGTCTTCTTTCACCCGATGGGGGTTGGGACAATTGGACTAAAGTAGCATGTCGTGTCGCCGGATCCTAGATCTTCGCTCTCGTCTTCTGACTTAGGTAAACTCGTACTAATTCAAGCATTTCAAACCGACGTGTTTAGGTGCATGCGTAACAGTTCGACCGGTGATTATCAGCGACTGATGACGACACAATTGTCACGCGATACCTCATATTCACGTGTACTTTGAACGTTGCAACCCTTTTTCGCGTAGTTAATCTGCCTCCCTCTACGATTGTCATACTCGAGGTCAACGGTTTATATCAACAAAATTTATACATCTAGACACTGTTTTATTTTAATCTTTTTCACTATAGATTTCGGCTTCATATCTTTAGTGTCCTAGGAACATTGTAACACAGTTTAGTAATATCATGGACGCTAATCACTTCATTAATAGCCAGTAACTACTTAAACACATTACGCCACTTGAGAAGATAAGAACTGTCTGAGAGAGAACGTCGAATCACTAGAGAACTAGCAAGCTACACGGTCCAATTTGTGCCTTAGTAACAGTTACAAACATTACATGTACATAGACCCTAAAATAACCTCCCCTACCCCATACAAAGCCGAAAACAAAGTCCCCTATAAATTAGAGAGCTGCAACCATTTATCCCTTCTAAACCACAAGTACGTTTCACCTCTGTAATACTCCAGCATTGCCCCAGCCATACCCGTAAAGACCTAGCGACTCAGCTTGACATAGATTGTTCTAGGAAGCGTGCTACATGCTATAATCGTCTGCAACAACGCCGGGCCACTGGTGTTCCTACACAAGACCTTAATAAGCTTCTAAACTTAAACCTTAGAACTCCTAGTCAGGACACGTGCCATAAATCCCTCCCTAAACTATAATTTTATACGTTTCGCCACCTCTGCGCTAAAGCCTACTATAATCTTAATTACACACAAAAAGGCCAGAATTCTAGCCAGCCTGGAGATCCGATGCGTAGATGAACATCATGCCTCACTAAAAGATACGGTCTCACTCTATGTAACACTAATGGTAATTATTACCGATAAGTAATCAATACGGAGAATTAATTATTCTTCCTGGTAATTTAATACAACCCTTCACTTTTGTTGATTACCGAAAGTTGGTTCCCTTTTAATGTTCCTGACTCACACCTGATAGACACGGACGAACTCTTTCGCTTTGAAAGAGGCTGTCAAAAGTGTGATTGTCTCATCTATATATCTGTAGAAATCAAATTAGGAACTTTCAGTGAGACTGTCCTTAATAAAATGTCTTATTCGATATGGCTTACTATATACACCCACGAGTGTAAAATACAGATTGGATGTATATATGGAGCTCCAGACACTCATCGGTCGATGGACAGTGCAACAGTGAGTTGTTATTCACTGATGTTTCCCTTGAATTCGATTGCGAAGTTAACTGTGGTCACTCCAACCTCTATAGAATCAACTGGCAGACACACTCAGGTCCACTAAGCTTCGAAGTGCAACAAATACTAAATGGTAAAGCGTTTCCAAACCAGACTGTGAACATTCTGACTGGGAAATCTTCCAATATCTAATTCTGCACTCCAACTAGTCTTGAACTCTCTGGGACATTACCTGTATTCGAAATCACAGTTAAATCAGCATTAGACACTATTATCCTCTGCAAAACGTCTTTCCAAAAAATGACTTTATATCAACCAAAAGACCAGGGTTAGGCTGCGTAAACTAAAACGGGCATACTGCATACCAGAGGACTTCAGCATCCTGCGCCAAATCTACTCTGTGCTTGAGGGCATTAAAAATTAGCAAATCATGTGCGCAAATAAATGGAGGAATATAATGCACTCGCCACAGCATGTAAAACCCCAAACTTCTGTCGTCTGGTTGAAAAGGGCATAAAAAAGAAAGCAGAATATAACATACATTCTATATTGCATGATGAAGATGCATATTACAACCGAACTGTTTTAGTATATGGCTCTCCTTCAATAGGAACACATCTCAATACCTTCAACTTTTACCTTAGTAATATTCACGACTCTACTGATCTATCCTGACTGAAATACCTGTTCCTTTAGATACTAATATGCCGGGCAGGTAGTAACGACCAAATTACCAATATTTGGCCTGAACGTAAGGCCAACGAACCAAGGTTTCTCCTATTTGACCAAATTACGTTCTTCTATACAGCGAACGAAGCGTTCTGAGAGCTCAGTTTAGACATTTCTGATTTAAGAAAGTAAACAAACTGTATCGAAACTACAAAATATTTGAAACCGTACAACCTGTACTATTTAGTTAATGGTTTCTCTCGCACAAAACAGAACAATATATAACTAACGGAATGTTTGACAAACGCGTGTTCGCTACCCACGGATCATCAAGCGTTTTCCTAACAAGGTGCGGTCAAATATCTGCCTAGAAGGATTCCAGCCATCATTTTCAGCAGGCTGTCAAAGGTCAACCATTATTGAAAGTATCATGCCATAACCTTGAGTTTAGTCAAACATTATCTAATTTTTAATATGCTTATACATATTTATTTAATTTAATTTTTCGACAGTCATCATCGTGTTAACTTTATCGGCATATATTTTGACTTTAATTTTTATTCTCCCATTTTTATTTTCCATGGGGACTGAAACGGAATAGAATGTAGAGGCAAACACGAATAATTAATTTGTTGGTTGTGCATGATTTATACATTATTATCATTACGCACTTCATGGCTCATTAGCGTAGTGAGAGACACCCAGACGCTGTCAGACCAAGAAAGCTATGAGAAGTGTGTTTGCCAGCTTCATACATGTTGGGTCAAAGCTTCTGCCTAGTCACATCTTAGATTCATCATTGCCTCGCAAGCAGAAGATTGCTCTGTACAGGTAAATAAATCTCCAGAATAAATACTTATATAAGTCTTCGACATTAATTCCGGACACATCGTAGCTGAAGGTGCATCTGCACTAGATAACTAATGGGTACGCCATGTAATGCTTCACCTCGCGTCAACCGGCATTTTTATTTCATTCAATCTGACATTCCAACCTCCGATCCCCTTCACATCTGATTCCTGGTTTGACTTGATTATGGACATCCTCGATCTGCTAGGCTTTACGGACAGAATCGTCGTTCAACTTTGAATATCCATAACATCTTCATAGCTGTCGGGTGTCGATATATTGTGTGTAAATTATCAAATGGTAAGAGAACCGAAATTATTGGGCTAGATCAGTATGTACCGCAGATCTGTACTATACTACTGTATTCTGTAGTCAACGTATTCCTGACATTAACTATCAGCAACCAGAAGTAACCAATCTTCAGTCTATGAATCATATATAGACCAGTGCTGAAGTTTAGAATAACTCAATGAGCACAGATATGCGTATTTAATCTGGACTTTGAACCCAGCGCGGAATAATGTACAAAGAACTCATTGTTGCATAAAATCCGAGACACTGTGGTGGTTGAAAATATGCATTGGAAAGGAGGCTCGTTGTAATGGCTCGTGCTGAGTACATATGATATTGAATGAAACTGCTACAATCATTTTTATAAGCCATAGCTTAAATGACCGTTGGGCTTTTCATAAGTTCATCAGATGGATTTCAAATACTCTCTTGAAATTAAGCTTCGTTTTGTCTGGAAAAATTTAACTGAGTAAACTGTGAGGAACACACCTGGGTTATTGTAATGCGTTTGATTGATGTGGCTGGGACGTGTGAGAACTGTGGACTTATCAACATTCTTTGATAGACCTCTGGTGAGTTGCTGAAGATCAGCACCTTAATAAGACTTAACGCTAACAGACCGTAACAGTTCGATGTCAGAACAGACAAATTTTCATTTGGTTCATTTCGTTAATATTTCTATCATTATTTTTGTTTCTCTGTACACCATCTGGGGCAGAAACTTGGGGAATGATGAAAGTCATTGTCCTGAAGATTCGAGTGTTGATTAACAGCTGTCTACGCGAAATACTTTAGAGTCACTAGCCGGAAACCATCAGCAACTGTGGGAGAACATAAACCAGATTCCGGTGGATGAAGAAATTAGGAGGAAGGGCTGGAAATGGATATGGCACTCATAGTGAAAAGCACCTAAATGAGTTACAAGGCTAGCTCTCACCTGGAATCCTCAAGGCCAACGGAAAAGAGGAAGGCCATGAGACACATTATGCCAGAAAATGGAAACAGACATGTAAATAGTGAACGAAAATAGGACAGAACTAAAAAGAGAGGCTGCGGACAGAGAAGGTTGGAGAACGCTGATCTGCTGGCTATCAGGAGTATATAAGAACTGACCAACAACATTTAAGGATAGAAAGTCTATGGTCAGGCAAAAACCATGGTCATTAGTGCTCACTACTTCACAGAGTATCCTTATCCAGCGTATAAATCACTACGTGGAGTCTGAAAAGCCAAATTTCATCCAGACAACTATTTTTCTTTTTTTCAAGACGTCTTCAACACTGGCATTTTGAAAAGAAAAAACAAGACATTAGCTTCAAAAGATTTTATATTTTATTATATATACACATGTATATCAAACATCAGCTGCAATGGTATTGACTCGTTAACAGCTATAGCCACCATATTGGCCTCATTCTGAACTTCACCTTCCCTAACTTATTCTCATGATCAGATTAAATCCGTAAGAAATTTCGAGGGAGTTATGTTTATTCAATCCTTAGAATAAACAAGGATTATATTGCTGCAGGTTGTAGCTACAAGCTCAAGCAGTGGTTATTTTATAATCAACCGCATACCACTTAGTATCCAGTTGGTTCAGAGTATGCAAAAACTCTGTCCCCAAAATTTTACTGTTCTGGAATCCTAAAATAACCAAGTACTGCCAATCCCTAATTGATTTACTAATAATTATAAGATATTAGTCAAAACAGACGTACTATGCATATCATGTGAACTGTCCAGAAACACTCATCTAGTGAGGAGGCAATATTTTTAAATCAGTATTACTCAAGATCATGAAAGTAAATTAAATTCACTTGTTTGCGGACACTAAAAACGACAAGCTCCTACACTTACTGGCACCAGATTCCACATGATATTCATCAGGAAACTATCTTCCTGGTAGTACTGTCATTCTACAGTTTAATTAAAGCAGGCAGCAGTGTAATATTGCGTCGAGTCATGGAAAGCCTTGTCATAAACTGTCTCGTATCATGCAGTATCAAAAAAAGGTAGCAAGAGAAAGTCTCAGTTAAAGTCCAACAGTTATTTTCCAGGCAAATAAATAGTCGATAAGCTGAAAACTATCCTAGTGTACATGTAAACAATAAACTTCGAGTGGCTCAGATATTGTATGTCCACCTTGAAATACACTTCACAAGGTCGTCGGGAAACCAGAAGTTTTAAAGGTGTGTGACCCGTTCATTCTGGGTTTTGTCGAAAGCCAGTCAGTTTGTCCCAGTTAAAAATACTTTAATTGCAACCTGTTCGTCCTGTTTTGTTCCCCTTAAGGTTTAGTTATTTCTAACGCTCTATAAAATTCTGCTGCTACGTTTTTGTGCTTCCCAATTAAACAAGAGTTGGGAAATGAAGAAGAACTTTGGGGCAAATATAGGTAAAATAGGCCATTAAAACTCGGTGTAAATTCAGGCAAACTTCACCTCTTTCACCTATATTAGGGAAATAATGGGATGTTTAGTCAAAACTAGTCACTTGAAACGGAAGGTCCATAAGTTCACACTCATGATATATATAAATATAAATAAATAAATAAATATAGGTGAAATAGGCCATTAAAACTCGGTGTAAATTCAGGCAAACTTCACCTCTTTCACCTATATTAGGGAAATAGTGGGATGTTTAGTCAAAACTAGTCACTTGAAACGGAAGGTCCATAAGTTCACACTCATGATATATGTAAATATAAATAAATAAATAAATATAGGTGAAATAGGCCATTAAAACTCGGTGTAAATTCAGGCAAACTTCACCTCTCACCTATATTAGGGAAATAATGGGATGTTTCGTCAAAACTACTCACTTGAAACGGAAGGTCCATAAGTTCGCACTCTTATGAATTCATACCAAATTATCTATCTTTCGCCGAAGTTTTCTTGTTCCCCTCGTATCATGGGACTCTGCCTTTATTTTCTAGCGAAAACAGTGGGAATGATGGTTGTTACAAATTATAAAATCAACTATAATCATTAGTACCCAACAGAATAAACAAAACTAAAAGTTACAGTGACATCAGCTGACCTTAGGTCCCTTAAAAGGAAAAAAAAACGTACCAGTTCATGATTGTTCTCAACACAGCAAACGAGATGCATGACGAAGGCGTACGTTAGGAAAAATATTTAAAAAGTGAATTATAAGTAATATAGTTAGCGCTTCATCGAACAATCCTCATCGTTGAGTGTATTCTGAAATCATCATGATTGATTACTCTCAGTGATAGGTTGTTCACTTTCTCCATCTCCCATCCAACTTTATCATTGACATGCTTCTAGCGATGAAACTTTCATCGTTTGGCTTTCCAGGGCTTGAACTTCCATGTTAAAGGCGAAATATACGTCTACTAATCAAAGTACAAGTCTACAGCGAAGCAGTTCACTCCGTCCTACTTTATAAGTTGGAAACATAGACAGTAAGAGTAGAGGATATCAGTAGGTTACTAGTCTTCAAATATTCTGCGACAATCGAGTAAACAATGATGATGTTAGGAAACGGGTACTCAGCCAGTTAGTCAGTTACAACGTAGAACTTCATACGTACGTACATTAGTCCAAGTTGCCACACCACATTAGCGTATAGAAATGTGATTGTCAATTCAAAACCCCATAGTAGTAGAGTTAATAGAAGTATTTGCAGTAATTAGAGAGATTACAGTTCGAAGATAATATTCGAGAAGTACAATCCAGTGAAACACACTTAGAAAGACAACGGTGATGAAGGATCCAAAGGATTAGGATTTGAGCAAAGAGAAAAAATGAATGCACATGCGCCATTGCAAGCGGTTTTGAGCCATGTCATTTAAAGTCTCTAACCATCGGTTGCTATCATCTCGCGGACCCCAACCAGGTAGTCAGTCTACACTTACCAATATGACTCAGTCCAGTTGTCAGTGACTTTATGGATTTGTGCCATGTTTTGTTTTGGCCGCCCCTAGCTTTCTCCCAACTTATTCCTACACCGGGCACTCAGTAAAGTTGGCAAGTCAATAAATGAAGTAGGGAGTCTTTACCAATTAAGGAAGTAGAGATGTGTTATTTATGCCCGGCAAACCACTGAATACCTTGGCGAACGGTGATTTGTGATGTGGGGTGAGCTGGGATAAAACTAGAGGTGGCCAGACCAAAACATGGCAGAAATCCATGAGGTCAATGACAGTTGGGCTGAACCATGTTGTTTCACTGGTTTATACTTCTGAAATCATATCTTCGATCCCTAATCTTACTAGTAATACTGCTACTACCTCTACTATGGGATTTGAACTAACAAACTCATGCCTCTGTGTTGATGTGGTATTATAACTTGAACTAATGTATTTGCGTGCCAGGTTCTACGTTGTGACTAACTGACTGAATAACGATGATGTTAGTTTATAAAATGAACTAAAACTCGGTCATATTGCACAATATGTCCCATTGTGTCTGTGAAAGAGGAAGAGAACTATTATCCTTTCTCCCTAAGTAACGTTTGTTTAATTTATCTATCATACCATGTATAAAACCCTTTGTTGTGATGTTCAAAAGCCTTATAAGGTGTTTTTCGGTCGGGGACGCAAATTTCGATGTTGAGGCATCTGGAAAACAATTATTAGAACAACGCATCATTACTTCTTTATTCCAATAGAATCGAAGTTTGTTAAGGTTCCTTTTATTCTCTGTCCCCAGTGAAGTGAAGTTAATCGACATTTCTGAACTGAAGATGTGTCAGAATATATCTAAGAGATAACACCGGTTTGTCGTCCACTAGTTTGTTCACCTCGAAAACTAAATATCATTTCGTTTCTTGTTGTTTTAGCACACGCAATTTAGTGTTTTGTAACTTTGCATCCTAAAACTGTCGTGACAAGGCAGCGTCAGGAATAACCATTGCGTTAATTTCAGGTGGAGTATAGAGTGCACTGTGTAAATGCAACTAGATGTGCACTTGGATAACTATTGCTTTAAAAACCCGGTATTGGTCTGAAAGAGGCCATGGTGATACTAATTCACTAATGCTTTTTGATAACAAGTTCCATAAGATAGCTTTGTATAACACAGAAAACTGTCTGGGCATAGCTGAAGTATGGCATGTTCAAAATTCTACTATATCCTGGTCTCGACTCTCAGGCGGTCCTTCTCGCTCGCGTCACTGCTAACCCTTTTCGGTTGCTTTCATTGTTAACCTTTAACGCATCGTATATGCCTACTAAATTGTCTTTCTTTTGCTCTTCCCTCTCCTAGATTTTCAAAAACAAGCTTCCTTATACTGAATTTAAGACGTACCTCCAGGTTAGTTACTAACCTACCAACAGCCGAATATCACAATGTCAAGTCCTCATGAAAAGTTCTTCTATGATGTCTATAGTGTTCTAAGTCAGTGGGAGTTTATAATTCTTCGCATCCAGACAATACTTCTGTGGGAGCGTATAGTCCCAAGTTTTGTTTTCACAGCATTTGTACACCTTGTGTTCTTGTGAGTTTCGAATTACCAGTCGTTATTTATAGATCATTTGTAAATAGCAACTTCAGTACACTGTTTATTTTCTGTCTGGCGTTGTTTCTTGTACTATTATGCAACCTCTTACAACCTCTAATGGCAAAGCTTTTTGATGGTACGTGATTACAAAGTTTATGTATGTCACGCATTTAATTTTCTTGGACTATATATAGCATTCAGAAATTATTCACGTTTGTTACTGACTTGATTTCTCAATGTAAATGAGGAGGTAGTAGAGTTCGGTAACATAATTCATATTTTGCCAAAAATCCGTTATTCTGCTGATGTTGTTTTTCGTGTTAAATGTAGTAAATCAATCTCTTTTTATCAGTAAAAAATGACATGGATTTTATTAGAAAACTTTGTAAATTAGTGCATAGTGTTTGGCATCAAAAGTTTCGTTTGATTAGCCATAGGCTGCTAAGATTACTACTACGTTTTTTATGCTTACAAGCAATTATTCGTCTACTTAAATTGATATATATTACTAAAAAGTTTCATTTTATCTATCTAAATGACTGTGAACTGTTACTTTCTTCATCGTACTTAATTGTTTGGAGATTTATTGTTAGTGCTTTGCATATAAGCTGTAAAATTTTGTTTCTGCTATCATAAGTTAAACCGACTTTCGTGTGACAAACTCTGACGCCATATCCGGTGAGATTGGATGATACTAGATTGTTCACTGGTCCATTTGAAGATTTTTAAATGAACAGATGAATTCTACATTTCCTATTCACGCCAAAGTTTGACTATAATATTTTATAAAAAGAGATGTGACCATCAGCATTTTTACCAGGCAACTATTTATTGAAAGCATTTGACAAAATTCTACAAGAGTGAATTAATTTATATTTCCACGCTTTTTCATGCCACAAAAAGAAAACAAGTAAAAGTGGGATGATAGATAAACATGAGTGATATAATTTTAAAAATAAATGCTTGATAAAATGTTCAAAATTCGAAAAACCAAGTAGTTGCATCTATGTCATTGTATTCGTTTACAACCCCTGTGATCTGTAGTCAACAATCTCTGTCATCTTGAGAAACCTGGCAAACCCGTTTAACTTGCTTCATTAAGGTATGTACTTAGACATGCATGGCCTAATCTCCAAGACAAGCATACGGCTATTGGCAGGATCAACAAGTTTACTCACATTTCTATAAATTAACCCTCAATTGGCAAGGGTAATTTTACACTGGTTTTCAGGAGAACCTAGGAGACTGCCCACGTGTTAGCATTTCAACGTGAACAGTTCGGTTCAATTCCTTGGTGCAACCACACAGGTACCTGACACCATGGTGGATCATTCACACCATTTATATACACTAGTACATATATAGTGATTATTTCCGATTCACGATCGCGTCAATCAATATGTACCGCATGAACAGGCCAGTTCAACGCATCCCGCTTACATGACTGTCAAACTCATTATTATTAGCAATAGTGATATGCAATACAGCACCCCAATGACAATGGCCCTCGGGAATGTTGCAAAACAACCACCAGTATCGATGAAATCGGTCACCCTGCTAACCGAATTTGTATATGGACTGTTAGCAATACTTGTCAAAGCAATGCCAAGCCATCGACAATGATAACAGCGAACCTCTGGTCTCATAGGGAATCTTCAGCTCTATATAGCAAGCAGTATAGTATATGGTGTACACATAGTATGACATAGGATAGAAAGAGATGCAGCCCAGTTTGATGCAAACGGGCTCAAACATTCTTATTACATTTTGTCTCATATCGGGTAATGATTTTTTCGCAATACCGAAATTTTCATTTTTCAACCATATGATGAGACCTGAGTTAGGGATAGTATCCTTATCTTGTTACATACATAACTTATATTAACAACTAGTATTTTCGTATGCTAGTTCCATGCCTTTTTTAACGGCTTTTATCTTTGCCTTGGTTTAATCCTATTCTAATTAGAATTGTATATGAGAGTAAACTGTCGTACATTAGTACACATCACAAGTAGCTTGTCACAGTTTCACTGTCCAAACAGGACTCAAGGCACCAGTAGTTTGTTTAGGATAGTGAGTTTATATGTATTTCGATCTAAGAAGACTATTTTCCAATTCACCATTTGCAAACAACAATTAAACTAATGAAAGAAATTCCTAATTCTTGTCTTAGATTCTAAGCCTTCACCTGGTTCATTCTCAGAACTTGTTACCGTTTGTCTGGAAAATGGAAGCATCATGTCTGCTATTGATCTTAGCCATTGGATATCTAGCTGTCTTTATGGTCTACTTAATATTGCAAATAAACTTGCCCCGTGTCATCGAAATCATCCTTTCTCGGTGAGCATTGTTAGCTTTCACTTTTTTTTTCTGGTGTCGATTAAAATTTACGGTAGCTTACACATATTTACGTAATCATTAGCAGCAGATTTTGAAGTTAGAAGTTAGAATTAGAATTACTGCAAAAAATGTGGAATAGTGTTTAGCATTTTGTGATACTACTTTGGGGTTATATCATTGAATTACAATTTAGATCTATACAATATCTCCAATGAATAGCTTTCTTCCAACTTAATCCTACACCACAAAACATAGCTCGTCGAGGCAGTCGGTGGTTAGGCATACGCAACACATGTCCCAACGACCTCAACTGATGAAGTTTCACCACTTCATCCTTACCTAGCACCCGTTTCCTAACGACAGCATTGCTCACTCGGTTGTCCCACGGTATGCGAGCAATGCTTCTTAAACATCTATGATCGAATACTACTAACCTACAAAAGTCCTCTACTCTTAACGGCTATGATTCACAGCCATATAGGACGGAGCGAACTGCCACATGGTACACTCGTCCTTTGGTTAGCGAACGGATATCACGTCTACGCCATAAGTGACGCAGGTTGGCGAAAGCCAATCGAGCCTTCTGTATCCGCGCTGAGATTTCGTCAGTCACCAGGCCATCAGTACTGATGAGACTCCCTAGATAAGTGAAGTGATCAACACGCTCGACTACTTCACTCCCTATCACTACTAGTTCAGGCGCCGATGCAAGCCAGTCTTGAAGCAGCAACATTTTGCATTTTGAGGGGAAAACCGCATCCCGAACATGCTTGCATTGTTGCTTATGGTAGTCAGAAGACCCTGCATTTTGTCAGTACTCAGATTAGATGTACATTTTTATATTGTTGATAACATCTTAATGTTGTTTTTTACACATCTATTATCTGTTATATTAATTAATGTGATTCGATTAGTTCTAATGATGTATTTTTTTTACTTTCTTGATAATATTTATTTAGTTTTTCATTATTTCAAGTACTGCCAGCATTGGATGTATCATACTTAGCCTGTATGTTTCTGGCGTCACTTTAGCTTATATAACTCTCAATATTTGTCTAATTCTACCAACTCTAATCCATCATCGTGTAATTTCTCGTGCCTGGAATGCAATCAAACCTATTTTAGCGCGTATTGAAGCGGAATTCGATAAAAACCCTCTGGAATCCCCGGAAGAACGTGATGCTGGTGAACGAGAAATCTATGAGCCAATTGTTGCTGCTGCAAATGCTGCAAGTTCTTCTGTATGCCCTAGTGGATTTCCAACAGATCTACCCATAAAACAAGAATCTGACGAAGTAGAATCAGATGAATTAGATAATTCTGAAGCGGTGTTTATCAAACAATTTGGTAGGTTGTAAATCTTTTGCAATTTAGAAGTAGATTTAGCTAGCGTCTCCTAATCTATGTAGATAATGTAATGCTTTTTAGGCTTCTATTCAATGTATTTTTGATTCAATTCATTGCTGAGTGTTATTTTTTACAACTTATCAATGGTAAAAATACAAAACTATTCAGAATAATGTATCCTCAGTCACAAGTTAAAAGTTTGACAAAGTAAACACGTCCTGATTGACTTAATAATGGTCTGTAAGCTTACACCTATTTTGAAATCGTGAATTATACTAGCCAATTAACGTGAGTGCTAAATGTGTCAGCTGAATATGAATTTCTAGTAAAATAGTTAGAAGGAGAAGACAATTTCTCTCAGGTGAAACGCCAGATAATTCTCAAAACCTGATGTACTAAATTCTAAACAAACAATTTATACCGACAAATCCTTTTTCGGTGTCAAACCAGACATCCAAAAAAGGTTTGGTATTACTAAACTGGTTTCCTTGATAAGGTGGAACAGTTGTCGACTGTTACCCATCGCCGCCGCTTTTTCCATCTCTCTTGCTTTCGCTATCCACCACTGTTCATGATCATTGGGTAGGTTTTTTTTATCAGCCTGCACTTAAACTGACTTCGCTCTTCGTCATGGTCAGAGCCAGACGGAATGAGTTTCCGAGCATCCATCAGTTCAGTGGATACTACTGAGATCTACAACTTCTTCCTAGCCTTATAGTTTACCTTACTAGCAGATCTCATTACTGTTTCCACAGCTTTTTGGATATCATTCCAAGCTGTCTCGGGGTGGGCATCACTTACGTAGTATTACTAAACAATTATTGGACAATTATTTAACTCTTCAAAAGTGATTAGAAATGTATTAGTTGTAATTAATTTCTAACTGAAGGTGTAGTTGTTAGATGTGTAGCGTTTTTAATAGATATATTACCTTTGATAATACTATATCCTCAGTATTCTTAATTCATTTGTGCAAAGCATAGGTCGTTATCAAAGTGAGGCGATGGTTTAGTTATTGAAAGCACTGACACGGCCAAAAGTGGGGAGAATTCGCTCTCTCTCCCTCCTCTCATATGGCTATGTTTATATAGTCATTGATTTCCCGTCACCCGGTTGTTTGCGAAATCAAGAGAGTAAAAAGTGAATATCCGGCGCTTTAAGTAGGTTGGTGGGTATGGAGGAGTCATCTGGTAGAGTTGGAAAACGCTGATTCCAAACCAATGATGCACATAAGCTCCAGGATCCTGAAGTAACGAATAGTGTATGAACCTATTGTTGGTCACCAGCTACCGTGGAACTGCATCTCCTTACGTTACTTCACTGCCTTGTGGATTATACCTCTAGGTCAACGGCTCGTGGTATGACCTTCTAAGCAAGCCACGTGAATCAGTTTGTACGTCTGGGCAGTAGTAGTATCCCATCCAACTCACAAATTAAATAATTTGTATGGCTCATCAATGTTTAGATGCCCATTTGTATCAATGTTTATGTGTTAAAATAAGAGAAATCAAGTTATTAAAACACTAAGAAAAATTTGTATTCGGTAAATGAATAACCTATAACATACTTTTTTTCGAAAATATAAAGTTTGATTTTTTTCTGTTCTCCTAACTTCACTGTATATTATTACTTTTACTACTATTTTCTCTGTGTATTTTCTTAAGTTTCTGATATTAGTTCTGAAGAGCTGGATCGTTTGTTCTCTGAAGCCCTTGGTGAAAATGAATATACAAGACGAAGCACTACCAGCAGACGTAGAACATACGTCAATACTACTACTACTAATAATAATAATAATAATGATAATACTAATAATAACAAAAATAATAATTATATCATTGATTCCTCAGACTCGAATGATTCCGACTATCCGTATATGTTGAAACAAGAAATCAAAGAAGAATCTCGTTCATCAATTGTATGGGCAATGGAAAGTGAATATGCCACAGATGATGATGAAAGCAATGATATCATGGGTGAGGTAATTTCACATTAGATAGATAATCTTTAAAAAAGATTATTTGTGAAAGTGTTTTTAACTAGTAATTATATATATATATATATATATATATATATATATATATATATATATATATATATATATATATATATATATATGCATCGTTGATCTTCGTTCCGTTTACCGAATAAGTTGAACGCAGGTGGTTGGGACATGTGTTGCGTATGCCTAACCACCGACTGCCTCGACGAGCTTTGTTTTGTAGTGTAGGAGTAAGTTGGAAGAAAGTTAGGGGCGGCCAAACTAAAACAGGGCACAAATCCATGAAGTCATTGACAAGTGGACTGAGTCGTGTCGGTAGTTGTCGACTACCTGGTTGGGGTCCGCGAGATGATAATAATCGATGGTTAGAGACCCTGAATGACATGGCTTAAAACCGTTTGCAATGGCGCCGGCGCATTTATTCTTTGTGTTCTCTCCAATCCTAATCTTCTGGATTCTTCAACACCTCTAGTTTTGTCTTTCTAAACTTTTCTCACTGAATCATACTTCTTGAATAATATCTTCTAATCCTAACCTCTTCGATTACTTCTAATACCTTTACTACCTCTACTACTATTGGATTTGAATTGACAATGACATCTGTGTGTTAATGTGGTATGGCAACATGAACTGATGTACTTACGTACGAAGTTCTACGTTGCATCTGACTGACTGACTGACCGAAGACAAATAGGCGAGATCGCGCAAAATTCTTAAATTAATCAAAGTTAGACATTAACACCGTTAGATGCAGGTTCAGCGGTCTAGAGGTTAGGCGTTCGCGCGCATAACTGAAGGTCTTGGGTTTGGATCCTGCGAGTAGCAGTAGTCGTGGATGTGCGCTGCTAATGAGTCCCATACCAGCACGAAACGACCTTCCAATGTTTCCAGGTTTCTACTGGTGGTTCAACAGTGACTGATTCCTGATTTCAGTAACAGTTAGTTAAAATATGCTTCACAAGTTTCAAATAGGCCAGAATTTCTTCACTGGATTCTACTGATAGTTGCATTTCATCTGTTCTATGTTTTCGATATAACCGCACAGTGAAAGTATTTTTGTTTGCTACAATACACTACTATAGTACGATAGTACTGTCGGGCAAAAAATTATGCTACCACTAGACTAGATACTCGATCGATACGTGTTATACATAGATCGGGATCACAGGCTAGATTGATTTCAATACTAAATATGGATCACCAAATCATATGGTAGACAATAATATTTCACTGAACACAAATACAAGCAGTTCGCACTCAATGTAAAACTATGTGTAGCTAATGTTTTCGTCAGGCATCAGTTAACTTTTCTCGACAGACCTATACTTACGCCTGTTACACCCAATGTGAGCATAGGCCACCGACCAGCATTCTCCAACCTACTCTGTCCTGGACCTTCCTTTCTAGATCTGTCCAGTTGTTGCTCATTCTTATCATGTCTGTCTCCACTTGTCGGCGTAATGTGTTCCTTGACCTTGAATCTGAGGGTTCCAAGTGAGTGCTTTACTCAATTTGTGTCCTGTCCACCTCCAATGCTTCTTCCCGATTTCTCCCTCGACTGGAATCTGGTTTGTTCTCTCCCACAGTAGGTTGTTGCTGATGGTGTTCTGGTCAGCGAATCTGAAGTATTTTACGTAAGACAAGTGTTAATGAACACTTTATGAAACTTATAAAAAGAAAATGGTTACGCCAGGATATGTCATTTATATTTTATTTCGTTAAATGCTCATGAGAGTCTGTTTATTTATTTCAAAAAAATTTAACAATCTAAACAAACATATTTGTGTCAGGTAACACTATTAATGAGTAACTATTTGACTTCTAATGCTCCACACCCCCTTTGAATCACCAGCTGATTCCTAGGAGTCAGGCTTATTTTAATATAAAGCAATGGTTACACTTGAGTAGTCAGTTGGGTTCGTTCACAGTAAGATTGCATATTATTATCAACTCACAAACATCGTACATCACATCAGTTTCGATTTAATTATTTTAACATGATTATCGATACACATTTACAAACAAACAATGACTGTTTAAGGTTGTTAGTATAGAGTTGGATGGTGACGAGCACTGGAATACAGGACACGTGTTTGGTCCTATTTGGCAATCGTCAACTGGATGTACCTGCATCTCAGAGTTGATGTTTCATTCGGGACTCGAACTCAGTGCACACAAGATGCCTAATGAGACTGATCATTTGCAGTCCTAACGCATCGATGGAAAACTTCAAACAACTAATACGAATGAATTCAGAACCCATCAGATCACTCACTGAATATGACGTGTTGGTATTCGAAGCGTTAGGTACTGTGTTCGAGTCCCGGAGTGAAGAACATCACCTCTGAGATGCATGAACATGTAGCTAACGAGTACCGAATAGAATGAGACGCGCTTCCTGTATTCCAATGCTATCCACTACCACCCACCTCTACTAATAATATTGTTTATAACCTGAAGACAATATCGAAGGCAATCTCCCCACTGGATGCAAATATACAAAAGAGATTGATCAATCCTCGGTTGTTGTAAACATCAATGGAAAGATTCAGTGCAAACAACGCAACCATAAATGAATTGATTAAGAATCCGCTCAAAATGTTTTTTTTTTTTAAAAAAAACAGCTATGAAGTTCAACTCTCACGTGTTTTAAAAGATCATATCCTACATTTTCCTTTTTTTTTTCTTCAATCTATTTCAGGTTTATCCAGTTCCGATAACAATGACTAAAGATGTTGAACATGAAGGATTTGTATTTGTAAGAAAACAAGAATAAAAACAAACAAACAAACATGTCGGTGTGTTTCCCCTAATATTTTTCTATTACTACCTACTCTACCTTCCAGTGATAAATAAAAACACCGCCACGACCACCAACCGCCACTACCGCCGCCGCTCTTCCTTCTCAAGATATATAACTATACGCTTGCACAAGTATGATTTTAGCTGTATTCTACTATATAGCTCTTTACTTTATACAATGACACACATGCATTTAGATTGAAACATGGAAATGTTTTTCTCCCTCTCTCTTTTTTTTATTTAATTTTTATTTTTAAAAAAAATACCAAACAAGTATTTCTGTATTATTATTATTATTTTACTTTCTTTCAACGAAATGTATGTATTATTTATCGATTGAGTGTGTGATGTAAAGAAAAAAATTAATTAGTTTAGATTTGTCAGTAGGATTTCTTTTTTGAGGGGGGGGCACAGTTTTGGAGGTTTGCGTTTTTACACATTTGAAATGATCAGTCAATCATTGTTAGACCACCATTAGAAACCTGGAAGCACTGAAACACGGCCGTTTCGTCTGGGTATGTGACTCTTCAGCAGTGCGCATCCGCGACTCCTGCCCCTCGCAGGATTCGAACCCGGGGCCTTTGGCATTGTAGGCGTACGCCTTACCATCGGACCACTGGGCCGGCATCCAACGGTGTTAATGTCTAACTGTGATTGATCTAGGGATTTTGCGCGACCTCACCCATTTGTCTTTGGTAGTTACTGCCTACACCCGACAGGGTTGAACTCCACTGGTCACGTCTTCTCAACTAGAACTCCGAGAATTTCCTCACGAAGCTAGTCACTAGTGAGCACTGTTACGATATTTTGGGGCACAGTTTTGGAGGTTTGCGTTTTTACACATTTGAAATCATACTAGGACGAAACGGCCATCCAGTACTTCCAGGTTTCTAATAGTGGTCTAACAATGATTGATTGATGATTTCAAATGTGTAATAGGATTTCTTTTTTTTTTATCTTCTTCTCTAATTGTGTGACGTCAACCTTTGAGTACCATGGATCAAGTGATGATTACTAATTGTAATCGAACAAAAACCCATGTGTGTGTTTAGAGATTATGATATGTCAGTCAGCTACAACGTAGAATTTGGTGCGCACGCACGTACGTACATACCATACTACATTAGCATACACAGAGAGATGGAATTGTCAATTCAAATCTCATAGTGCTAGTTGTATTAGAGGCAATGGAGAAGATTAGGGTTCGACGATATGATTCAAGAAGTATAATTGAGTGAAATAAATTTTTGAAAAAAGAAAAAGATGAAGGTAATATGGATGTTTTGGTTGTGGAGCTTTTATTGTTCTTCTTCTGAACAACAACATCATCAGCACAAACTTCAGATAGAAGAAGGGAAGTATTCGGATTTCTCCACATTTCACCCGTAGCTTCTGTTAGCCTTGATCTTGATTGGTTGATTTTGACTGTAAACTTGTTTACACCTTTATTTTGATTGTACCCCCCTTTTGATCTGTTCTTGATCCTATGTTTGCCCATGATTTTTCTGATTGGTTAATCAATTGGGTCAACGTCGATGTGTTTGTTGAATGCTGATTGATGTGAGTGCCAAGCTTCTAAAAATTCTCTAGTGTTCTTTGTGCTCCCCCTACCCAGTATTTCTACATTGTCTCAATCGAATGTATGTTCATAATTTTCGGTGAGTATTGATATGAGCGACAAATTTCATGGCGTTTGACTGCTAATTGATGTTCACGTAAACGAAGCTGAAGTGGTCGTTCAATCTGAGCAATTTTTTTTGTAGATGATATTTGGTTTTTATTCCTTTGTCATTTTGTCCTTTGGTCTACATAGGATTGATTGAAGTGATTCTGTTGGTTTGTGTGCCACACCTATTCCAAATGGTTTCAGTAGTCGTGCTGTATTCTCCGATATGTCTTTGATGTATGGCAGGATGATGCGTTTATTTGTTTCTGTAATTGATTTCGCTTCTGTTGATGATTTCAGTTGATGTTTTTTGATGAAGTTAGGCGGAAGATTAGAATTTGACAGAACACAAAGAATGAATGCACCTGCGCCGAAAATTAGTATGTTAACGACGAACAAGAAAAAAGCTGGCATTGATTCGCAGTATACAGACACACATTTAATCGATTTCTACTTTTTTAACCGAATTCCTATCAATGTGCGTCATGTCAATAAAGCCGTAAATAATCTCATCAATGTAGTTGGTATGAATTCTTCTGTCAAGTGTTTACAATGTGTAATTCAAGCTGAGATTATAATGAATGACACAGAGAAATAGATTGATTTTTTTTCCTTTCGCAATATACTAAATTAAACCTTTAGTACAAGTTTTAAGATCAGATTCAATTGCTTATAAGGATGCCGTTGTTCATTTTTCACTGAATCAGTAGAATTGATGATTTAACACCTCATTGTTAATGTGACATGACATTTTCCAGATCGATTTTCTTCCAACCTCATTGATTTATGTGAGCGATATAGTTTGAATAAGTTTGCTTCTACTGTCAGTATACACTTTATCAATGATTAGGATTTTGAAGTGCAATGTATGTTGTTGCGTTCACAACATTCAGTTAGTCAGCTACTACGTAGAATTTCGTATGTATATACGTACATACATCAGTTCAAGTTGACATAATACATTAAAGCGCGGAGATCGAATTATCAATTCATATCCTACGGTAGTTGTTGTATGAGCTGTAATCGAAAAAATTAGGGTTTGTGTTGAGGATGTTAAATCCCCAAAACTCGCCTGATAAATGCCTTATTTTGGATTTCACGTTTGCGAGCGTAGGCCGATCAGTTAAACTTGAGGTTTGATTTCCCGCCAGGAAAATCCATGATTGATTGGCTGCTGTGTATTTTCGTGTGCTATTTTCGTAACTGTCCCAAGGACGTTTCTATGATGTATAAATAAACGAGAGTTGTGTGCTTGATTGTATTGTGATTTCTGGGTGTTTGTAGAATATACTTTCTACTCTTACAAAGCCTTCTGACTTCAGCTTGGGATTCAAGTTAGCCTACCTGGACGCTGGTTCATTGTCTCGTTCTCGTTTATCGACTATGGTGAACTCGTAATAGCTTCAAGCTTACCTAGTGACGAACACAATAGTTTGAATATATTATTCGATTGCAAATGATTTTGACCCTTGTCAGTCAAAGTCTCTAACCATCGGTTACTATCATCATCACACCAACCATTGTCAGTGAGAATACGAATAGATGAAAGTCGATTAAATGATAATGATCGACGTCAAGCAGTTGTTCCTTGGGCTTTTTGATTAAGCTCTCACGTCACCAACTCAGCTGCTTTTCCAAGTCCTTCATGAAAATATACATACACGGTATGGACATCAAGGGAGGCCACAATCGCCGTCGTAGCTTCAAGATCTAACTACGTTTTACATATTCGGATCAGTCTGATGATTCATGGGTTAACTTATTTTTGAACGTGATTTGAATTAACTTAGTAACCTCATATGAGCAACACTCTAAATGCAAAGCTGAAAAATACTATTCAGTTGCTGAAATTCACGTATGTGTTTATGTGTTTTCGTGGAAATATTGAATTTATCCTTTTGGTACATTTCATAAAACGGTATAAACACTTCAACTACTTATAAGTAGGTAAAATAGTAAATATGAGATTTATTGCCAATGAGTGATTTGGACTAACAATTAGTGCTTTCTAATTTAATTTATATTTATGAACCATACATAGGTTTAACATTAATGATAGAATCAACTAATTATCAAGAGGTTAGTAGTGTTGCATGAACGTACTTTGCATACAAAGGTCACGGCTTTCTATGTGAACTTCAATGACTTCGGCATTTTGTATAGACCTACACATAAACTGTATGGAATATGAGAAATCGTTCTAGTTAACTTGATCTACGTTTATCAATTTAGAGAGTGTGTAGTTTTTATTTATCTTTTATTTACGTATGAAGAGAGAGGCATTCAACGAAAGGTTTGTTTAATTATGCTTCTCTGGAGCTGTTAGGCTGTTGGAGTTACAGAAGATGCGGTAATTGGACATTACTTATTTGCTTGCGCTTGGTACCCTTTATGGAGAATAGGTTCCCGGCTTACAATCTCCATCCAACTCTCTCTTCTACTCTCCATTCCAGCTGTTTCTAATTTCTATTTATTCTTCTCCTTTCTGTCTCTGATTCTTGATGTAGAGTTTTTTTGGTCTGCCTCTCTTCCTTTAGGCCTAAGAATTCCAAGTTAGGGCTTAACTCTTGGCGCGGTTGGGTCCTACCGCAAATATATGTCTCATTCACTTTACTTATTAAAAAACTTAAGGCTTCGTTGTCCAATATGACATCCTTAGTTCAGTGCTTTATATCAAAAATTAATACAGCCAACTCATTCTATCTCTATAGATTGTGTATCATAGCTATAAATAAAAATGTTGAAACATTTTTGTGTAACATACTTACACGTTTTGACTGACAGACTAATTAATATCTCACCTTTATCACAAATGAATCAAGTCGCTAAAAATTATCTTAATTGTTTGGTTGTTCGATGGTGGTCTAATGGTGCTCTAACAACGATTGGTTCATGATTTCAGTGAGTAAAAACAACGATCTCCATAATACTACAATGCAAAATCAATAAATATGCTCGCTAGTGACTAGCTTTTTGAGGAAATTCTCAGAGTTCTAGTGGGAAGACGTGACCAGTGGAGTTCAATCCTGTCAGGTCTAAGCAATGGATGAGGTTGTGCGAAATCCCTAGATTGATCAGAGTCACATATTAACACCGTTGGGTGCCGGCTCGGTGGTCCAGAGGTTAGGCATTCGCGTACAAGATCGAAGGTCCGGGGTTCGAATCCTGTGAGTGGTAGGAGTCGTGGATGCGCAGTGTTGACTTGTCCCATACTCGGATGAAACGGCCGTTCAGTGATTCCGGGTTTCTAATGGTGGTTGTCTAACAATGATTCGTTCATGATTTCAATGCGTAAAAATCATGAAATAAGCGATCCATGACAAAGCATTTTTACTTCTCGTAGCTGATAATGGTAGACTATCATACTACCAATATGAAGCAATGTATTTGACTTATATAGATCAATCTGTTTAGTCGGTAATATCTTTTTTCTAAAATTAACTTTTATCAGAGATCATTTTTTTAAGATTTAACTGATTACGTTGTTAGCTTCAGTTCATAGTTTTACAATATTCTAGATCGATAAATAACCTCAAAACAATTCAAAGTGCCCTGTATGTTAACATACGGTATGTAGATCCTTTTGGGCACTGTTACTACTCCGTGTGATTTCATTTTGTTACAATTATTAACATCAGTGATTTAGCAATAAACACTTTGCGAATATCATTTTATCAATGAAAGACTACAGGATAGTGATTTGTATCGATACCGTCGTTGGTACTCACTTTCCAACTATGATTAGTCGCTTTTGGTAGTATATGTGTACGTACAAGAGAACTGAATACCTCAACACTGCCCCAATTAGTGGAAAACTTTATCATTCCCATTTCATACTCATTAGCAAACATGTGTATAATATACATTTCAGTGTTTTTAATATTTACATTGAAATTTGAACTCACTACACATTCTACTTCAAACATCAATCTTATTGTATACAAAGATGAAAATGATACTGATCAATGTTTATTTAAAATTAATCATATAAAAATGAAATATATTACGAGGTTTTGAAGATTGTTAAGTTACACATTTTTTGAAACCATGAACTGATCACTGTTAGATCAACATTAGAAACCTGGAAGAACTGGTCAGTTGTTTCGTGCTGGTATATGGGACTCATCAGTGGCAGTGCACATCCACGACTCCTGCACCTCGCGTGATTCGAACCCAGGACCTCCGGCCTTACGCGTGAACGTCTAACCTCTGGGCCATTGAGCCAGTATCTGACGGTCTTAATGCCTCATGAAATACTCGTTATCAATAATAGTTTATCTTATATATTAAGTAGTAACTTTTCGTTTAGTTAAATTCATTTCCTTTCATAATTATAACGTGTTATAACTTGTTTTTTTTGTTATGGTAAGAACACATATCTAAGTTCATGTCAAACATTTCGATAATCGGATATAAGTAAGAAAAAGAAACCTTGTCTTGTGATGGTTCATTATTTTTAGACAATATATATATCACCATCATCAACTCAGTTACGGATAAAATGTTATGCGAAAACTAGCTAAAACAAACTCTAATTAGTAGAGTGTGTTATCTTTATTGAATTGGAAAATTTTGTCTCATCACTGAGATAATTTTGAATTAGTTTTTTTCATTGGTTAGCATTCTTCTTAACAAGATGGATTTCCACGAGCTAAGGTCGTTAACTCCTAAACCCAACCCTTCTCTTTTCTCCTGGTTTGGGAGCAGCAGTAACCTTAGAAATGCTTCATTAAGGGTAACGGGTGTAAGTAAATGAGTAAGTAACAGTCTAGATAAATCATACCAATAGCAAAATTTTAGTATATTTGAATGATATCTAACAATAGAATTCAAAACATGCATGTTATTATATTCTAAACTCATCAAGTGAATGAATACGCCTAGATACTGATGTTGATCTTCACATTGATATTCTAACTCAATACCTGTTGCTACAAATGCAAACATGTTATTTGTTAAACTATTGAGTCTAGAAAATTGCGCACCTACTCTCTAATGAGTATGAGTTTTGTTTTGTAAAAGTTTGAATTTTTCTATTGTGAATATTCAAGACTTTATTTGAATAGTTTATGTACAGATATAAAACGTTTACTTCACTTCACTAAGTATACAATTTTTGTTTTCAATAAGTAAAATACGATTATCCATGTTAAACTTGAACTGGAATTTTATATCTGCTACCCAGGTATTGAAAAACCCTTCATTTGTGTTACTTTATATTTGCATAGATCGATGCTAATAACAAGCGTAATTCGTTGACAAACTTTTCACTATCCCTCCATCTATCTACTAAGGTTTTAGATGAGGAAAATTCGCGAGCTTAACGCGTCCATAGTTCAACATACTCTTTATGATATTCAAAGACTTTACCTCTAGCTGAGTACTGAGTAAACAGTGCTGGTTTTCAATCACTTCAGTTAAAATTAGTCTGTGAAGTAAATCGTTTTCACACTTTGTAGTTCTTCTAAGATCCCATGTGACTTGCTTAAATATTAGATAAATTTTCACATGTTTTAAAGTGATGATCTGTAAATTTCAGACAAAGCGTGTATTAATAATTTCTGATGTTGTTTACTTCTCATTCATGCCCCAAGATATAACCTTAACCTCGTCTGAATTTTCAGGGGTGGCTCGCTTATCGATTTAGAATATGCCGATGACAAAGTCCTATTTGGTGAAGACGCTGACGACAAAATGCAGAGTCGTCTGACTACCATAAGCAATAATGCGAGCATGTTCAGGATGCGGTTCTCACCCTCGAAATGCAAAATGTTGCTTCAAGATCGAGTTGCATCAGCACCTGAACTAGTGATAGGGAGTGAAGTAGTCGAGCGTGTTGATCACTTCACTTATCTAGGGAGTCTCATCAGTGCTGATGGCCTGGTGACTGACGAAATCTCAGCGCGGATACAGAAAGCTCGATTGGCTTTTGCCAACGTGCGTCACTTATGGCGTACACGTGATATCCGTTCGCTAATCAAAGGACGAGTGTACCATGTAGCAGTTCGCTCCGTCCTATATGGCTGTGAAACATGGCCAGTGAGAGTAGAAGATATTCGTAGGTTATTGGTTTTCGATCATCGATGTCTTCGAAGCATTGCTCGTATATCCTGGGACACCCGAGTGAGCGACGCTGTTATTAGGAGGAAACAAGTACTAGGTAAGAATAGCAGATCAATAGATGAAGTGGTGAAACTTCATCAGTTGAGGTGGTTGGGACATGTGCTGCGTATGTCTAACCACGACTGCCTCGTAGAGCTTTTTTTCGTAGTGTAGGAGTAGGTTGGAAGAAATCTAGGGGTGGCCAGACCAAAACATGGTAGCAATCCATGAATTCACTGACAAGTGAACTGACTTATGTTGGTAGATGTAGGCTACGTGGTTGGGGTCCGCGAGATGATAATAATCGATTATTAGAGATCCTAAATGACATGGCTTGAAACCGTTTTCAATGGTGCCGGTGCATTTATTCTTTGTCTTCTCTCAAATCCTAATCTTCTGGATTCTTCAACACCTCTAGTTTTGTCTTTCTAAACTTATCCCACTGAATCATACTTCTTGAATAATATCTTCCAATCCTAAACTCTCCGATTACTTCTAATACCCTAAGTACCTCTATTACTAATGGATTTGAACTGACATCTCTGTGCTGATATGGTATGGCAGTATGAACTGATGTACTTACATAAGAAGTTCTACGTTTGATATGTTCGGCACTTAGTAGTATGCTTGATGCTATTACGAGTTTACCTTAGTCGATAAACGCGAACGATACTTTTACCAGCTTCCAGGAAGGCTACCTTGAATCCAAACGGTAAAACAGAAGTCTTGGTAAGCGTAGAAAGTATATTCTACAAGCACCCAGCAATCCCAGTACAATCAAGCATACAACTCTCGTTTATTTATACAACATAACAACGTCCTTGAGACAGTTAAGAAAATAGCATACTAAAATACACTGTAGCCAATCACAGCCATTGATTTTCCTGGTGGGAATTGAAATCTCAAGGTCATTTGATCAGCCCCTGCTGGCGAAACGTAAAAACCAAAATACGGCATTATCATGCGAATTTTGGGGATCTAACATCCCCAACAACGTTGCATCTGACTGACTGGCTTCTCAATTAGTAGTATGAATGCCTCACTGTTTCATTCCCTACTAGATTTGGTTTATTGATTATATCTTCCAACTAAATGAAAAGATCAACTACATTTTTGTATTTCACATAACTATGAATCACTCTGCTTACCTTACACTACAATTACAACGTTAAAGTATGATTGAAACATTAAATTACAGCGCTTATTCAGTACTTATATTCAATACGGAGGTGGTGGCGAAAATTTCTAGCTCAGATAGATGATTACTGTGGGATTTAGTTCTCTGAGATGGATGTTTTGGTTGTGGAGCTGTCATTGTTTACTTCTAAACAACATCATCGACACTAAACTTTAGGTTGAACAAGTGTAGTATACAGACTCATAGATTTGAAATTCTCCAAGTTGAATGAACTGTGCATATAGCTTGGCACCATCAGTGATAAATAAGGGATGGGGGGGTTCTGATGTAGGTCCAAAATGGTAAAACAAGGGTAGCATTTCTACAATTGAAAAACATGTGGTATTCAAAACAACTGTCGACCAACATCCAAATTTGAAATTTTGAATGCAAACATCAAGACAGTTTTATTGAATGGAGCTGAAACTTGGAGGACTAAAGAAAGACATTAGAAGTATAGGGGACACACCCTAAGACACAGAAATCGCCCAAATGCATCACAATGCAAACCCTAACCTGGAATCCTCATAACCAAAGGAAAATAGATAAACCGAAGAACAGATTGTATCAGGAATTGAAGATAGAAAGGCAAAGAATAAACAGAAATTGGAAACAACTTGAATGAAGGACAGAGTTGGTTGGAGGCCTATACTCCAGAAATGCGTAACAGGCGTAAGTAGTGAGTAAGTTGAACGCTATATAATTACTAGGTTTTCTCTGTCTATTTAAACAATATTCAAATAGTGAATTATTTGAATTAATTCACTATAGCAACATTAATGTAAATATTTAGATTACAGGTAACATTGAAAATGTAACAACACATCACCTTGAATAATTTGTAAATAATACTATCGTTTTTTTTAAATATCTTCAATTTGATTGGTTAATTTTTCTCTAGGAATCTAGAATATCAACAACAGTAATAATATTGATATTCTCAGTTGTATTCTACTACTATGATTTATAATATTCAAATTTCAACAGTTGATTACATTTAAAACAACGCTTTTTTGTACATTCAATTGTCACATTATCCATCGAAACATTCCGAAACAAATTTATATTGTTTCTTTCATAATTAACTGTGATACTGTAGTGAAGGAGAACACAGGTGAGGGGCAACCGAATTGTATTTAACGAAAATTACAGAGTTACTCAGTAAAATAGGAAAACCATATCGTAAACCGTTAATTTGCAAATCTTCAATCCATCATCAATCCATTGTCTGACATTTCACTATTCATGCGTTTCATACAAGTTCCATTGTGTTCCAACTCTTCCTTTCTTGATCTTCCTCCATCTTCTGCTGCCAGACATTACGTTTTCACTCGCGTCATATACTACTTATAAGTAGCGCGCACCACAATGTTTCTAGTTATTTTTTCGACAATGATAAGCACTTCTGCGGTTACTGTCAGTCCCATGCGGATAAAGGAAGACAGTTGTGCATGGGGTTAGCCACTTCATCCTGTGGAAAACCGATTCCATAAAGAAACTTTAATCAGAAATAATGTATGTAAAAAAAATTAATTACTTTCATATCAAACTGGTTTGATAGGAAAAGACAAACTGGTGTATTTTTATCCTGTACTGTACATTGTTTGAGAAATATTGTATAAATTTTCCTACTAGAGTTATGGAGATCAGTGTTTGTACGCAGTGAAATCATGAATCAATCATTGTTAGACCACCATTAGAAACATGGAAGCACTAGACGGATGTTTTGTCCCCGTATAGAACTCATCAGCAGTGCGCATATTCAGAGTCACACATTAACGCCGTTTCATGCCAGTCCAGTAGTCCAGAGGTTAGACTGGAGGTCCTGGGTTCAAAACCTGAGAGGTGCAGGAGTCCTGGATGCGCACTGCCACTGATGAGTCCCAAGCCAGGACGAAACGGTCATCCAGTGCTTCCAAGTTTCTAAAGGTGATCTAACAATGATGGGTTCATGATTTCAATGTGTAAAAATATTGTATAACTTTAATATTTGAAAACGTTTGTCAGTGTAAACATCAAATGGAGGAAAAATATTAGATGAACTCTTACTGAATGCCTTGATCATGATATTGCTGAACTCTATCAGATAGACATTTTTTTAACAGATGAATATGAATAAATAACAGAAATTTTCAAGTTATTTTTTTTATTTCATACATCAATTTCATCTTCAGAGCTACTGCTAATCAAAGAGCACTTGATAGGCATGTTATTCTAGTATGGAACTCTTCAGAAATCTATTTTTCATAGTAGCACCAGGAATCAAACATAAAATCTACAGGTCTTATATCCAATAGTACATATTTGCAAATTAATTTGATATGTTCGTTGTACGTGATAGTAACATTGATGCGTAACTAGAAATTATTAAACTTAATATTTCACTTTCAATCTATTGTTTACAGTTTCTATGTTTGTAACAGAGTGACTATTGTCTCTAAAAAAATACTACATTATCAAATAACTATCAGTTAATTACTGCAGACAACGCCCTTATTATCATTGAATAATGTTTATAACACATGGATTTGTTATAATAGTGTATATTTTATGCTACACAAATTATTTACTTACTTACGCCTGTTACTGCTAATGGAGCATAGACCACCCAACCAGCATACTCCAACCTACTCTATCCTTCTTGGGTTTGCTTGTCGGTCCTGTCCAAATGGTGTTCATTTCTCTCATGTCTATCTGTGATTCTTATCGTGCTGTGTTCTCTGGTCTTCCTCGCTTCCTTTGACCTCGAGAATTCCAGTTGGATGACTATTGCAATGTGTATCCAATCCACCAATAGCGCTTTTTCCTAATCTCTTCCTCAGCTGGAATCTAGTTTGTTCACACCCTTTCAGGTCTTCTAGAAAGATTGCTGTTAGTTTGTTATTGTCCTTAAATTATGTGAAACCGCCAAAAAACCATACAAAAAGATTTTCTTTTGAGTAGTACTGATGCGAATTGCTGTTTTAGTAAGAAGCTTTAATCTGCTGAATTAACCACTTAGGAAACAAGATCGAAAATCACATTTAACACAACATTAGAATCTTTTGACTTGGAAAATTACTTTACATCTCAAACTATAGACAATTGAATATCGATTCAGTAATTGAGCCTTACCCCTGATCATCATAAAATCTGAACATTCTGGATTCGATCCCTCTTTGTGTGGTAAATGTAGACTGCTTTGTAGTTTGTAATTAGTCAAAATTCAGTCAATCAGTTACAACGTAGAACTTCACACATACGTACATCAGTTCAAGTTGCTATATCACATTAGCTCAGAGACGCAATTGTCAATTTAAATCCCATGAGTAATAGAGGTAGTAGAAGTATTAGCCGTATTCAAAATGATTATTGATTGAATAAGTCAGTAGAGATGTATACCCCTGAGGAATAGGTTGAAAAAAAAGAAAAAAACGGTCAGGAGAAATTCAGAAGATTAGAATACAAAGATTGGACACAATTGTGCCATTGCAAGCGATTTCGAGCAAGGTCATGCCATGTTTTGGTGTAGACAACTCTAGATTTCTTCCAGTCTTTTCCTACATCACAAAACATCGCCCGTCGAGGCAGTATCTATTTGCATAGCTGTAGATTTGTATTTGTTACAGATTTGATCTTGACGATGAGATACTACTGAAAATTATGGAGTATTACATATGTATTACTGTTTTTAATCATGTATTATACAACTTCTCAACAGTACGTGCATCTACCATTCAATCACCTCAACTGATGGAGTATCACTACTTCATTTATTGATTTGCCATCCCTATCTAGTACTCGTTTCTTAACAACAGCATGCTTACTCAATATTCCAAAGATGTACCAGCAACTATGATCGAATACTAATAATCTACGAACATCCTCTACTCTTACTGGTCATATTTCACAGCCATGAAGTAGGACGCGACGAACTGCTGCATAGTAAACCCGTCCTTTGGTTAGCAAACGGATATCTCGTGTACGCCATAGGTGACGCAGGTTGGCAAAATCCAATCGAGCCTTCTGTATGCGAACTGAGATTTCGTCAGTCACCGGACCATCAGCACTAATGAATCTCCCCAGATAAGTGTAGCGGTGCACACGCTCAACTACTTCACTCCCTATCATTAGGTCAGGTGCTGATACAATCCAATCCTGAAGAAACATTTCACATTTTAAGGGGAAGAATCGCATCCTGAACATGCATGCATTGTTGCTTAGGGTAGTCAGAAGACTCTGCATTTTATCAGCGTCCTCACCGAGCAGAACTATAGTATCGGCATATTCTAAGTCAACAAGAGATTTCGCTGGCAAAGGTTCAACTTCTGAAAAGTAAGATGACGAAATTGTCATCACTAAAAGCATGTAAAAGATTAACACTGAGGAACAGTACTGGATGCATTCAATCCTGATGACAGTTCTCCATATACTCCGATCCAACCAGTGATATTCGAGCATCTACAAGTTTAATGCACTTCTAAATCATTCAGCGGCTAAATCAATAATACCGTCTCGTCTCATGAGTAGCCAGCACTCTGTGACATCATGACATTACGTTCATTTATCGTTTAGCATTCTACTTACTGATTTTTACCAATTGAAAATTTCATCTCATCAAATCATAGAAAACCTCTGCGATAATAACAATACACTCATAATTGTTCTATAGTAAAATCGATTTTTCATCGAGCAACAATCTCACTTCACTCACAAAAATCAATGTTTAGTTGATTGAAAATAATCATGCACACTGTTGAATTATAAACATTAAAAACACACACACACAACACATAACAAAACTCTATCAATCATGTTTTTTTTTTACTTGGTCTCGATTGCTAGCTTTTTTTTGTTATGTTATGTTACAAGAGTATTCTTGTTTGTGAACAATTTTAAACAAAAGTTACGAAGTAAAGTAAAACAAACAAGTTTATTCAATTGTCAATTAGTTCATTTCACTTACTAATTAACACAAATCATTAATATGTTTTTCAATAGAAGCTCAAAATATATTACATATTGAATGTACTGTGTGTTTTGTTTAACTGCTGAATTGAAAGTTAAACAAATCATTTGAAAAAAAGTAAAATAATTAACAGAAAAGCACTTTATTTTATTTAGAAGTAAATTTTACTGAAGCTTAACTATTTATAATACCACAGTTTTTGATTGGAAGAAAACAAATTGAGATTTTTATGAGTGCATATACATTCATTGTGATGTTTACTAACTTTTGTTATACCTGATGGAGCAAAGGCCGCAGACCAAAGAAAATTACTTTTCTGGTTAGCGGCATCACTCTTCTTTCAATACCAGGCAAAGTCTTCAACAAGGTATTGTTAAACAGAATGAAGGAATTCGTAGATGCCCAACTTCGAGATCAACAGGCTGGATTTCGTAAAGATCGATCATGTACTGACCAAATTGCTACATTACGGATCATTGTGGAACATTCAGTTGAATGGAACTCACCACTCTACATCGATTTCATTGACTACAAGAAAGCATTCGATAGCGTGGACAGGAAAACACTGTGGAGACTTCTCCGACACTACGGTGTGCCTGAGAATATAGTCAACATCATACGGAATTCTTATGATGGATTCAACTACAAAATCGTACACGAAGGACAGCTAACAGACTGTTTCGAGGTAAAGACCGGTGTGAGGCAAGGTTGCTTACTCTCACCCTTTCTCTTTCTCCTGGTCATCGATTGGATTATGAAAACGTCAACATCTGGAGGTAGGCACGGTATCAGCTGGACGATATGGACGCCGCTGATGATCCGGCTCTTCTATCTCACACGCAACAACAAATGCAAGACAAGACGACCAGTGTAGCAGCAGCCTCTGCAGCAGCATTTCTCAACATACGTAAAGGAAAAAGCAAAATTCTCCGATGCAACACAACATGCACCAACCAAATCACTCTTGATTGAGATGCCTTGGAGGACATTAACACCTTTACATATCTGGGCAGCATCATCGACGAGAAAGGTGGATCCAATGAAGATGTGAGGGCGCGGATTGACAAAGGAAGGGCTGCATTTCTACAGTTGAAAAATATCTGGAACTCCAAACAACTTTCAAACGAAACCAAAATAAGAATTTTCAATACAAATGTCAACACAGTTCTACTGTATGCGGCGGAAACTTGGAAAACCACGAAAACCATCATCCAGAAGATACAAGTGTTTATTAACAGTTGTCTACGCAAAATACTTCGGATTCGTTGGTCAGACACCATCAGCAACAACCTACTGTGGGAGAGAACAAACCAGATTGCAGTGGAGGAGGAAATCAGGAAGAAGTGGTGGAAGTGGATAGGACACACATTGCGGAAAGCACCTAACTGCGTCACGAGACAAGCCCTCACATGGAACCTTCAAGGCAAAAGGAAAAGAGGAAGGCCAAGGAACACATTACGCCGAGAAATAGAGAAAGACATGAGAAGAATGAATAAGAACTGGAAAGAACTAGAAAGGGAAGCTCGGGACAGAGTTGGTTTGAGAAAACTGGTGGGTTATCTATGCTCCATTGAGGATAATAGCGTAAGTAAGTAAATAAGTAAGTCTAGGTTTGACATTTATATACTCTTGAAACTATTATTCAAGAAGCGTCATTCAGTGAAATAAAAAGCTGATACCGTGCTTCCCTCCAGATGTTGACGTCTTCATAATGAAATCGATCACCAGGAGAAGGAGAAAGGGTGAGAGTAAGCAACCTTGCCTCACACCGGTCTTCACCTTGTCAAACCTAGACCTATACAAGAATATAAGGGTACTACCCCTAACTCATGTCATATATGGACGAAAAATGAAATTGCAAAAAAATCACTACCCAACATGAGACGAAGAGTAATGAGAGTGTTTGAGCCCATTTACATCAAACTGGACTGCATCTCTTGCTGTCCTATGCCGTACTAAGTGTATACCAAATACTATACCACTTGCTATATAGAGATGAAGATTCCCTATGAGACTAGAGGTTCGCTTTTAACATTTTCGATGGCTTGGCATTGCTTTGGCAAGTATTGCTAACAGTCCATATACAAAATTGGTTAGCAGGGTGACCGATTTCATTGATACTGGTGGTTGTCTTGCAACTTTCCCGAGGGCCATTGTCATTGGGGTGCTGTATTGCATATCACTATTGCTAATAATAATAATAATGAGTTTGACAGTCATATAAGCGAGATCGGACGAATGGGCCTGTTCCTGCAGTGCAAATTGATTGACGAATTTATCATGAATCGGATATAATTGGTGTGAATTAGTGGTGTGAATAGTCCATCAGGGTGTCAGGTACCTGTTGTGTCGCACCACAGAACTATTCACCTTGAAATACCAACACGTGAGCAGTCTCCTTGGTTCTACTGAAAACCAATGTGAAATTGCCCTTGACAATAGAGGGTTAATTTATATAATAAAATACAAGAATATCTAGGCTAAGACCTTACCAGTATACAACAATGGCTTTATCCAATTCCTCATTTCTCATCCCTGCATTAAACCTTGTTCTTAAAGTAATACGTTAGGACAAGTACACAGTATGTCTAAATATGCCCAGATTACCACGTTTTTCCTCATTTAGGTGATAAAAATATTTCCTTAACCCTATACTGATAGTTATCATGATGAAGTTTTAGTGAGGAGCCATGACCAGTGGCGTTTCACCATGCTGGTTGTAAACAGGTTACCCATCGAAAACAATGAGTAATAGTTGGGAAGTATTGTGAAATGAATAAAGTTAGTACACTGAGACCGATGAATACCAATCTGAATGTCTAGGGTTCGACCCCTGAATGCAGATTCGTTGTGGACGACCAGCATCGGTGAGGAATCCCATACTGAAACGTTCAGTTCTTCCAGATTTCCAGTGACTGTCTAACATTTCATTTCACTATTTTGACTTGCATATCAGTCAACCTAACAATTACTCCCGGTAAGAAAAATTTTCTTCTTTTACAGTTATGTATTTATACGAAAAAAATTACTAAATTACATTTTAATAAATTTGTATTTTCATTAAAGCCAATGTTTAATGGGTTCAATTTGTGAAATTCAATTTTTTTTAAAAAAAAATAAAATGCAATAACTTAGTAAATGAATGAATCATCAGATGAATACACTACTGATGAGTCCCATACCAGGACGAAACGGCCGTCCAGTGCTTCCAGGTTTCTAATGGTGGTCTAACAATGATGATTGATTGATGATTTCAAATGTGTAAAAGTACAAACCTCCAAAACTCTGCCCGAAAATATAGTAACAGTGCTCATTAGTGATTAGCTTCGTGAGGAAATACTCGGAGTTCATGTTGAGAAGACGTGACCAATGGAGTTCAACCCTGTCGGGTGTAGGCAGTAACTACCAAAGACAAATGGGTGAGGTCGCGCAAAATCCGTATATCAATCAGAGTTAGACATTAATAGCGTTTGATGTCGGCCCAGTGGTCCAGTGGTTAGGCGTTCGTGCACAATACCGAAGGTCCCGGGTTCGAATCCTGCGAGATGCAGGAGTCTTGGATGCTCACTGCCACTGATGAGTCCCATAGCAGGATGAAACGGATGTCCAGTGCTCTCAGGTTCCTAATGATGGTCTAACAATGATTGATTGATGATTTCAAATGTGTAAAAACACAAATCTCCAAAACTGTGCCCCAGAATACAAATATGAAAGAAATATTAATAACTATCTAATATAACAAAATATTATCGTGTGATTAGTGAGTTACATTGATTAAAAATTGAATGTAAATGTGAACACAAGTAGATAAAACTCAATAAAATAATAATCATAATAGAAACAGTAGATTAATGAAATATTTTGTATTGAATTATTATGGAGATGGTAAAGTTTTATCGTTGTGACATCACCATTAGAAACCTGGAAGCACTGAATAGCTGTTTCGTCTTAGTATGAGACTGACTATTCAGCAGTGTGTATCCACGACCACTGTAATCTAGAATCTAACATAGCACCTTCGATATCAGGCATCAGTTCTTAGTGTGATAGGGAGTGGAGTAGTCGAACGTGTAGACTGCTTCACTTATCTTGGGAGTCTCACCAGTGCTGATGGCCTGGTGACTGACGAAATCTCTGTACGGATACAGAAGGCTCGATTGGCTTCTGCCAACGTGCGTCACCTATGGCACAGGCAAGATATCCGTTTGCCGACTAAAGGACGAGTGTACCGTGCAGCAGTTCGCTCCGTCCCTTATACGGATGCGAGACTTGGCCGTTAATAGTAGAGCACTTTCGTAGGTTACTAGTATGAATTCCTCATACTCTCTATCTTTCCCCCTCTAAATTTATCTCACTGAATCAAACTTTTCGAATAATATCTTCGCTCCCTAATCTTCTCCATTGCTGCTAATACTTCTACTTTTGCTATCACTCTTGGATTTGAACTGACAGTGTCATCTCTGTGCTGATGTGGTATGGCAACCTGAACTGATGTACTTATGTATGAAGTTCTGCGTTGTATCTGTCTGTCTGTCTGTTTATAAATTCCTAGCCTCTAGACCACTGATTTGGCATCCAACAGTGTTAGAGTATAATATTAATCAATCCCTGATGTTGTGCAACCCAACCTATTGTCTTCAATAGGTAACCGTCTTCACTGGTCATGTCATCTCACTAGAACTACGAGTATTTTCTCACGAAACTGGCCACTAGTGATTACATTTATTGATTTTGCTCTAGAGTCTTATAGAGATGGTAGTGCTAGTAGTAACTGTGTCTGTAGGTTTCTAATGGTCGACTAACAATGATTCATTCATGATTTCAATGTAAAATGAAATATTTGATCTGGTTAGTATTATCTATAGAACAACACACATAAGCGAACAATATTGTTGTTTTCGATTAGATCGTCATCAGGCTTTACTCTAATATACATGAATATTTATATGAAAATGTTAAACCAATCAAGGCAGTTTGAGTCAATAATCACAATGAAATGAAAAAGGCAGAAGTACAAGTGGATAGTAGGAAAACAGGTGTACTGATAGTAGTAAGAAAGTTATAAAATATGAGAGAGCTGGTTTACTTGGGGGATGGGGTCGCGAACTGTATGCTCAACTGTCCTCCTTTATCCGGAATGGGGACCGGAAGTAACTCCAGAAGAGCTTCAGGTCCAGGACAGGGTGGGTTGGAGAATGTTGGTCGACGGGTTATGATCCATTAGGGGCAACATGTAAGCAAGTAAGTAAGTGCATAAGTAAGTAAGTAAGTGAGTAAGTAAATAAGTAAGTAAGTAAGTAAGTGAGTAAGTAAGTAAGTAAGTAAGTAAGTACGTAAGTAAGTGAGTGAGTGAGTAAGTAAATAAGTAAGTGAGTGAGTGAGTAAGTAAGTGCATAAGTAAGTGAGTGAGTAAGTAAGTGCATAAGTAAGTAAGTAAGTAAGTAAGTAAGTAAGTTAGTTAGTTAGTTAGTTAGTAAGTAGTGAAATATAAGGATGAAGTAATAAAAATAATGAAAGACAGAATCATTTTCAAACAAAATCCTGTCATATTGCTTGAGGAAATAGGTCAACACGAAAATATCTTTGATAATTTGCCTAATTATAACCATCTGATATTATTGAAATGAAATCTGGAATTTTATTTAACTGATTTCACTTAACTGAACAAAAGATGGAAAAAATACATTTCCTGTTTTTTTTGTTAAGTAAGAAATGTTACAGTGATTCATAATATAAAACCATAATCTGGTTTGTTCTCTCCCATAGTAGGTTGTTGCTGATGGCGTCTGGCCAACGGATCCGAAGTACTTTCCATAGACAACTGTTAATTAATACTTGTATCTTCTGAATGATGGCTTTGGTAGTTTTCCAAGTTTCTGCCCCACACAGCAGAACTGTTTTGACATTTGTATTGGAAATTCTGTGTTTGTTAACAGTTGTTTTGAGTTCCAGATGTTGTTCAATTGTAGAAATAATGGCCTTGATTTGCCTGTCCGCTTTCCTCGTCAGTCATGCCGTCCAGACATGTAAAGATTTTTACGTCCACGGACTGAGATATCGGCAGTAGGCCCAGAGAGACCCCACGCAGAGCTCAATCTATATGAAGCATTTTCGAGGGTTTTCCCGTTCATTTAGTAAGTACTTCCACACTTACCCTTCCTTTTTCCTCCAGTAAGTTTAGATGCAGTACAATTATGTATTCATAGATGACATCTATATAGATAGCTTCACGTATTAATTAAAGGAAAGATTGCTAGATATTGTACTTTTATTGAAAATTTATCAAACAATACAGAGGTAACCTTACACGGAAGTCGCACTAAAACACAATCAACGTCATTTTAGTTATTTCTCTCTCATTAAATAACAAACATTTATCCCTAGTCAAAATGTGAAGAGAAAAAAAAGGAGTCAAATAGATAAAATTTGATGGTTAAAAACAAAACAAATCAGAAGAAAAAAATTAAGGTCAGTTCACGGTGAAAATATCTAAAAAAGTACAACATACACTTACTTCATTAAAGGAACATAAAAGACGGCTTAGAATAAAATTATCCTTTTTCTTGCGGCAAACTTGTTATGACCTTGACACTTGAAAATTGAATTTTCACTGTTGAATAATTTGTACAAAAGTAGCATTAATACCAATGAATTGAATCAATTGTAAGTTTGAATGCGTTAGAGTAGATGATGAAATTATATTTACTAAAAAGTAATTCATTCACTCATGGCTCATTAATGATATCGAATTGAAAACAATACTCACTTCTCACAGAGACTTGATAGATATTAAAATATTCAAAATTAAGATCAATTAGCTAGCTATATTTCGATCAATGATGATCATCAAGATGACATTTCATTTGATTTTAATTGTAAAAATGTAAGATCCATTTTTGGAAGGTTTCTTTTTGTGAAAATCCTTCCATGTATACACAGTTGTAATTTGTTCTTATTGATTCTTTCAGTTGTTCATTTTGTTAATCTGTTCGATTCGATTTTTGAGATGATAATGTTTGTATTTTTTATTATAGTTTCTATTTCTTTTTTGCTTTTACTGAGTTTCTATGTTTCTTTTTGAACTGCATCTGTGTTGTTTGAGATGATACTTAGTCTCGGCGACAGCCATTTTGATTTGTTCCTCTTTTGATTGGATTGCTCGCTGCTGACTGGAATTGTGCATTTTGATTGTGAATTGAAGCACTGTTGCAGAATATGAAACACGCTGTGTTATAAAGCAACCAAATATTATCTGTTGAACGAATCTACTCTATCCAGGAGGGATAGAATATCATTTATTTGATTAATTGAACAGTTGTTGGTGAAATAACTGAGTGGTAATATTTGTTTAGGTAATGATGTATATTTATATTTCACCATAGAATTGTGAAGCTTGTTTCATTGAAATCATCAATCTATCATTGTTAGTAAACCATTAGAAACTTGGAAGCATTGAACACCAGTTTTGTCATAGTATAGGACTGAGTATTCAGAAGTGCGCATCCACGACAACTGAACTCGAGAATGGAATACAGATCCTTCGGTCTCGCGCATGAACAGTTAACCTATAGATTACTAATCCGGCAACCAACAGTGTTAAGGTCTAACATTAATCATTTCCTGATATTTAGCAACCTCATCGATTGTCTTCGGTAGATAACTGCCTACATTTAACAGGGTTGAACTCCACTGGTCACATTAGAAGTCCAACAAGTCCCTCACAAAGTTAGTCAGTGGTAAGCACGGGCATTCAGTGATTCTAAGTTTCTAATAATGGTCTAACAATGGTCGATGAATCTTTTCAATGAAGGTATAAAACTTTAAAGTTATAAGTTATGTAAAATAGAGAATTTCAGCCATAATGCATTTCTATCAAAGAAGATTATGTTTATGCTAAAAATGTGTAGGTCATGAAGGTAATGTTCTCAATGATTGTGATCAGGTAACTCTGCCTGGAGCCATCCTGGGGTTAATATCTCATGCCTGGATAAAAGACGAGCGTTGGACATGGGGCTAGCGACCCCATCCCGTAGTAAACTAACTTGCTAAAAATGCGCTAACCAAAAAAAAACAGTAAATGTGATCAAGTGATCATTTGTCAGAATTTACACTTGTTGATTGTTTCAAATTGAAAAAAAGCTAAAAGTACTCAATTTTGTGTTCTTTGTACTTACTACTTGACCTTGTGCTTATTAAATTTATCATTTATTTATTTATTCTCTGAGTAAGAAGTGCCTTACACTAAGTTACAAATCATTAGAAGTACACTTTCCTTTTAGTCATTGAGAGTTTACAAATAAATTATTTTAATTATTAAAAAAACGTATTCCATACTTCAGCTTGTCTACAATCTTCAATTGTAAAGATAGGTCAGATGATCACTTACTTACTTACGCTTGTTACCCCCTAATGGAGCATAGGCTGCCGACCAGGATTTTCTGGTTAGTGTTTTTTTTGCTGAGCTGGATTTCTACAAGATTGGGTCACTAACTTCATGCTCAGCACTCCTCCTTTATCCGGGCCTAGGATCGGCAATAACCCTGGAAGGGCTTCAGGCGGAGTTAGGTCAGATGTTATAATTGTGTTCGTCAATAAGTATGCTTGAGGCTATTACGAGTTCACCACAGTCGATAAACGAAAACGAGACTTTTACCAGCGTCCAGGTAGGCTAACTTGAATCCCAAGCTGAAGATAGAAGACTTTGTAAGCGTAGAAAGTATATTCTACAAACACCCAGCAATCACAGTACAATCAAGCATACAACTCTCGTTTATTTATACAACATAGAAACGTCCTTGGGACAGTTACGAAAATAGCATACTAAAAATACACAGCAGCCAATCACAGCCATGGATTTTCCTGGTGGGAAATGAAATCTCAAGGTCAACTGATCAGCCCATGCTGGTAAATGTAGAATCCAAAATAAGGCATTTATCAAACGAGTTCTGGGGATATAACATCCCCAAGAGTTATGTATGATTATATACTACGGAGATTTATCATCCTTTTAAAGAAATCAATAAAATTCGTTCAAACTATATGTTCTGGTCAACCGTTTCATTAAAATCACTATTCCGTAAAGAAAGCAAATCTATGGACATCAAAGATTTATTTAATCCAGGCTTTTTTAAAAACTTTACGGAAACGTTTTTACAGGTCATCTGTCCTATAATAAACACGTCATATAAGATATGAAAAGTGATAAAATGATCTTTCAACTAATGAAAAACTATTTTACCAGACAATGAATGATTTAAACGCTCAAAGTGTTCTTTACAAAAAGTAATAAGCCTGTCATTTTATTCTTAGATTGATTAGTGCAATTAAGTTTTATGACAAGTGTCCATACTCAAACACTTAAGATAAAAAACGAAAACTAGTTTACGTGTATTTATGTTTAGTTATGTGCATGAAATACGACAGTGAAAGTATTGGGCTGATGTTTCTAAGAGAGAAGAGAAAAAAATAAATCAAGATCACTAGTACCGAAAGATCCGACCCTTCCTCTTGCTTCGTCAGTTAGATAGTGAAAATAATAATTCATGTTTTATTCTTAGTGCATTCAAGGGTCTACAGTAACAAGAAGGTTCAAACTTGGACAGAATAGTTAATGATTGATTACGAGGCTAGTTTCAGTCAGCTCATTATGTGATCGATCTTCAGGACATAACTAAATGAAAACACAGTCGAAATTGGTTTACAGCTTATTCTGATCTCACGGTCAGTGCACGGTTTAGCCCCAAATGCCTCATTACAGCCAACAGTTGGAAGAGTTATCCTTCCCTTCTTTAATGCGTATGTAGCCGCTCTCAATGAAGTCCTATTCTCACAGTTCGGGTGTTGTTTATGAAGTTTGGAGTATAAAAAGCTAATATCCATTCAGAATATAAAATGGGTTGGTGGGCATGAAATATCTATCTACCTAGTGGAGTTGGAACACCCTGATTCCAAAACAATCGCTCACATGTAATCCAGGATCGTGACGGAACAAATAGCGAATGAATCTGTTTTCAGTCACCGTCTACCGTGGGACTGCAACTAACTTACATTACTTCACTACCTTGTGAATCAGACCTCTGAGTTTACGGCTCAGGGTATGACCTCCTCAAAAAAAACAATTATCTGAGTCGATTTGCACGTCCAGGCAGTATCCCTGCTCACTCACATCTTGAATAATTTATATAGGTCTTTCATTATACCATTGTTATTAGGTTCAAATAACAAAAAAAACTGTACACAAAAAATTTGACCTTGTCAAGGTCATAACATCCATCATAGATAACGAATTTTATTGTTGCTTATGTTTAGTCAACATTAATTAATAATAAAAACAACCTACACTATATAACTGTTAAAAAAGTATTTAAATATGCTAAATCGCACATTGTTTTACTATAATATCTGGTAATTGTTGAAAGAATTGAACATTTACCCAAAAAAATGATCATCGTTTCAATAAAACCATCCATCTACTGTAATTAATTCATTTTTTTTAAAAAAAAGTGTTAAGTAATAAAGAATAATAAGATTTCTATAGCATAAAAAGAAAGTGGAATTCTCTAATGACTTTTGGAAGTTTCTTACCAGCTAAAATAATTGGAAAAACAAACAAATATCTAAGCGTTTATTGTTGTAAATAACAATGCGAATGAATTTTCGCGCACAAGACCGAAGGTCCTGGGTTCAAATCCTGCGGGTTGCCAGAGTCTTGGATGCACACTACTGATGAAACGGCCGTCCAGTGCTTAAAGGTTTCTAATGGGGTGGTCTAACAATGATCGATTCATGATTTCAAAATGTGTAACATCATAATTATTATAAATAAAAATAAATAAATGAAAAATTTCTTAATTATTTAATTAATTAATTAATTCTTTTAATAAATCGACTTAATTGTACTACTTATTGCATGATTGTTAATATTGTTAAATTTGTATTATGATATTCTAACGCATCAAGTCAGGTGAATATCAGAAAAAAAAACTTTCATAAAAGAAAGAAAGTAGGTGGCTATCAGGTGATTTTTTTATGTGTGGTTTCCCTGGATGAGAAATAATGATGACAGAAGAGAGATAGAATTGAATGGTTTGTATTGTATAGGCAGCAATGTTGTTGTGTATTAAATTCATTACAACAACTAACTCATTGTCAAGAAATCTGATGAAATCACAAGGTTGTTGTAATTGAGAAGGTTTTCAATTTATTCAACAGATGTACTTACTTACTTATTTACGACTGTTACCCCCGATGGAGCATAGGCCGCCCACCAGTTTTCTCCAACCAACTCTGTCCTGGGCTTTTCCCTCCAGTTCTGTCCAATGTTTGTTCATTCCTCTCATATCTTTCTCTATTTCTCGGCGTAATGTATTCTTTCACATTGAGGGTTCCATGAGAGGGTTTGTCTCGTGACGCAGTTAGGTGCTTTTCGTAGTGTATGTCCTATCCAGTTCCACCACTTCTTCCTGATTTCCTCCTCCATTGGAATCTGGTTTGTTCTCTCCCACAGTACCTTGTTGCTGATGGTGTCTGACCAACGAATACGAAGTATTTTGCGTAGACAACTGTTAATAAACACTTGTATCTTCTGGATGATGGCTTTCGTAGTTCGCCGAGTTTCCGCTCCATACAGTAGAACTGTCTTGACATTTGTATTGAAAATCGTGATTTTGGTTTTGGATTCAACAGATGTATTTATTGTATGCCAAATAGTTTCTCTTATTTTCCAGTACATGTTATGTTTTGTTTGTTTGAGATTGTTTGTATTTTTTAAAGCTGAGCTTGGCTAACAATGGATTGTACATATAAAATATATTGGAGGGAGATACATTACATTGAAATATTTATAACAAACAATTATGTATGTTTGAAAAAAAGACTTCTTTAATGAAAATTGCACTTCTGTAGATAATACTCAATCGCTAAATGAATGGGAAAAAATGGGGTGAAGAAGTTGTATACAGTATGCTTAATTGATATTGAAAATGTTAGAAATAACCTCAAGCCTAGTTTGATAAACTTCCAACTTTGAAAATACACGGTTATACTTGAATGCATTACTCACTGTATATGTATATTGCAGTACATGTGGGCTCACCAGTTCTTTGGCGGTCGGTATTCGATATAATTCCTAAAATTTGTATACTGCTCGTCTTGATAAACGTTAGGAGTTAACACTTAATGGTGTGTAAATCAGTACATGAATAACAAAGCGTTCAAAGCGTTTGTCATCGCATCATACAAATCACAAAACCACAGGCATACGAAGCGAAAGTGAGAAGATATGTGAGTGCCGAAGAGCAAGCGAGTGAGTGAGCACGCCAGTGAGCAAGCCAACTCAATGTAATAAGGCAGGACTAAGCACTGAAAAGATTTTCAATTAGAGTTATGGAGATTAGTGTTTCCACACATTTGAACTCCTCAATCAGTCATTGTTAGACCACCATTAGATTGATGATTTCAAATGCGTAAAAACGCTTACTCTAATTGAAAATATCGTAAAATGTGCCGACTAGTGACTAGCTTCATGATGAAATTCTCAGACGTGACCAGTGGTGTTCAACTCTGTCTGGTGTAGGCAGTAACTACCAAACACAAATAGGTGAGGTAGCGTAAAATCCCTAGATCAATCCGCTGGATGCCGGCTCAGTGGTCCATTGGTTAGGTGTTCGCGCACAATACCGAATGTCCCGGGTTCGAACCCTGCGAGGTTCGGGAGTCTTGGATGGACACTTCTGATGAGTCCCATACCAGGACGAAACGACTGTCCAGTGCATCCAGGTTTCTAATGGTGGTCTAACAATGATTGATTGATGTCTTCGAATGTGTAAGCATCTATACTCAGACATAAATAAGCCAGACATGTGCTAAGAGTAGTAAGAGGCACATATACACATTTGAATAGAAACAACTAAGGCATGAGAGAATAATCGACAAGGTCAAGCGACATGTAAACAGTAATGTTAGGTTATTCATCCAATATCCTAAAAGAATTATTGGTCTATTCCAATTGATTAATTCCTACTGGTCAACTTTATGGTCGTCCTAGATATCAATGTCACACACTCCAATGTTGTTTCTCATTGGTTGTCCTGACTATCAATGTCCCTTCAAATGTTGCTTCCTATTGGTCGTCTTAACTGTCAATGTCACAGACTTCGATGCTGTTTCCTATTCGAACAAAATGTAGAAATATGCATTATCTGTAAAATGTTATGACCACGACCAGGACCAGGGCTCGGTCTCGGATCCCTAGTCCGGGATCCTGATTCTCTTCTGGATTCGAACCTCGTACTTTCTGGATGGTTGTAGAATACAGATTCTACTTCATATCAAGTCTTCTTATTTTTTACTCATTATGGGGTGCTGGGATAATTGGATTTGAGTAGTATGTCGTGTCACCGGATCCTCGATCCTCGCTCTCGTTTTCCGACTAGGTAAACTCGTAATAGTTCAAGTATATCAAGTTGAAGTGTTTATGTGTAGGCGTAACAAGTAACTCGGGCAGAAAAGGTCAATTGGTTTGTCCGAAAGCTAGGACAAGCTATGTGGACTCAGCTTATTAGGACACACACTCTAAAATATGTTCCTGAAAATCAGGTCCTACT
>OX103971.1:78821460-79019312 GCA_944470395.2 Schistosoma turkestanicum | reverse complement strand
ATTTATTGTATCCAAATAGTTTCTCTTGTAGTGAAGGAGAACACAGGTGGGGCAACCGAATTGTATTTAACGAAAATTACAGAGTTACTCAGTAAAATAGGAAAACCATATCGTAAATCGTTAATTTGCAAATCTTCAATCCATCATCAATCCATTGTCTGACATTTCACTATTCATGCGTTTCATACAAATTCCATTGTGTTCCCACTCTTCCTTTCTTGATCTTCCCCCATCTTCTGCTGCCAGCCATTACGTTGACGCTCACGTCATATACTACTTATAAGTAGCTCGCACCACACCCTTATTTTCTAGTACAGGTTATGTTTTTGTTTGTTGAGATTGTTTGTATTTTTTAAAGCTGAGCTTGTCTAACAGTGGATTGTACATATAAAATATATTGGAGGGAGATACATTACATTGAAATATTCATAATATATAGTTAGGTATGTTTGAAAAAAGGACTTCTTTAATGAAAAATTGCACTTCTGTAGATAATACTCAATCACTAAATGAATGCGGAAAATATGGGGTGAAAAAGTTGTATACAGTATGCTTAATTTGATATTGAAATGTTGAGAAAATAACCTCAGGCCTAGTTTGATAAACCTCCAACTTTGGAAATACACGGTTATACTTGAATGCATTACTCACTGTACATTTATATTGCAGTAAATGTGGGCTCTCCAGTTCTGTGGCGGTGGATATTCGATATAATTCCTAAACTTTGTATACTGCTGGTCTTGATAACCGCTACTAGATAACACCCAATGGTATATAAATCAGAAGATGAATAACAAAGCGTTCAGGACGTTTGTTATCACATCATACAGATCACAAAACCACAGGCATACGAAGCGAAAGTAAGAAGATATGCGAGTGCAGAATAGCGACCGAGCGAGTTAGCTAGCCAGCTCAATGTAATCAGGCAGGACTAAGCATTTATAATATTTTCAATTAGAGTTATGGAGATTGGTGCTTTTACACATTTGAAATCCTCAATCAATGATTGTTAGACCACCATTAGATTGATGATTTCAAATGTGTAAAAACACTAACTCTAATTGAAAATATCGTAAAATGTGCTCACTAGTGAGCAGCTTCGTGGGGAAATTCTCGGAATTCTAGTCAGAAGACATGACCAGTGGAGTAAAACTATGTCGGGTGTAGGCAGTAACTAGCAAAGGCAAATGGGTAAGGTTACGCAAAATCCCAAGATCAATCAGAGTTAGACATTAAAACCGTCGGATGCCGACCCAGTGGTCCGAAGCTTAGGCTTTCTCACACAATACCGAAGGTCCTAGGTTGGGATACTGCGAGGTGCAGGAGTCTTGGATCGGCACTGCTACTGATGAGTCCCATATCAGGACGAATCGGCTGTCTAGTGCATCCAGGTTTCTAATGGTGGTCTAACATTGATTGCTTAAAGATTTCAAATGTGTAAGCATTTATACTCAGACAGAAGAGAAGTAAGCTGCACATACACACATTCAAATAAAAACAAATAAGACATGAGAGAATAATCGACAAGGTCAGGCGACATGTAAACAGTAGCTCGGGAAGAAATGGTCAATTGGTTTGTCCGAAATCTAGGACAAGCTATGTGGACTCAGCATATTAGGACACACCATAAAATATGATCCTGAAAATCAGTTCATACAAAATTACTCAGACTTTTATTCCATTTTATTTTTTTTTCAATATGTACTCAAATTGTAATTGACTTAACACTAAACAATTTTAAAACTACAAATATCAAATATCAACAAACCTTAGCTAGATATTTCTAGTAAGAACCAATCAATTCGAAAGCTTGGTTTTCATTTTATTGAATATTGTAAAAATTTTCATTGTCATAATCTATAAACAAATTGCACGCATATTTGAAATTGCACTGAAGTGAGGCTATTAGTTTAATTAAATATTAAGTATTGTTTTGTGATTGATATCATGAATGAATGATTATTAGACCGCCAGTGGAGTTCAACATAGTTGAGTGTAGGCATTTACCTACCAAAGACATTAAGTGAGGTCGCGCAAAACCTTACGCTGATTGAAGTTAGACATTAACACCGTTTGATGCCACCTTAATGGTCTAAAGGCTAAGCTTTAACGTGTGAGATCGAAGGTTCTGTGCTCGATTTCCGAATTCAGGCGTCATGGATGTGCACTGATGAATAGTTTCATACCAAGACGAAACGGCCATTCTGTGCTTCTAATGGTGGGATAACAATGATCGACTCATAATTTCAATCAAGGGCAACAATCTCTGCATCTCTACAACGGATAAGTATTTTACTCGTTGTCTTCTGACTGATTCAGTATTTCAATGTTTATGACCTTAACATTTTCCATAATCAGAATGATTCTGCCTATTTAATATATTGTTTGCAGAAAGTACTGAATTTTCTCAAGTTTTGAGGCAGAAATTTTTTAATTAACTATATTTTATTGAATAGCTGTTGTATAGAAGTGCTTTTCAGAACCATTTAGTAGAAGTTGGTCACAGATATCTGTACTGGACGGGCAGAACAAGGAAAGACTGATGTCGACTCATAGGAACTTAACTAAAAACTGAATGTTACTAGCTCGACATCGTATTCCTATCGGCGGTCGTGTTACATGATAGGTAAAGACACAACATACTACTCAAATAGAGTGAGATGCAAGTCAAGTATTGTACAGTCAGTCACAATTTAACTTAACTAGACAAAAAAAATATCGACTACATCCTACTTGTAAACTAAATAATTTTACCAAAAATTAAATGAATTCATATTTGATTTAATAAATTACCAACACTTAAATTACAAACAAGTAAATATTTACATAAGTGTAATTTTGAAAAAATCTAAAAAAAAAATATGATTCTTACAAAACTCTTTGGTAGAAATATTGTTCAAGTATGATTGATTCAAGAAATGAAAATTTCTATTTTTGGAATTCTACTGTTAACTTGTCTGTGAATTGGAATTTATAGAAAGAAATAGTAGATTTGTTGAAAATTGAAAAGTTGTAATTTATCAATTTTGATAGAACAGTGATGAGAAGATGTAATCTGATTTGAAAAATGTTGTGATGTATTTGCGCGTTATACAGATTTCGAACAATCTGGTCACACACATATATACACTTGTCAAGGCATTTTTCACATGAAGATTAAGTAAAAGGTCAATTAAATAAAAGTTCAAATAGACATAAGTTGATAATTGTAAATAAACAAGAAAGAAAATTAACGTAATATGGAAAGAATAAGAAACGGTAGGAAAATTGTCACATTACCCTAGGCTTAAAGATTTTACCAAGGTAAATTCAGGGTTAAGAGAAATTGTTTCTGTACACATAAGGGGGGGGTTTTAATTTTCGAATAGCTAAAGCCTCCATAAACCTCAAAATTCGTCCTTCAACATTTCGATACAATGTTTTCAATTAGAGTTATGGAGATTAGTGTTTTTACACATTCGAAATCATCAATCGATCAATGTTAGACCAGCATTAGAAACCTGGCAGCAATGGACGGCCGTTTCTTCCTGGTATGGGAATCATCAGCAGTGCACATCCACGACTCCTGCACCTCGGAGGATTCGAACCTAGGACTTAGAATCGATAGTCAGAATTTGTATTGCTAGATTTCAGTGTTCAGCTGCCGAAAGAATACACCCTCGAAAATATTAAAAGCTTTCTTTCTATTCCCATCATCGTATCAACTTTCACAGTAAACACAGAGATGATGGAAAAAATTTGTAGTTCAGCTGGATAATTGTGATGGAGTTTCGTACTCTGAGCTGCATGTTTTGGTTGTGTAGCTTTCAGTGTTCTCCTGAATAATAACATCATCAGTACAAACTTCAGATAGAAGAATGGAAGTATTCTAATTTCTCCATGTTTGACTCGTAGCTTATTCAGTTAACCTCGATCTTGACTGTGTCCCCTATTGATCTGTTTCTTGAAGAAAAACCAAATATCATTCATAAAATAAATTGCTCAGATTGTGAAAAACACTACATAGGAATTTGAGAAAAAATTTTCCTTCCTTCCTTGAAATCTGAACATTTATCCCGTAATGAGAAATATCAAAAATCAGTGGTACAGTCAGTCAGTTACAACAAAGAACCTCGTACATACGTACTTAAGTTCAGATTACCATACCACAATGGCACAGAGATGCATTTACCATTTCAAATCCTATAGTGGTAGAGGATAGTAGAAGTATAACTGGTAATGAAGATGATTAGGGTCCGAAGAAATCACTCAAGTTGTATAATTCAGTGAAATAAATTTAAAAAGCGTAAGACAAAGGCAATGATCAATTAAGAAGATTAGAAATTGAGAGAACTCCTGCGCCATTGCAAATAATTGTAAAAAATCAAGGTACAGTTGTAAACTTTGAGTATTTTTCATTTCTAAATCATTAGAGTATTTATTCACCAAAACAATTAATTATTCATCATATATATATATTCTCTTATCTTTCTATTCCTCAAGTGAACAATTATCTTTCACATCTATTTTCTTCCATCGATTATTTTCATTATACGATTGCTCATTATCTTTGAGCTGTAACGTGACTTCTATTCTGTATTATATTGAAAAGAATGAAAATGAAACATTTACTTGATAAATTTGAAAATAAGCGTAAATTGAAGTAAGTAAAAGTACAAGGATGATACTTATCGATGAGTAAACGATATGCAATACTTGTACAAAGTAGATCAAACTTCAATGTTTTAAGTCTTTGACTTCGTACAGTTGGTACGGAATATAACCTTTGTCGCTACAGATAGCTGAACCGTCCTACTTGTTGACAAATCAAAGCCCGAAGAAAGACGGGGGAAATGTTTACTCCAGTGAATGTCTAAATGTACAAGGAAACTATGGGGATGTATAGACTTTCTCATGAACTGAACATACCGTTCAAACTGCCTACAGAGATGTCACTACAACTGTTTAATCACTGTATGCTACATTGATACTCGATAAATTCTATTGTACTGTGATTGGATGAAATATTTTTAGCTACATGAGAGCCTCTGATGGCTGCTGAGAACCATCCCCAGTCATTTCCTTCGACTTCGTAAATCATGGTGAATGATGTCTCGATTGGTATTTTCATTTTAGCTACTTCTAATAATGTTGGTACAATTTTAACGTCTGATATTTTTGTTATGTAACACTTCTCATGTCAACCGTGTTGCTGTTTTATCAACTATCCTGTACCATCAAAATATCTAAAAATTGTCACTGATATCTTTTTGAAATGTGAAATTGTTATCCTAACAAAAAGCAGTCTAACACAATTAGTCCAACAAAGGAAATGAGAGCTTTCAATACAATACACCTTCTTGACAAAAATGACAGGCAGAGATAGACAGTAGCTAACAGTGGAATACAGGAAGCACATCTTCTCCTATATGGGACTGGTCAGCTACATGATGTACCTGAATCTCAGGGTTGATGGTCTTCACTTCGGGACTCGAACATAGTACCTAAGGCTTAGAATATCAACACGTAGTCCAGTCACTTGCTGAGTCCTGATAGCTACTCGCCTGTTCAATGTAATGAAATCTGATTCATTCGTATTGGTTGTTTAAATCATTTCATTGATGTTTTGGACTGCAATTGATCAGTCTCATTTAACGTATATAAATCCTCTGAGGATTGTCTCGAACGGTACTGAGTTCATGTACCTGAGTGAACATCAACTGTACAATGCAGGTTCATCATCCAGTTGACGTTGGTCAAACAGGACGAAATGAGCGTTCTGTATTCCACTGCTAGCCATCATCAAAGCATTGATCCGTGCATTCACATATTTCAAAAAGACTAATCAATGTTGGTTATAAACATCGATGGGACCTATTCATACAATCTATTCACAATGCTAAACTTTCTATCTCTATTGAAAATCAACTGATAAAGGTTCATGCATGAAAAAAAATTCTCTCAATTTCATGATTTTGAATATGATGAGAAACAGACGATAATTTAACGATATTTTGTTTATAAAATATGATTAACATTGATCAAAAAAAAATTGATAAACATAAATATAAATTATGAATAATACATTATTTCGATTGGAGCAAAAAAGATTAATGATTTTTTTCAAACATTACATTCCACATGATCATACATTCAACTGTTGATATGTTTTGGAACAAAAAAAAGTTTTATAAACAGTCTGAATGTTATGTTATGTTCTAACATTGACCGTCACCGATACGTATAGATGTCCTTTGAACAACCGACTGTGCAAACAAGGACAAGTGACCTTGTTATGCTGAGCTTGACATTACTCCCAATACTAATAACTAACTAAACCCTTGTGAGTTGGCGAGACGGTAAATAATGAATTGGTAACAAAAATAAGAACAATAAAATTATCTGGAAGATACACGTATTCATTAACCGTCGTCTCCGCAAAATACTGAAGATCCGTTGGTCAGACACAATATCAACAATGACATACTGTGGAAGAGAACAAACCATGTTTCAGAGGGGGGAAAAATCAAAATGAAGCGCTCGAGGTGAATAGGACTAACATTGTAGCAATCATTTAACTGCTTCAAAAGGTAAGCCTTCACTCTGAATGCTCTAGGTTGTTAACAGGTAAAAGGGGAAGGCCAAGGAATACATTACGCCGAGAAACAGAGACAGGCATCAGAAGAATCAACAACAACAGCTGAACGGAACTGGAAAAGAAGGCTACGGGCAGAGAAGGTTGGAGAATACTGGTAACGGACTATGCTCCATTGAGGGTAGCAGGAGTAAGTAAGCAAGTAAGTAAGCTCCAAAACCCTTAAACTGATAATAGTTATGATCATTATAGTCTTGATTAAATTTTCGTTTGATGCTAAGATGAATGATTAACAAAAGCGAACAATCATGGGGAAATTTTAATAATTCATCTATTTTTTATAAATAAGTATTGCATGTTATTTACTCATTGATAATTATCATCCTTGTATTCTTACTTACTTCAATTTATGCTCATTTTCAAATTTATCAAATAAATGTTTCATTCTCATTCTTTTCAACAAATTACAGAATAGAAGTCACGTTACAGCTCAAAGATAATGAGCAATCGTATAATGAAAATAATCGATAGTAAATAGAAGATATTGAAGGTAATTGTTCTCTTGAGAAATAGAAAAAATGGTTAAAGAATAAGATAATACTGATTGATAATAATAATAATAATAATCTTGAAGTCATAAATCAGTCATTGTTCAACACTAATGGCGTTCAACCTAGTCCACCGTAAGCAGTAACCTACCAAAGACAATCGATGGGTGAGGTTGCGTAATACCTTGGATTGATCGAAGTTAGACTTTAACACTGGTGGATGTCAGCTTAGTAATCTAGGGGTTAGGCTTTCGCATGCGAGACCGAAAATCCTAGGTTCGAGTCTGGAGTGCGTAAGTCGTGGATGCATACTGCTGATGAGTCTCATACTGGGACGAAACGGCCGTCCAGTTCTTCAAGGTTTTCTAATAATGGTCTGACAATGATTGATTCGTGATTTCAATGAAACACAACAATCTTCATAACTATATAATGATTATAATAATAGTACAAATGAAGATTGGTATCATAATATAAGATAAAATCTATTAAATCTGAACAAATAAAACACGAGCGTAAATCAATGAACTAGATGAGCACATTTTTTTCTAATTGAAACTTTTTTTATGAGATTGTTGACATGAATTTGTACGTGGAATTTCGGTCAATGATTTTCGATGAGCGTGTATAATGTTCAAAGTTGAATGAACATTTAAGAATCGAGTTACCATACGACGATTCAGATTCACTTGAAGATATTCGTTTAGTGTACTAGTTGAATATGTAATTTATACAGTATATTCTTACTACTTGAGTCATTCTGTACTAATAATATTTCGATTCCTATTTGTCATTTTCTTTCGTATTACATCATCGTGTGGTGCGAGCTACTTATAAGTAGTATATGACGTGAGCGTCAAACGTAATGTCTGGCAGCAGAAGATGGGAGAAGATCAAGAAAGGAAGAGTTAGAACACAATGGAATTTGTATGAAACGCATGAATAGTGACAATCGATTGATGTTTTGCAACAGGAACAGTCCAGTTCGATATGATGAACTGATATTTTGCAAATGAACGATTAACGATATGGTTTTCCTATTTTACTGAGTAACTCTGTAATTTTCGTTAAATACAATTCGGTTGCCCAACCGGTGTTCTCCTTCACTACAATCGGATTATTTCCGTCTGATATAACTACTGAAAGTCATAAATCTCTTGGTAAATGTGTTTCATACTACTAAAAACACTACTTATAACTATGAATAAATATGATTCTTCCAAGAATCAGATAAAGAACTTAAACACTTAGAGTTGGATGAATCACGTCTAGACCACTTAGTTTCTCTTCAATAATCGATATTATCTGAATGAAGCCACTGAATGTAATAAACTGATTGGAAGTGATCGGTTAGGCAACTTTAGACTTAAAAGAGATTCATGCTAGTTAGTGCTTCTAAGGTGTTATGCTCGTCAACTGAAAATGCTTGAATGCTATTACGAGTTCACCTTAGTTGGTAAACGAGAGCGAAGACAAATGACACAGTAACACGTTAGACTACTCTAATCCGAGCGTCTCAAGGCCCCACTAAGTAGAGGAAGAAGTCTTGATAAGACGTAGAAAGTGTATTCTACAAGCACCCAGAAAATATGAAATTTTTCAAGCACACACATCAAGTTTATTTATACATCATAGAAACAAACGTCTTTGAGAGAGCCACAAAAATAGCGTACTAAAATAATCTTGACTGAATTGATTTCCCATGTGAGATTCACACCAGTAGTATCCTTCATGCTACATACTTTATAGTTTGAATCGTTACCATTGAGCATTCGAGCCATGAATAACCTTCGGTACGATTGAGATATTCCTTCCTCACTGATTGACTACTGAGACATGAGTCACATATCATTGTTAACTGATCTTTGTATAATGCTGACCTAATTCTATCTGATTAGTCAGTCATTTTGTAATGCAATGTGACTGACTGTCTCATGTATATTTGTTACAGCGGTAGTGTAAATCCATACGAACTTAGTTAACTACGTAAACTTTTTAACTAGTGCACTTTACCATCAGTTTACTCGAATAAAACAAACATCTTTGAACAGGTAAACACATTTGAGCATTTATTTTCCACCCTGATCACTGTTAATTGACAAAATACTGAGCTTGTTTTCTTACACAATAAAATATTCTCTTATTTGACTGAATTGAGCAAAGTACAATAGAGTATATGAATTTAAAACTAATTCTTTTTCATTCTCAGAATAAATAAATGCATAACGGATTATTTTTATGTATATGAAAATTAATCAATACAGTTGATCAATTGAAAATATGTGGCAGAACTGTCAGATATTATTCACTGTATCATGTGATCAATAATCAATAATTACGACCAAATATATATATATATATATATATATATATATATATATATATATATATATATATATATATACTGCTTACTCGATTGTCCCAGGGTATACGAGCAATGCTTCCTATAATATATATATATATATATATATATATATATATATATAATATGGGAGGCATCGCTCATATACCCTGGGACAATCGAGTAAGCAGTGCTAGTGTTAGGGAAAGGATACTAAAAGTGCTTAACCACCGACTGCCTTGACGATGGGGGTTGTGTGATGTAGGAGTAGGTTGGAAGTGAGTTAGGGGATGGTCAAACCAAAACATGGCACAAATCCATGAAGTCACTGACAAATGAACTGAGCCATGTAAGTAGATGTAGACTACCTTGTTGGAGTCTGCAAGACGATACTAACCTGTGGTTGGAGATTTTGGAATGACATCGCTCAAAATCGCTTGTAGTGGTAGAGATGTATCCCCAGTCCTTGTCTTCTCTCTGATTCTAATCTTTTGAATTCACCATGACCATTTTTCCTCTTTTTAAATTTGTTTCACTGAATTTTACTCCTTGAATGATATGTTCAAACCTTAGTCATCTCCATTACCGTTTATTCTTCTACTACCTTCACTACTATGGGATTTAAATTGACAACAGCGTCTCTGCGTACTAAAGTGGCACGGAAACGTGAGCTGATGTACGTACGTATGAATGTCAACATTGTAGCTGACTGACTGAATCTGAGAAAATAGGCCATTGACATGGATGAGTAGCAATTTTATATATCAGTCGTTTAATTTGTTCAAACAACAGACAGATAATTAGATTGTTTTCTTCAGTTACGTCCCCTGTTAATTTTAAACGTAAAAAGAGCAACAATTGTACTAAACTAAGATACAGTCATTTTAGGTACCTACGACCTAAAAACAATAATATTAATCAAACTCACGAACTGAACTAAGTTTTTCAGTCATTATAAACCTGGAAGCAAAGGGTTCGTATGTCAGTGGACTATTCACTAACGCGCATTCACGATTCCACCACACGGGACTCGAAGTCAGGACCTATTGCCTCACAAGCGAACTAGCCTCAATAGCATTCAGCAATTTCCAAACCACTCAAACTGATAATGGCTATAATGATTACAAAGTCTTGATTAAATTCAAGTTTGATGTTTAGACGAATATTTTGACAACAGCGAACAATCATCACAGGAGAATTAAAAAAAAATCACTGAAAATACCATTACGTCATTAAACAGAATGATGATAGTGCAAAGGAAAAAATTCACTTTATTCTTCCCTAAATTTGCACAAACATATAGTAGTGTACAACAAAACTAAATGTTATGTCATATAACAAAAATTCTTTCCATTGTTGACAACCAGTTGTGTGAAAGTTTAAGACAAAAAGTATGATGGGAGTCGTAGGATTTAAGCAACTGACAAGAAACTATAACATAGAATGCATTCATGTTATTCCCTCATGTTAAATTGTTATTACAGAGCTTTCATTGTCATTCTGGTAAACATTTACTAGTACATGAAGTTACACAGATCAATTATCTGACTTACAGAACACGACACTCACGAAATATCTCTCTCTAACTGAGCTGTAAATATTCTCTATCATTTCATTGTTAGCTAATTGAATGAGATTGTTGAGTTGAAATTTTTCACTATTAAGAAGACTTCATTTTATTTCATCAAGAGATTTATTCCATTGTTAATTTGAAGCTTAATCATACAAAGATTCTAGAAAAGATTATGGCAACAGCAGGTTATGTGATCCCTTTAAAGAACTGACTAACTGACAAGAACTCAGAGAAAATTAAGTAATAAGAAAGTGTAATTACAAGTTTTAGGAGTCAGTCAGTCAGCTACAACATCGAACTTCGTACGTACGTACGTACACCAGTTCAATTTGCCACACCACATTAGCACACAGAGAGATGGAATTGTCTATTCAAATCTCATAGTAGTAGAAGTTTTAGCAGTAATGGAGAAGATTAGCGTTCGAAGACATCATTCGAAAAATATCTCACAGAGGAATCAATTTATAAAATATAAAAAAGAGAAAAAACGGTTATGAGGAATTGAAATTTGAGAAAATCTGCGAAAAGAATGAGGATGGATGCATCTGCGCCATTGCAAACGATTTCGTGCCATGTCGTTCAAAGTCTCTAGCCATCGATTACTATCAACTCGCAGACCCCAACCAAGTAGTCTACATCTAACAACATGGCTCAGTTCACTTGTCAGTGACTTCATGGATTTCTGCCATGTTTTTATCTGGACGCCCCTAGCTTTCTTCCAATCTACTCCTACAATACTAAACATCGCTCGTCTAGGCAATTGGTAGTTGGTCGAAGATATAATTCAAGAAGTATAATCCAATGAATAAACTTAAAATAAGTCTTAGGAAACTATAAGTTTTTAATAGAAACCTCTTGAAGTGAACTAAAATTATCAACAGAAGAACAAATACAGATAAGTCTTTATGAAAAAGCATCCACAACAAGCGCTACAAATTCTGCACTGATGATTAGCAGTTTAGGAAGACCAATGAAAGAGCATAGTTCACAAAAGATAATTTGTTCTTTATGGAAATGTATAGTAAATACTCTGATATATTATTGATAATTTAACCAATAAGTTGACTAGTTCGAAAATAATAATAAACAACTATTTTCATCTATTTTGTAGTTCTTTAGCAATAAAACAATCTCAAGTACATGAGACCAGTCATAAAAAATCTTCTGATTTTAACACACGCTTTTTAACCAAAACGTCAAAGAACGTTATTAGTGTTGTTGAGAAAAAATAGAATAACTATTCTTAAAACATGACTTCCTTCTTAAAGTGATTAAAAATATGTACACGTGGCATTGAAAAGTCAGTTGGAATGTTTCAAAATCAGCAGTGTAACCACCCATTATATGACATTGAATAGTTAATTTGTAAGAACAAACTATTCTTCAATACTGAACAGAACAAAACTGTTTGTGTAATTCTGCAACATTTAAATGTTATCCAAGATCTAAGTCAGTGTGTTGTTTGGGTTATGAGAGCGGATGTCACTCTCCGGTTGCTCACATCGTGGAAGGGTATTTTTTGAACAATCTAAAAAGGAGCTTGGATTAGTGTTGGCCTTAATGACCTGGGAGCGTAACCATAGAACCCAAGGGCAACTGCTCGGGGCCGGTGATGCGCTGCCATTTAGTGGCAAGTTTCCAAAGTTTCAGCTCCGCTCTTGTTTAAAGGGCCTTACTGCCGGAAACAGAAATCTGTGAGGTAAGGTGAGGTGCGACATTTTTAGATTTGACCTTTCTAAACCCTTCTTTTCTTGAGAGAAGGCAGCATCGCTGCAGATGCTGGTTGTCCGAGAGACACACCTTACTGCTGTCAAACCCCTCTCTACAGTCAGCAGTACGACTTCGCACTCAGACCTTGAATTACTGATCTTAGTTTTACCGTTCTCTAACTGGAATGGTAAAACCTAAGGGAACATGTTCCATTCCATTCTCATCGTTATGAAACCAAAAAACCAGTACAGTATACTAGGGGGACAGTCTGAAACAAGAAGGAGTATTGTAATGGTGTCGTTAAGTTCTCAGAGTTCAACAGGTTAATTAAGAAGCTTGTTTTATAGTTTTAGACAAAATCAACTTCATGTAAATGCGACCATTTAACTTATTAGACAAGCTTAATATTAGTCTTGAAAGAATGAATAGCACTTGTTGACAGTCGGAAAGGAGACCCAAAGATAGAAGAGCTGATTAATAATTGCCAGTCAGCAACCTGTGATTCATGAAGCGTAACAGCTGTAAGTAATATTACTCCACTACAAAACTCTTCTTCCTAATTGATTATTTCTATAGATTTCGTTGTCTTTATGTGTTGTCTGTTCTATGCTGACTAGTTTTATTGACTGCGCTTTGGTCATCTGATCGTTCATCAATCTCTTCTTCCTTCAGGGTTGTGGAATAACTGAAAAGTTCAGTCTGACTTCATATGGGTACCGATCATCAGTAATTAAATCATCTAGCTCAGAGAACTCACTCAATACCATTAAAAGCATGCACCTGAGCTTCAAATTAAACACTATCATGATTTACTTTCAAATAAATTATTGTTCTGTTGTCTACAACATGTTGTTATAGACCAAACTACTAAAGTAACGCTAATCATTTAGTGTGTGTGCGTCGAGGAACATATACATGAGCGTTTACGATAAGTATAATCACTTGACCGAGAAACACACTGGAAGATAGAAAGACAAAGCACTTTGTGCTTCCATCACACTCAAATAATGTTACTTCTCATTAGTGGTAATCAATACCAACGGAAAATGAATTGAGGCTATCACACACAGTCAGCCATGTGAATTACACTGTATCACATCAGTTTACATTTATTTACTCACATACATAGAAATTACCATTATCATTAATAATGATTGTGGAATATCTCGCCTTATACTTCTCTATTCTTATTAAACGACTACTTTTGTAAACACAGATATAGCAATTAGCGTGTAGTGCTTCCGCATAAACTCAAGTTCGCCCATACTTAATTTGATTAAGCCTTTCGATTAATTTATTGAACCAAGTCATTGGCATAGTAACAACTTACGTGTATCATTCGTTCTTATTATTGTCTGGTTTCTATGATCTGGTACAACTGAACATTGCTTAAGCCTACGCGCTTACTCATCCTTTTCGCTTTAATGTTAATCTCTTAATAATCCCTATGGCCTCACATGACTTGTTTCACTTGCTTTTGACCTTGTCAATCATTCGTCGCTTTTATTCATGTGTGTGCATGCCTATTTCGCTTGTCGCATGTCTGTCTTATTTTTGTCTGACTATATATTCTTAGTCATGCTCTATTTCTTTGAGTTGGCTCATTAGCCTTCTCCAGAGCGCCTCGCTTATTCATTCGCTTCCTTCACCCATTCGTTCGCATTGTAATCCAAGGAGTTGGCTCAACAGCCTTCTCCAATTCACGTCGCTTTATGCGTTTTATTCGCTGCTTCTCCGCTTTGCTTTGTGGTGTGTCCCAAATAAACATATTCAACACTACAAGTTCACCTTCTGATTTATAAACCGTCAGACGCTATTTAGTAACAATTGTCTGGACGAGCTAATCACGAACGAAGCATAAGAAAACGCAGTAAATCGACATACTACAAGCGCGCGCGTGTGTGCGTTAGCGTTTAGCCACAAAGTAACAAACGGTTACATAAAAAGTAGTCATAATTTGTTGTTAAATTTCTTCTCTTTACATGAATATCAGAAGATAAATCTACATACATACATACACACACGAAAAAAGGGCGCGTTTCGTACAATTCTAAAAAAACAAACAATAACAAATAGATAAACAGAGTAACAAAATAATATAAATAAATACACATATAGTTTGAATAAGATTTGGAGAAAAAAACCCGAATGAGACCATAACACAATTAATAGGTTGAGTGTAGAAAGTTGCTGCTGCTGTTGATGATGGTTAGAACAATTGTAAATAAATACGAATGGAATAGTGTAATGTGATATGGAGAACAACGCGGCTGATGGTGGAACGCGAGAGAGAGCGCGCGTGGGTAGTGTGTGTGTGTGTGTCAGTATGGGCTTGAGGGGAGAGTATGTGTAAATTGTGTGTGTGTGGTTATCGATTACAATCGTAGTAAAAATGACTATCTCACTACTATCATGAACAATGATGAATAATAATGCACATGTTTAGGAGATTTGAGTGAAGTTGCATTATGTATATATATTTATATATGTAACAGTGACCAAAACAAACCCAAACATTATAAACACGGAATAATAGTAGTAATAACAGTCAAAATGAAAATGTTATACACAAGATTCGCCGGTGTTCCGGTGTGTGTTTTATATTCTTTTGCTCAATTCTTTACATGTCATACATATTACATTGAGAATATATAATGAAAAAATAACGTATTTTACACAGTTCTTATTTTTTTCGCTTCCAAATATATATAGATGTCACATCCATTAAAGTTTATATTTCACCCGGTTTACCACATAATAAAGGCAAGGCAATAATGCAAGCCAATGGTCCAATATGTCCAATAAAACGCATTTGTCTAAATGTTAAAGAGGGAAGAAGAGAGGAGTGAAAAGAAATTTTAACGAAAAAGCGGCAGTAGTGTAGTATTATATATACTCTCTTACGTACTAGTCTTGAATGAGCAGTCGATATTCGATGTCGTTGGTGTTCGTGGTAAGTACAAGAGTAACAAGGAGAGTGTATCATTATATGAGATAGCGGCATAAAATGCCTTCATGAAAGCAATGCCAGTAGCATTTGGATTTCTGGTTAAAGAAATGTTCGAGATGATTAACAGAAGCGTCTTGACAAGGATACTTGTGGGATCTCGTTTTCTTACCATAGGATGAGTCTACTGCAAAGCAATTCGGCTCCGTCCTACTATTTGGGTATGAAACATGATCGGTAAGGGTAGAGGATATTCGTAGGTTACTAGTATTCGATCAAGGGTGTCTTCGCAGAACTGTTAGTATATCCTGGGACAATCGAGCGAACAATGAAGCTGTTAGGAAAAGGGTATTAGGCCAGGATGGCAGATTAATGAATGGAGTAGTGAAACGTCGTCAGTTAAGGTGGCTGGGACATGTACACCGAATGCCCAACAACTAACTGCCTCGACGAGCTATGTTATGTAGTGTAGGAGTAGGTTGGAAGAAAGTTAGGGGCGGCCAGATCAAAGCATGGCAAAAATCCATGAAGTCAATCACAAGTGGTCTGAGCCATGTTGGTAAATGCATACTACCTGGTGAGGTCTGCGAGATGATAGAAACCAATCTGTAGAGACTTTGAATGACATAACTCAAAATCATTGGCAGTGGCGCAAGTGCACCTATTCTTTGTCTTCGCTCATGACGTCGTAAACTAGGACCCTTTTTTATCTCTTTAAATTTATTTCACTGTATTATACCTTTCGAATGATATCTTCGAACCCTTATCTTCTTCATTACTGCTAATACTTATACTATCTGTACTACTATGAGATGCTGTGTTAATGTGGTATGGCTACTTGAACTGATGCACGTACGTACGAAGTCCTACGGTGTAGCTAACTGACTAATCTGTGGGATCTTTTATCAGTGATGGCAGACCTTCAATAAACAATGCACTATTGGATATAAGAAGCCATATTAGTCAGAGATCATGTTCGTTACTGGAAACTGAAATGCGTTCAGAAATTCATCAAACGATCAGATTATCAGAAAATACCTTAGTGGTCATAGATCACACAGAGAGGTACACGGATGCTGTGAAATGCTAATGCTCTTTTAGATGTGAAATACAGTTATCATGAAGGATTGTTTGCCCTACGTCAAAAAAAGTGAGGCCTAATATTAATCAAAAATTAAAAACAGAACTGTAAACAAAAATGAAAAAGGAGTAACAAATCCTTGAGAGAAGTGACCGCCAACCCTGCATGAGAGTGCTTGTGCTTATGTGTATGCCATGGAGTGCACAAATGAAAGTCTATATACCAATGGTGTGCATGTTTAGTAAGCTTTCTCAATTTATTTGTACTACATATAAAAATAGCTTATCGTACTTTCATTCGACTCATTATGCATAACATTTGTTTCAATACGACTAAGCGCATGTCTGCACTGCACTTCTTTACCTGTTTTCTAATTGGTTGTAAACAGCGACAATCACATATCCACATGTTGATTAATACTCATGAAAAACAGACATTCTCCTCTCTTATTATTTATCAACCTACTCACTCATCATTCACTCTCTAGTGTGTGTGATTCTCATCTGTCCTGTGGATTCCATTATTCGTTAACACTACACACTAACCCCTATAACTCGTGTTCTAATTTGATAGATGGAAATAACCCACTACACATGTGACTCATTAGTAACAGTCAGTGATAGCAACTGCTCTGACAAGGGGTGAATGTACCGTTCTGTACGTCATTGCATACATAAATTAAGACTTATGCGTTACGGATGTACATGTAACGTTATCGTCAAACCTTAACCTCACGTAGAAGACCTTATTCTTGGCGCATGGCCCTCCATGTCGTTATAATTACTCTCAACATAAGCACTGACATTATTGTCCAGAATGAAAACTTCATAATCAAACTACCGCGCTCAGAGAACTCAGCACCATCACAAGAAACTTTTGTATCTGAATGCTAAAACTGAAAACTAAATTTCAGAAGGTGATTGATCGGCTGGGACAACTCAGAGATACCGTGTATCTGGGTCCGCACGCGTACAAGCTAGTTCAACGTCGAATGTGGTAAGTGAGAAATGTGGCTAAACTGTATATATAAATATATGTATTTCATAATTATGATTTAACTAACCTCCAAAAATGCAAAACTTTATCAGTAGTCAATAGTAGGAATGGTACACCCAAATAATTCAAGCATAACATTGCACTTATATTTGTTAGTACATCATAGAAACAATGTAATCCATAGGAACTGAGGAAATACGGCCGAAGATGTTTTCGACAAACTCTGTGTAAATTGTATTTAAAATAGAAAAGATAAAGAAAAAAAATCGAACATTTTCTAATTATTGATTGAATTAATTCATGGGATAATTTCAAATTTTTCGTAATATCACTCATAAAAAATAGTAAGTTATATTTCATCAAACAGAGTTGACATGCTTGACATTTCCACTTTGTTTTCCTGCTTTCTCAGCTTGATGTCTGTCTGAAGTAAGAATGAATGCCTGATATAAAATCATCTAACTTAATTTGGTATTTGGCTTCTTACTACCACAGTCGTACAAACAGGTATGGTCTGTGTGCAAGATACGGAATTGACCAAAAGACTAATGTTCATTGCGTCCAAATCAGAGTCAGATCACAACCATATCTTTTAAATCGTTAATTTGCAAAATATCAGTTCATCATATCGAACTGGACTGTTCCTGTTGCAAAACACCAATCCATTGTCACTACTATTCATGCGTTTCATACAAATTCCATTGTGTTCTAACTCTTCCTTTCTTGATCTTCCCCCATCTTCTGCTGCCAGACATTACGTTGACACTCAGGTCATATACTACTTATAAGTAGCTCGCACCACACAACAACCAGTAAGTAATACAGCCTCCATCAATTATTTTGTGAATGTTTCTTTGTTTTAATCTTTCTAGTATATCCAAACTGATTCACAATCATGTACCAAGCTTAGAGTTGAATGTTTGACCATGTTGTTGCCACATCGGTTAGTATTCAATCCATTGACAAATGCTTTCTTTGATTATCTAGAATCTTTTTTTCTTCAATTTAAGTTATAGAGACCAGAGTTTTTTCCCACTGAAATCATCAATCAATCATTAACTACCAAAGACATATGTTACTGGTATTAGCGGTGCAGTGAGATAAGGGAATGTGAGTAGAGTTAGTTGTGGAGATAAGAGAGGTATGTGTGGGTGTAGGAAGGATTCGATTTCGATTAATTTGGTCTCGTGTGATGTTACTGGTGTGGGGGCGGTTGTCACTTTCCCGGCTGCCCACACAGTGGAAGGTTGTTTCTTGGGGGACCTGAAAGGAAAGATAGATTAGTGTTCGTCTTAGAGACCTGGGAGCGTGACCACAGAGCTCAAGCGACAACTGCTTGAGGCCGGTCACGCACGGCCTTTTCATGAAAGCTTTTTTGAGGATTAGCTTCGCTCTTAAAGGCCCTTAGTGGGCACCCTTACCGACGGAGACGGAAATCCGTGAGGTAGGGTGAGGTATGACATCTTTAGGGTCGACCGTTTCTAACCCTTCCTTCCTTGTGAGAAGGCAGCATCGCTGCAGATGCTGGTCGTCCGAGGGAAACACCTTACTGCTGTCACACCTCTCTGCAGTCAGCAGTACGATTTCGCCCTCAGACCTTGAGTTACTGATCTTAGTCTTACCATTCTCCAATCAAACCATCTGGGATGGTAAAGCCTTCAGGAACATATGTTGCAATCAATATAGCTCGGTTGGGTCATGACGATAGGCAAGCCCGACCAGCACGTCAAGTTAGCAGCTTCGGTCGGGAAAGACATATGGGTGAGGTCACGAAAAAAAATCTAGACTGATCAGAGTTAGATATTAACATAGATGGTCGCAAGCCCAGTGGTGCAGAGGTTAGGCATTCACGCGCCAGACCGAAGGGCCTGCATTCGAATCCTACGTGTAGCAACAACAGTCGTAGACGAAACAGCCGTCCAGTGCTTCCAGGTATCTAATAACTCTATTTGATCAGTAATCGAAGTACAATTTCAAGAGTAAACTATTAATTTGATTATATAAATTATCAATCAATCTATTCATTATGGGATTTTATCAAACAGTTACTCCATTACGAAAATATATAAATACGAACATTGTTTAGAAAGGTTATCCCTATATAAAATCAGTGCTTATTTTTTAGAACTAGTCCACTGATATCGATCAGATAGACAGACACACAAACAAACACAACATGACATGACACATAAATGAGTACAGAAAATTCGTTTACTATTGTTCACTGTAATTGTATATACATATTTTATTAATAATAATAATAATAATAATAATAATAATAATAATAATAATAATAATAATAATTGAGTAGCTCATTTAACTGATAAAAAACTGAATAAATAAAATTTATTGTTAACAATTATATCATATTCATTATCATGATTATTAGAAGTATTGACATAGTATTGATATAATCAGTTAAATAAAATGGAAAAGATACTTTAATTAAACACAAAATACTTTTGCTTTTTACAGGTCATCATCATAGTCACATGATGATGATGATGATGATGACCTTAAAAAAGGAGAGATCTTCCGATAAAAAAAAGTTGAAATAACCATTCAAAAAATAAAGGGATAATCACGAAATGAAAAGAAATTAATGTGATAGAATTATTTTTAAGTATCTATATGTATTTGTTACAGATTTCATTTTGACGATGAGATACTACTGAAAATTATAAAGTACTATATATATAACTGTTTTTAATCCTATATTATACAACTTCTCAACAGTGTGTGCATCTACGGATTCAACTGCGAATCGAACTCCAGAGTGTACGAAACAAGATGTAGAGCAGGCAAACAGTAGGAGGAAAATTAAACATGTAAGATAACGTTTGAAGAGCACAAAATGGAAACTAGAAATGAAAGACGTGGAAGAAGTAATAGTAAAACTACATGAGATCTTGAGAAAACTGAAAAGGATGAATGCATGTCAGACACCTCAGTCAGTCAGAAGCAACGTAGAACTTCGTACGTAAGTACATCAGTTCATGTTGCCATACAACATCAGCACAGAGATAAAATTGTCAATTCAAATCCAATAGTAGTAGAGAGGTAGGAAAGGTATTAGAAGTAATCGGAAAGGTTAGGATTAGAAGATATTATTCAAGAAGTATAATTCAGTGAGATGAGGTTAGAAAGTCAAAACTAGAGTTGTTGAAGAATCCAGAAGATTAGGATTTGAGAGAACACAAAGAATAAATGCACCGGCGCCATTGCAGACGGTTTTGAGCCATGTCATTCAAGGTCTCTAACCATCGATTATCATCTGGCGGACCCCAACCAGGTAGTCGACAACTGCCGACATGGCTAAGTCCACTCGTCAATGACTTCATGGATTTCTGTCATGTTTTGGTCTGGCCGCCCCTAGCTTTCTTCCAACCTACTCCTTCACTACAAAACAAAGCTCAGAGAGGTAGTCGGTGGTTAGGCATACGCACCATATGTCCCAACCACCTCAACTGATGAAGTTTCATAACTTCATCTATTGATCTGCCATCCTTACCTAGCACCCGTTTCCTAATAACAGAGTTTCTCACTTGGGTGTTCCAGGATATACGAGCAATGCTTCGAAGACACCTATGATCAGAAACCTAGACTAATGCTATTCACGGTTTCACATAACTACAAATAAAAAAGAATGACCGAATAAACATAGAATAATCCATAAGGAAAATTTACGAATTCTAAAGTCCCAATCATCATTAATGTATATTTATACATGTAACATGAACATGTCGAAGACAGGAAATAAACAATATAAACAGTAAAAGGGAAGAGAATTAATCTCAACTATGATTGAAATCTAAGCATAAGAGAGATGATACAGTTGGGACGGAACAAATAAGGATATTAACAATGACACACCACTCAAGATATTAAAAGAAGGTTAATTAAAACGAATTCAACTGTATACCGGTGATCGATTTTGCAACAGGTTACAGAAAATTTCTAAGCATTGGTTAGGGTTATTGAACAAGTCTAAATCGAGAAAGGTAACACCTACTACCATCATTCATATTATTAGTGAATGACTTCATTGACTGATTACATTTAGTCAGTTATTTTATTTGAACACAAAAATTGGTAATAAAGGGCACCTGAACATTTATGAGCCATACAAATTATTTAATCTGTAAGTGGGCTGGGATACACTGCCCAAACACCAAAACCAAACCAAGTGGTTTTTCTTAAGGAGCCACACCCCAAACTTTTGACTTACTAAACGTCTAATCCACAAAGCATCATTGGTTTAGAATTAAGGGTTCGCCAACTCCTCTAGGTGGATCCTCCGTATCCCTAACCTAGTTTCATCCTCAGACGTTCGCTTCTCGTAAACAATAACCGAGAGATGAGGAAGCAGTGAGTAGAATTTCCGTGGCAGTGGCTATATGAGAACAGTTCGACAGAAAGAGAGCGGAGTTTTCCAATTCTCAGCCATAGCAAGGCATATTTAGTCAACTGTTCGTTATTAGTCTGTTTTAAATGTTTGACAATGTCAGCTAGCATTGTACCTCCGGTTAGACTAAGATAAGATAAGCTCATAAGATTTTGAATTGGTGGAGATTTGTTACTCATTTCTGGCTAAAGTTTGCGCCAATGATGTAGCTCATAACAACAATAAACTACTCAGCTAAGAGAACAAAACTCCACCAAGTACACTTAACATATGTTTTTTTGGCTAACTCAACAGATGAACGTTTATAGTCTGTCAAATAAAAAAGATGATCGATATTTTCCAAATACCAAACTGTTATATCTTGTTACAATTGCTCACTACTACTACTGGCTACAATCTGATATGATTTACTGAATATATGTGTCTATTGAAATAACTCTATTCTACTAATACTACTTATTTAATGGAACCAATAGCAAGTTCCACAGAAATAGTAACACAAACAAAAGTTCACCATATAAATCATCGTAACACATAGAGAATGTACTTATTAACATTCTGATTTAATAGAAACAATCTAAAGAAATGTTTGTGTTCAGATTAGTTGTATGAGAAAGCAATCCTAAATTGACTGCAGATTTAATCGTTTTAACAAAAATCTATAAACATCAAACTTCTATCAATAATCATTAACCTCTATCCCCTGTAAAATTTTGCATATCAATGAAGGATGTATAAGCAGAAAATAAATATTACAATTGTTCTGTTTTCCTACTTAGGTTTGTCATGAATGAATATCATGATGAAGATTTAACATAAATAAAGAATGAAACTCAATTTGAAATACGTTAGATCAATGTACAATCATGAATCTAAGAGGAATCGTACTCGGTACCTTCAAGTTTCTTGATTGCTATATCTGGAGGAATTTCAGAGGAAAAGGCAAAAAAAGGGTTCAAAAAAGTCCATTCAGCAAACTCTTCCTAACCTAACTCGAAAAAATGGAATATATATTTCATGTTTTTGGCGAATAAAGAACGCACCATTGGGATTGCGGACAAGGAAAGCAGAGGAACCACTTGAGAATAGATGTGTTAATGATGGAGTTCCGTTTTCCGAACAGGATATTTTGGTTGTGGAGCTTTTAGTGTTCTTCACCACAACCAAAACATCCAGCTAAGAGAATGAAACTTCATCAAAATCATCCTCTGAGCTACAAATGTTCTCCCTCATAGAAGTGTATATAAACCAATAGACATAAAGCCAATCAAGAGATTAGACAACCAAATCTCAAGAACTTTAAACAGGCTTGTCAAAGCAGGACAAACATCAAAACAAGATCAATGGAGAATGAAATCCAATGAACCGGTAGTCCAACGTTTGTACACGGTAAGTGGAAGCTACACAAACTCAATATTCCACTACATTTTATTCTATCGCTCCCTTCAACCTCAACATACAACTTATCAAAAAAAATTTCAACAATATTGAGACATTCAGTGGATTCATTCAATCACTCCACTAAATCTCCCACATGATTCTTCGATAAACCTAATGATATTCAAGTTGATAACGACAGAATGACAATAACCTTCGATGTAACAGCCTTATTCACCACAATCCGATCAAACTTCAGTAAATATGACACAACGAATTGAATAGAACAAGTTAACTAGTTGTTCAACTTCAAAAACAAAAAAAAAACAGCACGGAAACGAAGTTAAACTTGTACTCACCTTCCAGCCACTGTGATTAAAGCTGCAGACACAAAAGCTAAATAATAACCTGGATAGAAACCATGCCACATGGCTGATACGACAAAAACTGCCCAAACAGCATAACGTTTCGGCACACGATCATAGATACATTCACGTAACCAACGTGTAGTTGCTGTATTCCATGAATCTAAGATCACTTTTGTATTTGTACCAAGCTTTAAAAAAAAACAAGAAAAGAATATAGAGATAATCTCTTCATGATAGATAAACATTTCTCCAAATTCATATGTATATAAATATATATATGGAAGTGGTTTTCAATGTGTTATGTTATGGGGTATGAGGGCGAATGTCATTTGCCGGCTGCCCACATCATGGAAGGGTGCTTCTTGAGGAACATAAAAAAGAAGGCAGTTTAGCGTTGGTCTTAGAGAAATGGGAGCGTCATCACGGAGCACAACAAACACCTGCTCGAGGCTGGTTACACATAGTCTTTTTATTGGAAGGTTTCGGAGTGTCAGCCTTTCTACTGGAGACGGAAATCCGTGAGCTAAGGTGAGGTGTGACATTTTTAGGGTCGGCCTTTCCTAACCTCTCCCTTCCTTGTAAGAAGGCAGTATCGCTGCAGATGCTTGTTATCCAAGGGAAACACCTTACTGCTGTCACACCCCTCTACAGTCAGCAGTACGACTTCGCCCTCAGACCTTGAGTAATAGCTTTTAGTCTCTTCGTTCTTCAATTGACCTGCCCGCCATGGTAGAACCTACAAGCCTGACCATCACGTTAAGGTAGCAGCTTCGGCAGGGTCAATGTGATTAGATATGAACTGAAGAGTGAGTGAGTTAAAATTGCATATGCACTAAACAAGTAGTTTTTGCAGTTAAAATCTCCAAAAGACATTGTGCCTATAATACAGCAGCACCACATACTGTTGAAAGATTTACACACTTCGCAGTAAGTACAATGCATCGAAAATGTCAAATTGTGTGGATCATAGAAGAAGATAGTCAAAATAAATATTCAAACAATGTGAAAGTACAAGTACCAACAACTAATAGTAATAATAATAATAATAATGATAATAATAATAATAATAATTATTATTATTATTATTATAAAAGCCAACAGAACAGGTAACTAGTCAAGAATGGATAAACATTCTTATAGCACATTTTCTACAGAATTAAATCAACCAATCCAGAGAATGCAACTTCGTCAAAAATATTTAACTCGTTTGACAACAGAATCGCATATTATTTTTGCGGTCAAAAAATCTTTCCAATTGTATACAATCTTCACAAAACTATTATCATTATTATTATCATGATACAAAATTTATTTTAATTGACGTTTTTTTCGATGAGCTGGTTTTCTACGGGATAGGATCGCTAACCTCATCCTAAAGCCTCTTCTTTTAGTTGGGCTTGAGACAGCCAGTAACCCCGGAAGGGATCCAGGCAGAGCCTAGGACCGAGTAGGTTGAAGGATGCTCGTCGGAAGCCTATACTCCATTAGAGGTAACATGGTTAAAAGTAAGCAAGTAAAGTACCAAATTCATAATAATAATAATAATAATAATAATAATAATATTTTTATGGTATTAAGAAATCACTGGATCGATATTTCTTGTAAACATTTTTTAGGTAGTATATAATTACACTGATTATCATCAGAAGGTAGTAATTATAAGCAATAATGATAATAACAATGATTTGTTATGAAATATTGAAGAATAACATACAATCATTACCTGGCTTAACAAGCGTAAAATGAGTTGATAAGTAAAGCAATCACATCAATAATATTATTAGTAGTCATTCGGTCAGTCATCTACGACGTAGAACTTCGTACGTAAGTAGATCAGTTCAAGTTGCCACATCACATTAGCATTGTCAATTCAAAGCCCATAGTAGTAGAGGTAGTAGAAGTATGAGCAGTAATGGAAAAGATTAGGGTTTGGAGAAATTGTTCAAGAAGTAGAATTTATTGATATAAACAAGAAAAGAGTAAGATAAAGGTGATGAAGAAACCAAAGGATTAGGAATTGACAGAACACAAAGAATGAATGCATCTGGGCTTTTGCAAACTGTTTTGTGCCATGTCATTCAAGGTCTCTAACCATCGATTACTGTCATCTCGCGGACCCAAACCAGGTAGCCTAAATTTACCAACATGATTCAGTCCAGTTATCAGTGACTTCATGGATTTGTGCCATGTTTTGGTTTGGCCACGCCTAGCTTTCAGCCAGCTTACACCTACATTACACAACACCTTTCGTCGATGACATATCTCAAAATCGCTCACAATGGCGCAGCTGCATTTATTCTTTGTGTTCTCTCAAATCCTAATCTTCTGGATTCTTCAACACCCCTAGTTTTGACTTTCTAAACTTTTCTCATTTATTCATACTTCTTGAATAATATCTTCTAATCCTATTCTAATATCTTTACTACCTCTTCTACTATTGGATTTGAATTGACAATTATATCTCTGTGTTGATGTGGTATGGCGACATGAACTGATGTACTTACGTACTAAGTTCTACGTTGCATCTGACTGACTGACTGACTGACCTTTCGTCAATGCAGTTGGGGGTCGGACATTCATAACATATGTCTCAACCACCTCAACTGATAGTGGTAGAGGTAGTAGAAGTATGAGCAGTAATCGGAAAGATTAGGGTTTGAAGATTTTATTCGAGTGCAATCTAGTGAAATAAATTTGAGAAGAAAAAAGATGAAGCTCATGAGGAATTCAGATTAGAATTTAGGATAACACAAAGAATAATAAATGTCCTTACTTCAATAGGCAAAAAGTAAATATTAGTAGAAAGACGATATTCTGGTTCACCTTGACTATTGAATCCTGAAAATCCAAAACCTGCGATTAAATTCGATAGGCAACCTTTGAAAAAAAGTAAACAAATAAACATGTACGTATATATGTTTATTCATTATTCAATAAACAGGTCTGTGTCAAATAAGAAGTTTGGATAATTTGCTGAATGCTGCTTTTGATTGGGTTGATTACACTGGATTAAAAGTAAATTGTTACTTAAGTAGTGATATTAAATAACAGCAAAAACTCATAACTTACTTACTTACTTACGCCTGTTACCCCCAATGGAGCATAGGCCGCCGACCAGTTTTCTCCAGCCAACTCTGTTCTGGGCTTCCCTTTCCGGTTCTATCCGATGTTTGTTCATTCCTCTCATATCTTCCTCTATTTCTCGGCGTAATGTGTTCCTTGGCCTTCCTCTTTTCTTTTTGCCTTGAGGGTTCCATGTGAGGGCTTGTCTTGTGACGCAGTTAGGTGCTTTCCGCAATGTGTGTCCTATCCACTTCCACCGCTTCTTCCTGATTTCCTCATCCACTGGAATCCGGTTTGTTGTTTCCTACAGTACGCTGATGCTGATGGTGTCTGACCAACGAATCCGAAGTATTTTCTGAAGACAACCGTTCATAAATGGTTGTATCTTCTGGATGATGCCTTTAGTAGTTCTCCATGTTTCCGCTCCATACAGTAGAACTATCTTGACATTCGCATTGAAAATGCTGATTTTGGTTTCGGTTGAAAGTTGTTTGGAGTTCCAGATATTTTTCAGTTTTAGAAATGCATCCCCTGCTTTGCCAATCCACGCTCTCACATCTGCATCGGATCCACGTTGATTGTCGATGATGCTGCCCAGATATGTAAAGGTGTTAACGTCCTCCAAGGCATCTCCATCAAGAGTGATGGAGATGCCTTGGATATATATATTTAACAAAGTATACATCGTGAACAAACTCCGACTGAAGCCCCTTTGGGACTACTACCAGTCCCAAACCCGTATAAAATAGGAGGATTGAGCGTGGGATTAGCGACTGCACGGCCGAAGAAAACTAACTCGCTAAACTAAAAATGCTAACCAGAAAAATAATTCAAATCATATGCATCCGGCAATTTCCTATCCTTATAAAGTCTTAGAGATCCTGAGTCAATAGAAACCTGATAGATTTTATAATCGTATTCTCAAAACATCGCAACAGTCAAGAGTCGAAAGTGTGTTAACTGAATTGCACTAGCTTAATCACAATGAAGCATTATATTTCCCAATTAGTCATTATCGATTGAGTAGTAATATAAGTAGTAGTTATTAATACCAAACTTGTCTATCCGCCTTTGTGTTGATAGAAGTCTGTTGATCGATCATATTGCAATGTGGCTTACAAATATTAGCATTGTATTATTGATGTCGAGGAATTGGGAACAATCGCCACGAATATGTGAGCCTAGGATTTCGTGTAAATTTTTCACTGTTCAGTAAAACATATTCTCAATAGTAAAAGAAATGATGTTCCGTTCGAACGCCCATTATGTCCATAGCTCAATTATGTTAACTCCAACTAACCATCTAATATAAAAAACACCTATGTATCTTGAAGCTGACGTTGGAGTTTCAGGTTGTATGACCCTATCTGAGTTAGACAGCTTAATTAAGAAGCTTTCGCAATCGTTCTAGATAAAATCAACAAAGGCGATGCAAAAGTGACCTTTTCACTTATCAGTTCGTTCCGACACCCTTCCTTCCGATCTCTACATATTTCATTGTCTTCATTCGTTTTCCCTATTGCTATGGTGACTAGTTTTATTGTCCAGAATAACAATGAAAATTTATCGATTAAACCATTCACGTCAGAGAAAACAATACCACCATCATAACTGTCGATCTTATGAAAGCCGAATAAGACAGATATAGGACAGTTTCTTGTGGTGGTAGTGGTGTTGGGTTCTCTGAGCTGGGTGTTTTGGTTGTGGAGCTTTCATTGTTCTTCTGATGAACAACATCATCAGCACAAACGTCAGATAGAAGTGAAGCATTCGAATTTCTCCACGTTTGATCTGTAGCTTGTTCTGTTAACCTCGATCTTGATTGGCTGTTGTTGCTGACTTTAAGTCTGTCGTTGTTTCGATTGCATCCCCCTTTTGATCTGTTTCTTGATCCTGTCACCTATGATTTTCCTGATTGGTTGATAAATTGGGTCAATGTCGATGTGTTTGTTGATTGCTGATTGACCTGAGTGCCAAGCTTCTAAAAATTCCCTAGTGTTCTTTGTCCCCTCCCTCTACCCAGTATTTCCACATTGTTCCAATCGAATGTGTGTTCATAATTATCGGTGTGTATTGATATAGGCGAAGCGTTGTCGTGGCGTTTGACTGCTAATTGGTGTTCACTTAAACGAAGTTGAAGAGGCCGTCCACTTTGTTCTATGTAGTGTTTTTCATAGTCTGAGCAATTTATTTGTAGATGATATTTGGCTCTTCTTCCTTTGTCATTTTGTCCTTTGGTCTACATAGGATTGACTGAAATGATTCTGTTGGTTTGTGTGCCACACCTATTCCAAATGGTTTCAGTAGTCGTGCTGTAAGCTCCAATAGGACAGCTTCTCTTTGATGCAAAAGTTCCAGACTGGACAATCAATCGAATGTTTAAGACCAGGAACCAAAATTATACTCCTAATTCACAAAATAAGCGTCTCAATTCATCAATGCAACAAATAGAAACAATAAATGTACAAAATCCATTAATCAAAGTGAGTTAACAAATTCCTAATGCTTACTTAAAGTCCAAGCAAAATAGAACCTTTGACGGAAACCAAAACAAGCGATTGACAAGTAGATAAATTTTTGAAAGTAATTCTTTTTTGCAAAATCTTCAGCTGATAAGTAAAAATAGAAGAAAATACGTAGAGATAAATTACTGAAAAATAGACAAGATAATAAATGAGCGAAAACTTTAAAAATAATGTTTCACCTAGTGTAACATATGTCCCCAAAATCTACCATCGCAGTTACTTGACTATACGTTTTCAGGACAGATTATGTATGATAACGATGTAAACAGATAAGGAAAAATCTTAATTATGAATGAATCGTTGTTAGACCACCATTAGAAGCACTGGACGGCCGTTTCGTCCTGGTATGGGACACATCAGTGTCAGTGTGCATCCACGACTCCTGCTACTTGCAGAATTCGAACATAGGACTTGTCAGCAGGAGTCGCGGATGAGCACTGCTGATGAGCCCGATAACAGGACGAAACGGCCGTCCAGTGCTTCCAGGTTTTCAATGATGGTCTGGCAATGATTCATTCATGATTTCAATGCGAAACACTATCTTCATAATTCTATATTTTAGTATTCTTGAAGCAATGTTCATGTATAGCTGAGCTATCAAGTCGATAGTACAAAGGTTAAATGTAGATTACTTGGCACAAATAGTATATTAGTTGGTAAAACTTTTTTTACAATAAAGCCCATTGGTTAATGTAACTCATTTTTCTAAGTACGTTTTAGTGTAATTTCTATAAAAGCTAGTATATCTCATGCACATTTTGCAAACAAAAATATACGGGACACAAATCATACCAGCAAACTATTGATCTAAAATTGAAAGAATTTATCACAAGGTATATCTTCTACTGACTAAATAATCAACAGAAGATTATGTAATATGAGGAAATTATTGTTAGAGTGAAAGTGAAACATCCCGTGAAAAATCTTTATAAATAACAGTACTTCTACATATTATTATTTGCAAACATATGATAGTATAATGACTAACTGACTGACGTACAATACCAGTATAGTAATTGATTGTTTGTTATAGTAATAATAACGTAGTTAGAATAATATTACAGTGTTTAAAAACATGATTACATTACTCAAAGTTTATGATAACATTTTAATGATAAACTTGATGTTGAATCTACACACCACTGGTCAGATGTTACGGAAAAGCCTGAGGTCTATAAAATGAATTCACTTTATATTAGGAAGTTTTTAAATCTGCTTATGTTCAAAATACTATCTTAAGTTGTTCAAACTCAATCTAGGTATGTAAACATTGATGAAGGTAAACTCTAATGACGACCTTGAGGCAATACCAATCAGAATTTAAGGCACAACCTCGTGGACTATCGCGTGAAAATGAAAGCTTAGTGAAGCATAGCTTATGTGTTAATAATATTCACTTAGTGGAAATTGATAAAAATGTCTACCATGCAACCAAACAGTGAATATTGGCATAGTGCTCAGGGCTAAATTATTATAGAAAATACCGGCTCCAGATGCAGATCGTACGTTAAAGTACTTCAGCGCTTAATCAAGGGCATTCGTGTAGTTTGACATCATTTTTCCACTCTAACTGCTGACCCTAAATGTTAACCCTATGTAAGCAAAATGGTTACGCAGTATCAATACATTGCAACTGATGTTAACTGGCCACAAAAACCCTATACATTTATAATCCTGACTTACAACCTTAGCCCAACTCAAAATACGTAAAAGTAAACTTATTTTTCATTACCATAATGGAAAAATCGACATGATTTAATCAGTCATATCAAAACTATTATTCCATTGTAATAATGCTACATTTTATCATAAATCAATTTAGAATAAATCAATATTTCATAATTGATCATTCAAACTCGTCGTCAGTATAGTATAGATTTTTTATCCGAATGCTTACCGATATGATAAAGCCAAATGTTAATATGCAAAACTTTACAAAAAGGTACTCATCATATATAAAGGAGTGAATGATGATTGCAAAATTTGAGTCAGAAAAAAGCTAAAGAACAAATCCAAACAAGTGAAACGGAAAGAATATTATACAATAAAGATGATGTATGTTCAAATTAATCTCAACAAACACAGAATCTACTGTGGTGCGAGCTACTTATGAGTAGTATATGACGTGAGCGTTAACGTAATGTCTGGCAGCAGAAGATGGGGGAAGATCAAGAAAGGAAGAGTTAGAAAACAATGGAATTTGTATGAAACGCATGAATAGTGACAATGGATTGATGTTCGGCAACAGGAACAGTCCAGTTCGATATGATGAACTGATATTTTGCAAATGAACGATTTACGATATGGTTTTCCGATTTTACTGAGTAACTCTGTAATTTCTGTTAAATACAATTCGGTTGCCCCACCTGTGTTCTCCTTCACTACACTACTACCTCAAGTTGTCAGTCAGTCATAATCAACATAGAAGAGCCTAGCATAAACGTGTATTCTCATTCAACTCATACTAAAAATACATTGAGAATACGGTCTAACAATGAATTGGTCTGTATGAAAGGAATACCAAAACTCAATATCTACGGGAAAGCAGACGACAGTGAGTGCATGCATGCATTAGGCGGTACTCAACATATCCAATCATTAAATGTGATTTTATCGCAAGCAGTCTAATCAGATAGTTTGCATCTACCATGATATGACTTACATATTTACTTTGAAAAACCCTAAACTAATGGGTAAACTTGAACTAACCTATTAAAAATATTTGTAATTTGAAGTGGTTAGTCAAAGAACGATTTTGCTTAAAAAGATCATTTTTCAATTACAGTTATGGAGGTCATTGTTTTCACACATTGAAATCATGAATGAATCATTGTTAGACCACCATTAGAAACGTGATCGAACTAGACGACCATTTTGTCCTGATATGGAACTCATCAGCGGTCTGCATTTACGACTCCTGCTACTCACAGGGTTTGAGGACAGGACCTTCGATCTTGAACGCGAACGCCTAACCTCTGAACTTCTGGTCTAACAGTGATTGATTCATGGTCTAAATGTGTGAAATCAATGATTTCCATAACTCTAACTCAAAAATCATAGAATGTCCTCACGAGTGACTAGATTCGTGAGGAAATTCTCTGAGTTCTAGTAAGAAGACGTGATCAGTGGAGTTTAATCCTATCCGGTGTAGGCAGTAAATACTAAAGACAATGGGTGAGGTTGTGCAAAATCCCTAGATTGGTCAGATATAGACACGAACACAGGTGGATGCCGGCTTAGTGGTCCAGAGGTTAGGCGTTCGCACGCAAGACCGTAGGTCCTGGGTTCAAATCTTGCAGGTAACCGGAGTCGTGGTGGATGATGAGCCACTGATGAGCTCCGTAACAGGAAGAAACGGTCGTCCAGTGTTTCCGGGTTTCTAATGGTGGTCTAAGAATGGTTGATTTGTGGTTTCAATATGTTAAAAAGATAAATAAAAGTATAACCTCGCATACGAATACACCAATTTAAGTCGGTACACTTTACAATCATGATCAAAAATTCAAAGATATGAAGATAAACAAAAAGGACAGCTAAAGAAAAGGAAACAAATGAGTGATATGATATTTTAGAGGAGAATTAATGTCTTTGCACAAATTAGATACATACCTCTAGTCACCGTTCCATGTCATGTCGAAGATCCTCATACACATGACTTAGATCAATAGTATATGATATCGTGAACTGATTGATTCACGTCTATGTAACGTGATCCTCCGCTTTTTAATTGTAAACCAAGTAACATTTCATTCCAGCATGACTAACATGCATCTTAGTCACTTTAATTAGTACAAATCCAAAAACTCATTACCCGACCGTAGCTGCTACCTCGACGCGGTGGTCGGGATTGCTTATCGTGAAGATCCGACCGAGCTATATTGGCTGGAACATATGTTACTGAAGGTTCTACCATGACAGGCAGGTCGATTGGAGAGCGATGGGACTAAAAGCAGCTACTCAAGGTCTGAGGGCGAAGTCGTACTGCTGACTGCAGAGGGGTGCAGCAGTAAAGCGTTTCCCTCGGACAACCAGCATCTGCAGCGATGCTGCCTTCTCACAAAGAAGGAAGGGGTAAGAAAAGGTCGACCCTAAAAATGACACACCTCACCCTACCTCACGGATTTCCGTCTCCGTCGGTAAGAGTGCCCACTAATGGCTTTTAAGAGCAGAGCTAATACTCATAAAAAGGCCGTGCGTGACCGGCCTCAAGCAGTTGTCCCTTGGGCTCTGCGGTCACTCTTCCAGGTCTCCAAGACCAACACTAATCTACCTGCTTTTTCAGGTCCCTCAAGAAACAACCTTCCACTGTGTGGGCTGCCGGGAAGTGACAACCGCCCTCATAACCGTAACAGCACACGAGACCAAATTGGTCAAAATCAAATCCTTCCGTAAACTCATTAACCGACTTATACTTTTTACTCACTGGAAGGATTCCAAACTTACATAAAACAACACAGTCTCACAGAGTATCACTAAACACACATTTGTATAGCACACTCCTATTTGAATGACAAATACTTTACGGGTGCTATATATATTATCAAGTTGGCAGATATCATACACGTTTTCAGGATTCGTGCCAAATAAGTAGTTAATTAAATTAGTCAGGTGAAATTTAGTTTTACAAGACTGTGAATGAATACAAATGGGTAGAAAAGTGCGTCTATTTCTTGTCTATGCACAAAATATAAACGCATTTACTGTGTATTAACATACATAAACTGTGTAAGTACACAAAAAAACAAGTTTAATCGATTACCACATTAAGTTTTACATTTTATTTATTTAGATTTATAAACATTGGTATGCAGGGGCATCACACAATAAAAATGAGGTTGTGAAAGGTGAGTTTTATAACAAAAAAATAAAAGTTGAATAGAAATTAGTGCATGCAAGTGACAATAATAATAATAATAATAACGATAATAATAACGGCAAAAGCTGTTCAGTTCTACTAGTTAAAGTTCTCCTTATTCGTATCAAGAATGGAAAAGATACAGAGGGACCACCACTGACAATAAATTCTGAGTCAGATAACGCATCCAGCCATTGTTGTATATAACTGTACAGCTTTCTTCCATACACCGACTATCTCTTCGCTTTATCCAATCAGTGCCATAGTCGTGCTGAGATAGTAAGTACTCAAGTGACCAAACTGAAGCAGGTGTTTTGCTTAGAGGGTCACTCTGTAAGACTTTGACCTGCAGGTTTAATTCATAAGGCAGTTGAGCAACGTCAGGAGTTGCAGTCCTATGGTCGCCAGTGACCGGAAATAGGTTCGTACGCTACTTGTTTCATGAGGATCCTAGAGCCCATATGCGCCAGTGGTTTTGAATCAGGGTCATTTTTACCCGTTTAGAGCGCTAGACAATCGCTTTTCATCCCCTCAACTTCGTAAACAACACCCAAACAACGAAAAGGCAGTGAGTAGGACTTATCTGGCAATGGCTATATAAACATAACTATATGAGAGCGTTTCGAAGGGAGGACAGGACTCTCCTTAACCTTCGCTATAACAGGGCATTTGGTGACCTAGTTCTATATATCTATGACGGACTAATCTTAGTTAATATGAGCAAAAATTAATAAACATTTAAATCAATGGTTTGTGCAACATTGATATGAGAAGTAATTTTTTTAAAGTCTGTGCTATGTATAATACATTGTAAATCCTACTCATCTCGTTATTGGTAGATTTGATTGATTTCCACTTGTGCACTATCCATTTTTTATTGTAGTCAACAACTTCAACTGTTCATCGAAAATGAACTGTCTTCCGGCTTGTTGTATTGGTCAAGTGTAGAAGGCGATTAACTTAAACAAACCATTCTACGAGTTTCCCTCATAGAAAAATATGTAGAGTTCAATCCAAACTTATCAATGACTGATTGTTATGAACAAAGGAGTTATCATTTAACTTCAGAAAAGTCTTATATTGTTTTATTCTAAGTCACCACATAGATTGCACTTCGTTATCCAACAACTAACTGATAACGAAACATGAAACGTAGATTAGGTGAGTCAAACAAACTTTCAGTATTTAAATCGACAGAGTTCTGAATGAATAAGAATATATATATATATATATATATATATATATATATATAGAGAGAGAGAGAGAGAGAGATCGAAAACAAATGACAGGTCGGCATTCTAGCTATTAACCACACTTCATGTATCGAACACGAAAGGCGATTCCCGGGCGATATAAGATGAAATAGACAGTTATTCCAACATCCTGAGATGGCACACAAAACAATTCAAAAAACCATCTCTCTAGATTCTCTATACATTTGAAATTCATATACCTACCTAGTAAAAGTTTATGCACTAAGCTTTATGCACTCTATCTAATGAAAGCTGTCACAGCTGACCACCATCGAACTATAATAAATGGAATTATAATGAGATCAAACTGCTAAAAAATACCTAAAACTTTGACCTGTAGATCCGTCGCTTAATTCTTTTTTATTTTTTTAGTTCAAACATTGTGAATAAATTGACTACATTATCCCTAATGCTGAAAACATTTTTTCAACCTTTCTCGTAGCAAAAGGTAAAATCAACCAGTGAAGTTGTACACTAAAAAGTATGATGTAGTGATTGTTATAAAGGAAACAAACAGTGTCAAAAATTGAATGTTAATGTAGTTGAGACAAAAAGAGTTCTGATAATTTTCATTTTCGCATTAGTTTTGACAAACCGAAAAAAGCTGTGCAAAATTGAAAAACCTATGACAAACTTTAATTTATGTGAAAAAGATGTTACACTTTGATTTTACATAAAGTTACAATTGGTAAGTGAAAGTACTTTTTTTTAAACTTTATTTCCGGTCTTTAATCATAATCATCAGTCAAACAAGGTAGAATTTCCTTGAATATTTCTTTCACAATAATTCGAATAGCCTCATCTCGATTGACAGAGTGATAGAGAGCGAGTTAAGCACTTTGATTTCGACCATTATGCACAACCACCGTGAAACCTATAATGCCTCAAATGGTTTGAGCAACCAAGAAATACTCTTAGATTTCAATGAACAGTACAACACAAGCTCTTTTTTACTTCATAAATGAATAAAAGCGAAGCTGAATCGATGTTATTTTTACTGACAATGTTTAGTTTCAGATATATATATATATATATATAGAACATAAAGACAAGTGATTCACTTGTATCGGTTGTTTGAAATGCACAAGCGAGTGGCCATCTAAAATCAGTAGCTAAGTGGGTAATGCAATGACGTTTAAAGTGAAACATACTACTCTACGTTCGAGTCCCCAGAGTGAACATTTAACCGTGTGACGCAGGTACAACCATCTGACGAGTCTCAAATAGGATAAGACACGCGTCCTGCCTAGAGTCAATTGCAAGCTACTATCCATCTTCGCTAATGAAGACAAGTGTTTGGTAAAGTGAGTTCGGTAAATAAACAGCAAAATAAAAAAATGTAAAGCATTACATGTTCACGACTGATGTGAAATCAGTAATTCACTACGCCTTAATTTTAATTAACTTAGATGGAGATGAAATTAAGCGAAGTAAATAGTGTACATGAGATGATCCAAAAAAAACTCTCTTCAGTTACTTTAATGTGCAATTCACAAGATAACTGACAGTCAGCCATACACTGTATACGAGAGTTAGTTGACGAAAACAGGTTATAACAGGCGGAGTTCGAACTGATGACCTAATAACCGGAATCTGAGTGCTCCGATGTCTGTTATATATATATATATATATATATATATATATATATATATATATATATATCATGATATTTTTTATGTAATCTCAATTAAAAGTACTATTTCTAACATACTTCTGAGTAGTTTAGCGTTCCAAAAATAGGTTTATCAAATATAGAAATACAGTAATAAGTTTTATATGCAAATTATTTTAGTTTTATACTTTTTGAGATTATTAAATAATGTGGGGTGATCCAATTGATACAAGCTGGGAGAGAGTTTAGTCATAACTAAGTGCCTGTCATCGTAGACAAGACTAAATGATGGGTGAGAAATTGTACCACAATAGACGGTATTGGAGGAAGGTGATTAGACTCTTAACCAAGAGGTCTCACTAAGCCTACATGACAAATGTACACATTATCAACGATATGTCTACCAGTTAATTTGGCTTAGTCAATTACAACTTTGAATTTACAACAGCGTCTCAGTGCTCATGTGGTAGTGGCAACTTGTGAACTGATGTACATATGTACGTAAGAAGTTCTACATTATAGCTGACTGAATGACAGCTTTTTAATCAATACTACGTCTTTTTACAGGCATAGTTGGTTAATCAGGCACGTTTGAATCACATGTCATAGAACATAGTATTGAAACGTTATAACGACAGTGAAGAACTTCACGTTAATGACATAAGGAAACACAATAATAATAATAATAATAATAATAATAATAATAATAATAATAATAATAATAATAAATATTTTCAGACAAAAAAACATCAAATCCATGATATAAAAATATGAAATCAACAAAATAGCTTGCTTACATAAAAAATCTTCAGGTTTAAAACTAGAAAAGGACCATATAACCAAAATTGCATGAAGTAATAAAAGTTTCACTTGTTTCCATTTCTCTTCCTATAAGGAAAATAAGAATAGAAAAGTTTGTTTGTTTTTTTTTCTGAGAATTCTCATGTATAGAAGAATACTGAATAAATCGTATTCATATATTGATTGAATAATCCAGATTACCCGACCGTAGCTGCGAACTTGACGTGGTGGTCGGGCTTGCCTATCGTGATGACCCAACCGAGCTATATTGGCTGGAACATATGTTACTGAAGGTTCTACCATGACAGGCAGATCGATTGGAGAACGATGAGACTAAAAGCAGCTACTCAAAGTCTGAGGGCGAAGTCGTACTGCTGACTGCACAGGGCTGTGACAGCAGTAAAGCGTTTCCCTCGAACAACCAGCATCTTTAGCAACGCTGCCTTCTCACAAAGAAGGAAGGGGTAAGAAAAGGTCAACCCTAAAAATGTCACACATCACCCTACCTCACGGATTTCCGTCTCCAGCGGTAAGGGTGCCCACTAAGGGCTTTTAAGAGCGGAGCTAATACTCTAAAAACCTTTCATAAAAAGGCCGTGTGTGACCGGCCTCAAGCAGTTGTCCCTCGGGCTCTGCGGTCACGCACCCAGGTCTCTAAGACCAACAGTATTCTAACTTCCTTTTCAGGTTCCTCAAGAAACAACCTTCCACTGTGTGGGCTGCCGGGAAGTGATAACCTCCCTCATACCCGTACCAGCACACAATCCAGATTAAAAAAATAAACACGATTACTTCTTCTAATCATGGATGATTTTTACAAAAAAGAGTTAATAATAACACCCGACACTGGTCACTCCTTAAATTGTTATCAACATAGAGTCTATTACAAATGTTCATTAGCCTAAGTTGTCATACAAAAACATTATCGTAAGCAGATAGGAATCATACAGAGGTAATATGTTAAGAAGAAAGACTAAACATTGATAGTGTATGTAGGTAACAATGTCAAGACTGGACTTGATAGTTTCAAAGAAATTGAGCATCAGGTGAGAAGTTGATAATAATAATAATAATAATAATAATAATAATAATAATAAGGTTATAAATTTTGGTGATCAGTTAGTCAGCTACAACGTAAAACTTTATGCGTACATACATCAGTCCAAGTTGCCATACTACATTACCACACAGAGATCGAATTGTCGATTCAAATCCCATAGTAGTAGTAGAAGTAGTAGAGGTATTAGCGGTAATGGAAAAGATTAGGGTTCAAATATATTGTGGTGCGCGCTACTTATAAGTAGTATATGACGCGAGTGAAAACGTAACGTCTGGCAGCAGAAGATGGCGGAAGATCAAGAAAGGAAGAGTGGGAACACAATGGAATTTGTATGAAACGCATGAATAGTGAAATGTCAGACAATGGATTGATGATTGATTGAAGATTTGCAAATTAACCGTTTACGATATGGTTTTCCTATTTTACCAATTAACTCTGTAATTTGCGATAAATACAATTCGGTTGCCCTCACCTGTGTTCTCCTTCACTACAATATGATACGAGGTATGTCTTATAAGAATCAATTTTTTTTAAAAAAGACAGTGAAAGAGAGACGAAAAAAACTTTTGGTGATATTCCAAAAATTATAATTATTTTATGAATATCGGTAATGCGATTTGAAAAGAGAACGGAAAGATGTTTATGAAGAAATACGAGAGCACAATGAAATCAGAAGGAAAATAGAGAGTGAGTACATTTTGGGTCAACTTAAATGATTCTGAGCTATTTACTCAAAGTTCCCGATTACTAGTTCAGATCATCTCTTAATGACTTGATTTTATGAACTAATCCCACGTCCTGTTTCGGATAGCCCTACCTCTCGTCTAACTCTCCAGGCAACATTGTGCGACCAAGTAATCAGCGGTCAGGCATATTAACACGTTTCAGCCAGCTTAGAGAAAGATTTTCGACTGATTCCTCACCTTTGCATAGTACTCTGTGCTTGACGTTAATGCTGCCTACCCAGATATTACACTCTACTTAAATAACGCTCCGAAGACGATCTTGATAAAAAAACCTACAGACTGCGATTATTTCCTACTTCGATTGACTACGCTTCATGGTCATGTAGTAATATGGAGTGCACTACTGTGCAATTTACTAGGCTACCGATTATAGATAACATGCTATACAGTCTCCTTCTCGCCCAATGTCGTTTCAGAAAACAAATTATGTTCTCTTTTTTTCATTGCATATCGAACGTTTTCTTTAAGCCTACATGACTATTATTTCGCAGTTGCGTATCATAATATTTTTTAAAATGCTTTTGTGCATTGCATAATTTGTCAGTTCTGTAACTCCAATCAAGGAGTTCAGATAAACCAACAGCTCCTAGTCCTATATAGCTATCTTTCATACATCAAAATCCCATCTTGTAAGCTTATCAAATCTTCTTTTTTCAACCAGTTCCAGTAACACTATAAAAAGTATGTTCTGATAATTGCTGGAATGATATTCGTAAAATATATCCAAACCACTGAAGCCAGTATTTTAAGACAATGACAAGAATTAAATTATCGTTACTGTGCCTAAACACACATTCTTGAACTTTTGTACATTAATACAAATCGAACAACAGATAGGTTTGGCTGTCTTTGGAAAGTCTTGAAATCGATGTTCGCTGTATATTCATTCCTTCATGTTTAGCACTACAAATATTATATTACTTATCATATTTGATTTCTTTAGACTGTGTCTGATGTATAAGTGAAAGTTGGACAGTTTTCAAGTTTGTGTACTTCGATATCTCGGTCAATACACTAACATTTTCGTACTATTACGCTTATTTAATGTTAAATTGCTGAAGACAATTTGTCAAAAGGTTCTGGATCGATATATCTGTTCATTTAGTACTTGTAAGGCAGTTGTATTAGTAATCTTAAAGGGACTAATATTTTTTGAGCTTTAATCTCATATCAATGGGTTACAGTGAGAGAGATTTAAAAACTGAAATAATCAAACTGTAAAATCGATCTTATATAGGGTTGGTACACATAATTAATTAATTAATCGACCAATTAGTAGTAGTAACCAATATTATTTATTGTTTAGTGCATTACGCTGATTACAATTTGATCGATATGTAAAACGGTTCACGAGAAAGGAGACGAATAATGAGCATAATAAATGGACTCAATAAATTTAGAGATATATGGAATGAATTGACTATCATTGCTTACTTCATATTAAGCCTTGGTAGTTTATTAATGAACAGAACTTGAGCTTACAGAAAACTTTTTTGAAACAATAGACAACGAAACAGACGACAAATATTCATCAGAAATGACCATCTATCTAAATCATTGACAGTTCGGAAGTAGGCTATGTTTTAAACATAATATTAAAAGATGTTTTCTGATTTCGGCTACGTCAATGTGCATCTACAAGTTTACTTGCTCATGAGAAGTAGGTTACAATGGCTGTACAAAGCAAGAACTCTCTAAACACATCTCAGAACGCTACCTGATAATGCTTTTATAGGAGGGAAATGTACGACAATTAGTGGTTGAATACGGGAGCCCCTCATCAACTCTCGGCACATTGTACCGATGGAATCTTCCTTCAAAATAATCTTTACAGTGAAAAGAATGGGAGCACAGGGAGGTTGAGTCTAAAACATGCACAGCTGAGTCATTGGCGATTCACCAACTCAAGCCTGAACACAGTGTGCAGTTGTCAGTCAGTCAGATGCAACGTAGAACTTCGTACGTACGTACAATAGTAACATATTTAGCTTTTCATGGACCGAATGCTTCGGTTTTGTTTTTGATTTTTATGATTATTTCGCACCTTTTGTAGACAGTAAACGACTGTTGTCTTGTTTGTGATTTTCTTCATGCTTTTTATCTGTTAAGCCGATCATTACCTTGCATACTCTTGACAAGCAAGTTAGTCACATGTCTCATTGTTTTCTAATCTATCGATCAAAACTATGCATCACTTTTTGACGTAATATTACTGTGGAGTTTCATTCTCTGAGTCGGATGGTTTGACTGTAGAGCTTTCATTGTTCTTCTGAATGACATAAGTGAAAACTTGAGGTAGAAGTGAAGTATTCGAATTTCTCTGCATATGACTCGTAGCTTGTCCTGTTAACCTCGATCTTGATAGAGTTTTGTCAACTGTTAACCCGTCACTGTCTGCCATTTTATTATGATCGAATCACCCCCCTTCGGTCCGATTCTTGATCATCAGTTAGTCTGTGATTTTACTGATTGGTCGATAAACTGAACCAATGTCGATGACCTGAGTGTCAAGCTTCTAAATATTCTCTAGTGCTCTTTGTACTCCCTCTATCCAGTATTTCAACATTGTTCCAATCGAATGTATGTTTACCGTTGTAGGCATGTATTGATGTAATCTATTTCTATTATACTACGAAAATATATTTAACAAATACCTACATATTCCAACGTTCAGTTTAAGCAAACGATTTTATCGACGATTTTCTTCGCTGAATTCTCCTTATTTTTACTCAGTGATGTAATGGGTTTCGTTCAAGCCGAAATAAATACGGTCGTATGTCAGTCAGTCAGCTACAACGTAGAAAGTCGTACGTATGTACATCGCTTCAAGTTGCCATACTACATTACCACACAGAGATGGAATTGTCAATTCGAATCTCATTGTAGTAAAGGTAGTAAAAGTATTAGCGGTAATGGAGAAGATTAGGGTTCGAAGACATTATCCAAGAAATATAATTCAGCGGAATAAATTTAGAAAATAGAAAGATAAAGGTGATGAGGAATTCAGAAGAACAGAATTCGAGCGAACATAAAGAATGGATGCACCTGCTATGTTTATATGTAGAGCAGATAAATGTTCACATACAATCTACCTTAGTTTACTACTAATAATGGTCATATACTTCCTATACTCTTTTCATCATAACTTGATAACCATCAAGTACATTGATTACAAGAATTACTTACTTTAGCAGAACGTATCGCCTCCTTGTTATCTTCCTAAATTAAAAAAAAATACACACCCAATGTTACAAATCAATTAACATAAGAAAAACGCTAAGACACTAATAATGTTAACAAGCCTAATCTTAAAAGTCTCCTTAGAAATAAAGAATTTGAGAATTTTTAGAAAACAAACATTACATATTTTACACTGTACATGACTTAAATGTGGTAACCGATTAGTAATTTTAAGTAAAATCATATTTTTTACTCATTAGCTTATTCTGTGACATTATTTATTTATTTATTAGTGGACACTTCATTTACATGACACAAACATTTATATACATATTTTATTCTTAATTTGGTCAAAGTTAGCCGACTAACTTTGGAAACAACGGACTAACAATAAACTTATTAAGCTCTCAACTATAGCTGTTACCTTGACGATGCGGTCAACACTGACCACTGTAAGGATATATGATCGAGCTACATTGATCGGAACACTAAACCTTCGGTAATAAACTATTTTTCAGGATAAATATTAGGGAAAGTTGAACATCCTGAACGGCTCTATCTGCAAGTATGATTTATATTTTTACTGTATACATATTGGAAACTTAAACTATTTCACTTTCGAGCTGTAGTTTAGAGCGAAAACTATTGTTGTTTCACTTTTCTCAATTTATTGCTAATTTATGGCACATACATCGCTTAATCCTCTTCTACTTATGGTGTACTTCTGCCTATATCATAGTTTCTTAACTCTGATGTGCGGTCAGAATTTCGAACGTATTATTGTATGAGTGATTCATACAATCTAACTGTATAGTTAGAAGCTCTCTGTTTGCTGAATTTTGTTCTATTCTGGCCATAGAGTGAGCTAGCGTGAGGAACTGGATTCAGGACCAACAGACCATTCAGTATTACTTCTTGCCTATTTTTCTTACATTTACTATGCCACAGATTGTAAATAAAGTCTAGGACTAGATCAATACAACTGTCTTGTTGTCTCAGTCCGATCTCATGAGTACCAAATAAAGTAAACAGGAAAACATGTCTATTTTCTTCGAAACGTTACCGGCTCAAACAGATTAATCAAATGGCAATCAGCTGATCGGAAGAACGAGAAGAAACACATACTGACATATATACGTGGGTATGAAAGTATGATTTTGCTAACGCATAACCAAAAGCTCTACTACTGTTACCTCCTTAAAATTGAAAATTGAGGGGATAGAAAAGATCAACGTTGAAAACAAACTCCTGTTTTCCTACAGATTTTAGATGCGAGAAAGATGAAGCTGACATATCAGAAAATATCCACGAAAAGTTTGCGGATACTAGCCTCATATATTTTACTCTTAGGTTTTGCAAACATGCTTCCAGATAGACAAGATATTTATTACCAATACCGTTACTTTTTCAGATCTATGAAGGATACTGCAAACATCTATGATGGCACCAAAGTTCATTCAACAGCAGTTTCTTAAAACTCTGAATATCTATTAGGGGGATAACAATATCTCTATTCGAAAGTTTGATTATTTATAGTAATACCAAAATATATTCTCTAACTGCCATATTGAGTAGTATGGAGTTTGTTGTATATTACTAAATGACTAAATTGTATTTATGGAAAAATTACCATGAACATAAAAACAAAACATAAGCACAAATAGTTATTGGAGAACATATTTGGCATGCGAGTTAGGATGTTAAAAAATTTCTAACTGACCATAGATATAGTAAGTACTATTAGTTTATGCATCAAGCATGCACTATTACTGTAAACATCAAATTTTAAGACTTAAGAAGTGGTTTTGAATTACTAAATTCAATGAACGTAAATGAAAAGAAAATCAGGGATTGTAGAACTTACAAATCGCTTTTTGTCAGTTTCATTGAAGAGTTGTTCTGATTCTTGACCCTGAATAAATCTCAAATAATCAGCAAAAAAGTTGAACGGCCCAATCATTACATTATGAAACGAGAATAAGTATCCACCCAGTTGCAGAAGACGAGGTCGACGACTTGGCAAAGTAAACAAAAATTGAGTTGTCTGAATGACCAAATAATTAGTTATCACAAACCATTACTACGTAATTAAAAGTCAAATTAACCAGAAATTAATGCGTCAAAAAGTAATTATATATATATAAGCTTAGTAGTAAAGATGGTACATAGTATTTATATACGGTTAGGGACGTAATAACTACCTACATTCATGGAAAAAAACATCTTGACCATATTGAGTTAAGCGGTAGAAAAAGGCAGAAATGTGCCTCTAGTAAATTGGCTGTTTGGAAGCCGTATAATCTAATTACCCTTCGGTTTATATACCTGAACTAATGATATTAATCGACAACTCACAACAAGAAAATGTACAAAGTCAGTGAGTTATTAATATCGTAACGTACAGATCCAGTGCCTTAAACATCAAATCCCATGTGTAAGAGAAGTGGTGTGTGAAGCAAATAGTGATGGTATATGGGGCGAATATATTGGTTAGTACACCGAACCATAAGATGTTTATTTTGGTAATCAATCTCGAGTCATGCATGCAACTAAAAGATAAACAAGTTTTCATGTCCCATGCAAAAAAAACGAAACATGCTAGGGAGGCCTGAAGCCCTAACTGTGGTTCCTTGTGAGTTTTTGGTATTAACAATTGAATCATGGGTAGCATCCACTGAATGTTTAGAACAACAGTAAGTAATAAACACATAAATTAAGGTAGGATCATTACTGAGGCCTTATGGTATAAAAAAACACTAATATCTAGACTTATTCCTACTTAGTAGAACTAAAGACTAATGAACTAGATAACTTTCTAGTAAATAAAGGAAGATGCATAAAAAACAATACGACAGACATTCCAGCCCCAACGATAATTCAGGCCAACCTAACAATGGAAACTCACTCAATGGCATGAAGCCTGTGATAGTCTTGGTCAACTGTTCCTTCCTTCGCCAATTTTACTCCATCGTTCATATTGAAAGCCAAAGATGACAACTTTTGAGTTTGAACCATTAGAGCCCTGGAAACAGTCTGTTAAAAAATATCAACATACGCAGTGATATCGATTTTAGGACTGTACAAAAACCTGTGAATATGCACTGAAGACAAATATGACATTGAGAAGATTAAAATGCCATACTGAGCAACAGACAACGGAAGGAAAACCATCATCAGGTATGCTGGTATGGCTTGAGCAAACATATGAATAACTAGACTAAAAAAGGTAAAGTCAGTTAATGGGAATTACGATCCATAAGCGAGATACAAAACCAAAAGTCCACTGAAGAATTCAAAAAGGTGACGGCGTTTGGAATTTTTTGTACATGGTGGCATGCATTTTTGCATTACACAGCCGGAAAGTAGTGTCAAAAGTTGGCATGTCAAGAATCTCCACTAAATTTTTTAATATTATATTGTGAAAAAGTTACATGTTCCGCATCAATGACAGTGAGGTATCGCGAAATATCCATGAAAACAGGAAAACACGAAAGATATAGACCGCGGGCGAAGCAAACACCAGCCTTAGGAATTTTAGCTTCATTAAACGCATTCAAACCTTCAAATTTGTTCAGAGGAAATCAGAGTTAAAATGATAAAAATAATTTTTTGTGGCTACAATTTTTTAGTAAGGTGTTTTTACTGGATTAGGTTACCGAATCCGTGCTTAATCCTCTTTTCCTGACATAGGTAAAACAGTAACCCTGAAAGAGCTCCAGGTGGACTTGACGCTTCAGTAACTTCATTTTTATTCCTTACAGTCATCAAAGTAGCCACAGAGTCTGGAAATGGTTACCCACGCTAGGTACTAACAGCGTAATTAAACTAGATGTTCACACCATTTCCGATCAACACTTATTGGCCACAAACACCAATACTAGTGATTCTGAAATACATTAGCATGTGATAGCAATACTATAGAGTAAAGCTGAATCTTATACAATTTTCGTTTTGACCTTTCCTTTATAACTTTTCTATATTTGTCTTCACTTCTTTTGTTGAGTGTACACACACATTTTGTTTGATTCGCAATTATTGTTACCAAACTGACCATAATTTCCGAATTGAAGTACCATCATGGATGTTTTTAGGGACGAGACTATGGTTTTACCTTTGTTTAATTTAGTCCATTCAACTTCAAAGACCAGGTTTTCCTGGTGGGATAAATGATTGATCTTTCGAAAGCCAGGACAGTTCTTTTTCTATCTTTAACGGCTAACATCGGAGATATTTAACTAGTATATTTTTGCTCTTTATGATCAGAGGATTATTTCTGTGTAGGTAAGAGTTTATATGGCTTCTTAAATTAATTGTTTTCTATCACCATTCTTTTATCGCTTTCTGTTTTGGGTTGACTGTGTAACTGCTATTGTGAAAGAGATTGAACATAGTGAGGAAGGCCACAATAACGTATTTAGCGGCAAATGAATCCCCAAAATAAAGTTCCGTAGGTCCTCGAGATTGCTGCTGGCCTCACCATAGTTGAGGACAATCAGTCACGCTTCTTCACCAGATCACTGTGGGTAGGCCATGCAGCGCATCGTCAATGGTGATCTAGGTGTGATCTGGTACACTCAACGAGAATGTGTGAGGTTATTCCCTATAATAACGTGACATGTGTTTATTTAATTGTGAACTTCGTAACTTCATTCATACTTTACCCTGTTCGCTTACTTTTACACATTCTATTCTTATCACTCTGGAACACGCACTTAAGCTTCTTACGATTAAGACGCATGAGCCCCAGGCATTTCAATTCATGCTGTTTTGGCCTAACAACATTGAGGCCTGGTTCCGCTGTGCAGGGGCAGACTTCCACATGCGCAGAGTGATGAACTCATATAATAATAATAATAATTTATTCTCAAATAACAAACATGTTACAAGAGACATGCTAATTTATAGGCAAGATCAAAATGTTAAGATTAGCAACATATTTCTTTTAAAACGGTATACAGTTACTGAAACATTTCACAAGATTCATTGGATTCCTAAGATGGAATGTACAATGCGAATAATTGGCGCAAGTTACGAAGGTTGCGTTACGACAATCATCTTATGGACTGAGAAACGATTCATAGTAGCGATAGGTTTTCATATAACAAGAATTGATGCGGTAAGTGTACAAAGGTCTGGTTGATATTCATCAGCTAATGATTTCACATGTTCTTGGGTAGGGTAACCAAGTCTACTGCAAATATCCAGACCAGTATATGAGGATTGGAATAAGGTTCTGAAAAAAGAGAAATAAAGAAAACGGGATGAGGAGCGGAACAGAAAATATTCTTGTTCGAAGCCAAACAACGGCTTCGCACGTACGTTTATGGATAAAACAAAGGTATGTTTACTCAGACTTTGTTAATATGCACAACTCCTTACAGTTAAACAGGTACGTTACACCTAGTATATTCATTAGTGATATTTCAGACATTTTAGAAAAAACCGTTCTCAAAAGTGGAGACCAATTCCGATGGACAAAGTTTAGAGTAAATTTTCCACAATATGGTTTGGGCAAACTAATGTTACTAGTCGAAGGCATTTCCTAACTATACTTTCTGTCTGAACTTCCCCAACTGGCGCAAGTTGTATTCGTCTAATTTCAATGTAATGTCGTTGATGCGCTTATTACATCTGCTGATTGAATTCTGGAGATCACTAGAACCTCCATCTTTAAGGCCTTCGTATTATAATTGTCTGTTTGCTCAATCTTCAGCATAATCCCGAATGATCAAAGACGACCCGAGCCCATCTAATACAATGTCTGCTTCTAGACAGCGAGAAACAGATCACCGCAATACTTATAGCACATCGTCCAAAACGTTCATGAAGCCCTGCATTTTCTCTTGCCCTAAACCATCTGTCACAAACATTCCTGAAAACTTTCCCGCCGACGCGCGTTAATATACTTGTTACCGATTGACAAAGCAGTCTTCTGAATACCATTGATGTGAAGACAATAATTCGTTATCCCGTAAACACTGGCACAGAAGTTTGCGTCCTTCCAGCGAACTCAAGTGATCAGCTACACGATCCAGCTTTCAGTCAATCGCGAAGTAAGGCGGAAGGTAGGCTTACCTTTACGTGCGTTCGCTCAAACAAGTGCACTGGATTTCCGTTGAGTCAGGCGTATCAGTGCCAAATATTGTTACAGACTCCCTACATTGGGAGTTTCACCTGTCTCTTTAAATATCTACTTGGTCTAAGTGTATAACCAAATACTTGTGGCAGCAGAAGTCATCTCTAAAACAACCATCATCACTTCTCTGGACTCCACGAATTTTTGCGCAAACTTTTCGATTGAGGAAATGCTACTCAAATTATTTACATTCCCATCGGCGAAGCGTAATTGACTCATTTGACACAGAAATCAAAAGGGTCCAGAGGAAATAAGTAAACAGTATTTGGCCATCCTTATTTTTCTCATGACGGTTGCCGGACAGCGAATCTAGATGTAGCACTTTTGGTGGAGAACTCCTGTAAATACATTCTGTCATTAGACACTTTCAGCCTTGTGTGAGGCCATCCTAAACTATTTTAGCTTAACGGGTCATCTGTTTAATATATGTCTTATTAATGCTCGTTCGATCTGTAATAAAAAGACAGATCTAGTCATGTTTGCGACTATGTGCCAACCGTCACATTATGATAATTGAAGCATGGACTTCCAGTAATATTGCTGATCTTACTATAATGATCTATTTCGCAGTGATAGGGTACAGGGAAGAGGCAGAGGATGCCTCATATATGCTCACTCTAGCCCAAAATCATTCTTATGTGATATATCGGAACTAAACAGATTTCCAGATTCTGTATGGATCGTTCTGAAACCCTCAAATGCAGTTTCCTTACTGTTCGGCTGTGACTACCGTCAGCCTAATGCACCAACAGGAGCTCTAGCATTACTGTCAGAAGTATTCACATTTGTTTCATCCCAACCGTTCAACAGCAAAGCTTTTTGTGGGGACTTCAACATGCCTGAAATCTCTTGGTTCCCAATCAAAGCACCTAGATGATTCGAATCATTTATTGAATGCTTAGGGCTTGGAGAGTGGACTCAACATGTTAGCGTCCCAACCAGTTATCAAAATACATTGGATTTTGTTGTCACCAGCAATCTCATTCCTCATACTGTATATGCTGGAAAAACGTTCCTAAGCAGCGATCATAATATGGTCATATGCAGCCTTGATATAGGAGCTACAACTATAAAACGTAAATCCACTACACTTTCGTAGGATTGATCGGGAAAACGTCCGGAATTGCCTCAGAAGCATGAGACATGGTTCCAGACTTCATAACTGTAGTGACTTGTCCGCATTATTAACGATGACTGAATTATGTGTCGAGGCAGAAATAACACGCACTAAAAAGGTAATTGCACAAGAGAAGCGTGCTTTTCAGCTGAAGAATGAATCGTACACACTTATAAGACTCCTTCGAAATAAAATTAAATGCTCCAAAGTGAAAGGGGGTAACATATTTATTAAGGACAACCAAGTGTATGAAGACCCTAAAAGTATCGCAGAGCTGTTTAGGGAACATTTTTGTGCTACATTTGTAGATGGACTTTCTACCGTAGCAGTTCAATTCGATTCTAATGGACGTATGTCGAACGCACCTTCCCTTAGTCGAATATCAAAACACAATAATTCTAGGAGAAAGTGGTCTATTTATATAAAAGAAATGGAAATACAAACATTTACCTGACAATTATTACGTCTTCCAAGTCGAAATTACTCTGATGAGTATCCGAGTTCAAAAGACTAGGTGAAGCTAGTATACTGCGACGATATCAAATCTAAAAATATGTCTGTAGCCATATTATATATCAAATCTGAACAGTATGTGTACAGTTCAGAAGCAAACATAAAAACTCCAATATAAGTACAAAATATAGAAATAATATTAATATACAATCATAAAATCTCAAAATGGAATCAAATAAAATACCAAAATGTCAACAGAAAGAGTCAGTCACACACCCAGTCACACAGTCACACAAATATATAAACATGGAGGGATTTTCCAAAAAACAAAACATTCAAAAAGGATTCTACAACATTGACAAACGAAAATCCAACAAATGAATCAAACGTGCCTCAAATTCCTTCCTGTGAAATCGCCAGTGTTGAATTTAATGTGCAAAATATTTCTAAGGCGATTACTACTCTGAAGCGCTCTTACATTGAAGGACCAGATGGCATCTCAGCAAGAATGCTGAAAAATGGGAGTAATTATCTCTGTGCTATTCGTCTATTTACTATTTACTGTTTACTATATCACTCTCCACAGAGTGTTACCCTACTAACTAGAAGACTACACATATCACCCCCACAATTAAATCTGGGACTACAGCGAATGCTGAAAATTACCGACCCATCAACATAAATAACTTCAGTAGTATCTAGGGTGATGGAGAAAGTAGTTAAGTCAGTGGTAATACAATATCTACTTAGTAAAAATCTGATATCGACCTCGCAACATCGGTTCTTGAGGACTAGGTCCTGTGACACGTGCCTGCTAGATTATTTCAATGATATTACGCATAAACAAGACAAAGGGCTTCTAGTATCAGTCCTTTTCTTAGACTTTAAGAAGGCTTTTGATAAGGTCCCACACAAAAGGCTTCTCCTTAAACTAAAGTCATTCGGAATCGGTAACCCACTACATTCATGGTTTGCTTCATTCCCAAATGGGCGCGAACAAATTGTTAAATACAGTGATTGTCTTTCATCACCAAGACCAATAACCAGTGGGGTTGGTTATCCAGGGAAGTGTCTTAGGTCCACTCTTGTTTCTAATGTACATAAATGATATACGTAATACTATAAAATTTGGAAGAGCATACTTATGTGCTGATGATCTGAAAATATTGTACAGCTGTAAGCCTGAAGATCTGGGCGAAAATATAGTCAAGATTCAGAGTGCTCTTGATAATTTAACTACCTGAAGCGACACATGGCAGCTGCCGTTTAACCATGAAAAATGTTGCAACATGCATTTTAGTAAACATTACCATGAAATATCACTCTACTTACATAAATGTAGGGTTCAGACATATATACGAGCGCATGATCTGGGTATTCGTTACTACAGAAGCTTCAGATTCGCAGAACATACCTCAACTATTATCTCTAAATCCAGACGACTAAATGGGTTTATAAATAAGAATTTCTTGACAAGTGAGGCTAAGCTTACACTCTTCAAAATGTGTATAAGGCCCTCACTTGAATGTTGCTTACTCATCTTTTCAAACGTGAATATCATGGACAAGATACGAGTATAAAATGTCCAAAGAAGCTTCACCCGGCGACTGCTCCGATGGAGCCATAACCTAAACTACACAGAAAATGCAAGCATCTTTCCTTAGAACCTGTATGGCGCCGAAGTCTGAAACACAACCTAATACCTCTCTATAAACTGATAAATGATCTCTCGTTCATAAAATACCCCCCAATTATGAACCACAACACTGCTTACAGACTTCAAAACAACGCATATACACAATTAACGGCAAAACACAAAAATCATTTCTTTGTAATACGATACAGTCTATTGTGGAACAGGTTACCAATTACTATTCGTATTTGTGACACAATTATTAAGTTCAAGAAACAAGTAATGCTGTTGTTAGACTCTAAAGAGATTTATCGACTGTTCCCGGAACTCACACCGAGTCCCGAGGCACTCTTTTATGGTCCACCAAATATTTAGATAAACATTGGAAACTAATTACAGACTATAAACATATTATGCCCGCTTTACCATCCATACAGGTATCACGAAATGATAGACAAATCCCCCTGATCCTTTTAACAGTAATAGGTTACGCCTTTAAGGTGATTCCCTTGACTTTTCTCTACATTTAAATTTTATGCATTATTTTCATATCTTCAAAGCAGTTTTAGTTTTATTTCTAGTAGACAGACAAATTGAAAAGCCTGTAGATGCTGATCAGCTACTGTCAATTACAAAGAGCTCAAACTCCCTGTAGCATTGTGAGTTCCTTCTTATTTAAGTACTAACAGTTTAGTGAATTTTTATTTTCCCAATTCATTAGCATCCAAACACCTTGCCTGCTTATCAACATATCACTTTTTTCATTAATTTTAAAATTATTCCAACTCTCTTTTCTCTTTCTTCTTTTTTCAGCTCCCTGTCCTTCCTATCTCCAGACTACCTATTTACTGATACATACCTTACAATTTATACCATTGGTTTACTTAAACAGCCTAGCATACTAAGTGGATATTTTGTCTTTCATACAGAAGGCAAAGTTGTCTGAATTGCTTGTAACGTAGAGCCGGTAGAGAAAGTGAATTCCGATAAGGTGTACAGAAAATAGAAAGTAGACTATAAAACATTATTTACAATCAACCATTAAATGTAATAGAGCCTAACATCACAAAAGGAGGGAGGGTGGTTTATCTGACCAGCATTCATGACGGCGGGACGATAGCCTCAATCTAATGATGCCTGTGTGGCAGAACATTTTGTTTCCTTACGGCTCCTTATGATATAGCAGGATGTAACAAATCAGTGATATTGGTGTTACTTTTCCTTGTTAACCTCGTCTACGACTCATGTCCTTAAACTTGGACTGGTTTTAACTTCCTACCAAGAAATCCTATGACAAGCAGATCTGGGCAATTATACTAAAAAAGAGCTCACTTATTATTATTATTATTACTTAGTGTTCTAATAAAAAGACGTCTGAGTAGACATTCCTTTGTTTTATCCAAAAACGTATGTGCTTAGCCATTGTTCGTTTTTAAACAAGAATATTTTCTACTCTGCTCATCGCCTGGTTCTCTTTATTTCTCTTCTTTCAGCCCCTTCTTCCAATACTTATGTATTGATCTGGATATTTGCCGAAGACTTGGTTACTTTACCCAGGAGCGTGTAAATTTATCAACCAGTTCTTGGAACATTTACCTCATCAACCTTGTATTGTTTCGCAGTCATTAAGAAGCTCGTCGTAACGCAACTGTCGTAACTCGCGCCAATTATTCGCGTCGTACATTGTAGAGTCTGAAAAATAATGTTTAATTTTATGTGAAAACTTTTAGCCATCTAAATGGAGCCAATATATCTTATGAAATATTTTAGTAACTGCACACCGTTTTAAAAGTCATATGTTGCCAATCTTAACATTTTGATCTTGCCTGTAAATTGGCGTGCCTCTTGTAACATGTTTGTTATTTGAGAATAAATTATTATTATTATTAAGAGGTTGCTCAGTTGGATTATTAATGAGTCTTGTTCTGAGTGCAACTTAACGCCAACAGGAACAGTTTGATATAAATACATTTTCAACAAGCAATTACAAAAAGGGTCAGTAGATAGCAGAGTTCCTGGGTGCGAAAAAATCAAAACACAGGTTTGGATTTGGGCGTAACTATTAAGGAAATCTAGATACGCGTCTTCCCCAGTTGATATCCAAAACGTGTTCTGGGTAAGTAACGATTCTATTATTAATCATAAATATAAATAAACATCATTACCTAAACAAGATTACAACCTTTATTCCTTCTATATTGAAAAAAGTGTTTCCAATTCTGGAAGAATGCTCCGATTTCCGATCCACATGGCACCCTTCCAGTCTGTGTCCATGCTCCAGCGGCCAAAGGGACAACATCAATATGGCTGTCACCATAATTAAGTATGAACTTAAACAACTGAATGCAGTTGTGAAGGAAACATAGAAACTCAAAAAAGGCACAAAAAATAGAAAATGTAACAAAATACAAATATTAACATTCCGAAATGGGAATAAACAGACCACCAAAATGTAGAACAGAGAGAGTCAATAAGAACATACTACAAATGTATATATGTGAGGGTTTACCCAAACAAAGCCTTTCAAAAATGATTCTACACTTGCCAGCAAAATCCCTCCTAATACTCTTGGAAACACCAACTGAATGGAAGAGTAATCATAAGTAGTACATATAAACAATATATGCTCGATATAGGCAAAACAGATTTTACACAGTCAGTTAATCACGTTATGTAGTGCTTTATTGTAATTGTAAAAACTAATAAGTTAACGTGTCACTATGTTTTTATTCCAGCAAATTTGCGGAAATTAGAATGAAAGTTGCTTGATCTGACTTTCTTGATATTTCCTTTAAGGCCAAGTTGTTATGTTGGTGCGAAGTGAGGTAACTACATTTCAACATTGTTCACATAAAATTAGTTTTCTACTTCTGGAAAATTAATTTTATCGACCAATTGTTTTTCCCAAGACACACAACTGATGAATCACTGTAAATGGAAAGTTAATGGCATTAACTGACTTAATTTATTTGTGGTGGTCAAACATCACAAACTTATGAAAATCTTGGAAATATTCAAGCATACTTATCCATAGGTGTGTACTGGTATACTTGTACGAATAAAACACAATTGCTGAAATGGAAACATTTATTACTGAACTCAAGTCTGACAATAATTGTTATATTGTACTCATTTTGTTTAACTGTGCTAAAAACTACCTCTCGCGCGCTAAGCGTGTCACACACATTCCGCTTCTCTCCTCGGTGGTTGCTAGCCTCACCTGTATTCTGATCTTGATATTGTTTTAATGCCACGAGGACAGCGATAAATATGCTTCTTCGTCCAGAACAGTCTTTTCTTTGACTTCTGAGTTTATCGGAATTTAATCTAGTAATCCCACGAAGAAATATATTTATATTAACTCACTATAATTGGCGAGCGACGACTTCGAACACGCATCAGATATGGCGAGTCTGTAATTTTTCTATCCAGCTTTCTTACTATTTTAGCTGTTGTGTAATATATACGGATATTTTCTTACATGTATATTATAACTACAACAGCATTCGAAAATGGTGGATAGACCCAAAAATGACGATAACCTTGTAGACTCCCAAATAGAGGTTCTTAATTGCCGACCTGTCGCCTTTATTCCCCACGACCCAGAGGTCTGGTTCGCGGCATTGGCATCTCAGTTTGGGATCCACCACGTCACCGACCAGCTGCAAATGTTTGCTTACGACCTGGAGTCTCTTCCTGAGCACCACATCGCTGCCGTCTGTGAGGTTTTTCTCAACTATACAGTTCCTAATGTCTACGATCATTTTAAACAGGCGATCCTCAGACATTTTCTCCCATCGAGGGAGGGACGGTTGAGAACATTATTAGCACGTCACCCCCTAGGTGATGCTAAACCGAGCCACCACCCCACGTGCCTGCAGTCCATGGCTGGGCCCACGACGGCTGACTTTGACATAGCCGAACATTTGTGGCACGAAGCACTACCAGCTCATGTGCAGCCAAATATCACTGCTCTGCTCGAGGATACGCCAATTAACCAGGCTGCCACCATAGCAGACAGGATCATAGCCTGGATTAGCTTGCGAGACAACTACATAATTGCCTCCACATCACACACGAACGTTGATCTCGATGCTAATTACCCTCAGGCTCAAAGAGGCAGGAGATGTTGTATCCAAAGCCGTCCCAGATTTCGAGTTTGTTCTCTTGTTCCTGAACACCACGTCCCAAGAGTCCGCTCTTGATCAAGAAAGGCTGCAAGTACTCGCCCCTGGCGGGCATCATCCAAGCCACGCTAAAAGGCGGCTGTGGAAGTGAGTACCGGCTGGTGCTGGTTCCACCAGACTTCTAGGTCTGATGCCCGTCATTGTCGAGCCCCCTGCTCATAAAAGGCGGGAAACTTCAAAGCCGTCGAGTAACGGCGGCCGTACTCGTCGGCCCCTCACCTCAGATTGGCTGCCCATTTTAAGTGCACGATTTTCGCGCCAACACTAGGCATCTCGTTGAAACGGTTGCCCAAGTTTCTGTCGTACCACTTGGTAGCATTATGTATTGCTAGTTGATTCACGTAGGCTGCGGCTAATCGATAATTCGTCGAACAGCAAATTCACGAGCTTTCGAGCTAAAACAGGTGCGTACCGTATTACAGGGGTATTTCGCTCGCGTGATGGCATTTTCCATGCTTTACTCGAAAAATTTCCCCAGCTAACTAAACCACCGGAGGAGAATCTATCGGTGACTCACCATGTGGTACACCACGTCGTCACCCGCGGACCATCAGTCACGGAAAAGCCCCGCCGACTGGCACCGGGAAAATTATACTTCGCTAGACGTGAGTTGGACAATTTACTAGCTAGTGGTATTATTCGTCCCTCTCACAGTCCTTGGGCCTCTCCACTCCACATGGTTCTCAAAAAGGATGAGATAAGTTGCCAACCATTAAATGTAGTAACACGTTTCGATAGCTATCTCCTCCCCCCACATACAAGACATCACGACATCTTATAAGGGCATGACTATCTATTCTAAGATTGATCTGGTACGACCATATCATCAGATCCCAGTCACTCTTGGAGATATCGAGAAAATGGCTATCACAACTCTTTTCGGTCTTTTTGAGTTCCTACGAATGCCATTTGGATTACGGAATGCTGCTCAAACTTTCCAAAAGTTTATCGATAGCATAGTACGAGACTTCGATTTTGTTCACGTCTATATTGATGATCTGCTAATCGCATCATCAAATGGAGATGAACATCATCAACATCTTATATTCTTATTCCATCGTCTTTCGGATAATGGAACAATAGTTAACCCAGACAAGTGTGAGTTGGGCAGGGAACAAATAAAATTCTCGGGTCACATAATTGAGCATGAGGGTATTCTACCTTATGAAGATAAAGTACGTACAGTCATGGAGTACACTGTGCCGTCCTCACTCAAAGAAGGGAAGGCTTTTCTTGGTTTGATCAACTTCTACCGACGTTTTATTCCTCACGCAGCAGAACTGTTACGAATATTAACCGACTTACTTCGCGGTAACCCACGCGTACTGCATTTTTTGAGATTAAGAAAGCTTTAGCTCAAGCCGCGCTTAGTATGGCGGATGATGCATCAGGTTTTGCTGAAGAAGTCGTTTTGAAACAGAACATCTCGGAGAGCTGGCAACCTCTCGAATTTTTTTCACGGGAGATAGGCGTCAAATTGAAATTCCGAAAGAATAATGATTTGTTTAAAGAATGGTTCTTTTAATAAAGAATAAACATAAATTGGGTATAAACCTCAAATCATGAGATGAATACGGCATTTAACGCTTCTGCATGTCTGTAAAGAAAAGGGGTTATTATAACGATAAATCAAAGCGTGAATACAACATACTGTAACACCTTTTAGCTCCGTTTCATAATAACAATATTTAAGTGACAACGAAACAGAGAGAAAGACAGACACAACACAGAACTTCGTACCTATGTACATCAGTTCAGATTGCCATACCACATTAGCGCTGAGACGCAACTGTCTGTTCAAATTACATAGTCGTAGAGAAAGTAGATGTATTAGCAGTAATAGAGAAGATTAGGGTATAATTCAGTGAGATAAAGTTGGAAAGAGGAAGATAGAGACTATGAGGAATTCGGAAGGTTAGAATTTCAGCGAACACTAAGAGTGGATGCACCTGCGCTATTGCAAACGATTTTGAGCCATGTTACTCAAGGTCGCCAACCATCGGTGACATAAGTCTGGTGGACCCCAACCACGTAGCCTACATCCACCAACATGACTCAACCCGCTTGCCAATGATTTCATAGATTTCTGCAATGTTTTGGTTTAGCTACCCCTAGCTTTATTCCAACCTACTCCTACACAACAAAACATAGCCCGTCGCGACAGTCGGTGGTCAGGCATACGTAATACATGTCCGAAACATCTCAACTGATGAAGTTTCAAAACTTCATCTATTGATTTGCCATCCTTATCTAGTATTCGTTTCCTAACGACAGAATTTCTTATTCGGTCGTCCCGGGAGATACAAGCAACGCCCGTAACAGCACGCGAACTACCAGCAAACGATTAAGGGATATGCTGCGTTTAAACAAAGATTCAGAGAACTAATAAAACAAGGAATAACTACCATAAGAGTTGAGAGAAGGTAATTATAATAATAAATACAATTCATTTACAATAATTTATGCAAATATTTTTATATACATAAAATTTGTTACCTGATAGTATAGTTTTTCATCCATAAAAGTAGACGCAGTTTTGTCTCTTATATGCATCGGAGTATTAGTAGTTTAGAATGTAGTATTCGAATGAGTAACTCTCACAGTTAAACAGTACATCTTTCTATATGCACAATTGTCACAGAGATGAAGAAAGGGAAAACAGTGAATTCCCTAGAATGTACTACAGTGGAAGTAACATTTCTTATTTAAATATTAACAAAAAAAGTAATGTTTCAATTTTCAAGTGATTAATTGGGAAAAACGTTCAAAAAAACATTTTGAGATGGTGGAGAAAACTTGTAGCTCAGGTGGATGATTGAGAACGAAACACCACCACAAAAAAACATTTCGCTTTACAATCAGTAAACTAGAAGAAGACGAAACATTTATAGAATCGATACGCAAACCTGCCTTTCTAATACATAGAGACCTAATTTACTTGGTATGACTCTCAAGAACATAATTTCCCACTGACCAGTGCTTACTTATTCTGGTTTTGAGTTATCACCTAAGTTTCACATTTTTTTAAAATTCACTTTCGTTTCTCAGTAATCGTCAACAATAAGCGATTGAGGCTATGATGAAAGAGGTTGATGATTGCGTGCATGAGGTAATTCCTCATACTTACGTACTTACTTACGCTTGTTACCCCCAATGGAGCATAGGCCGCCCACCAGTTTTCTCCAACCAACTCTGTCCTGGGCTTCTCTTTCTAGTTCTTTCCAGCTTTTGTTCATTCTTCTCATGTCTTTTCTCATTTCTCGACGTAATGTGTTCCTTGGTCTTCCTCTTTTCCTTTTGCCTTGAGGGTTCCATGTGAGGGCTTGTCTCGTGACGCAGTTAGGTGCTTTCCGCAATGTGTGTCCTATCCACTTCCACCGCTTCTTCCTTATTTCCTCCTCCACTGAAATCTGGTTTGTTCTCTCCCAAAGTAAGTTGTTGCTGTTAGTGTCTGGCCAACGAATCAGAAGTATTTTGCTTAGACAACTGTTAATAAACACTTGTATCTTCTGGATGATGCCTTTCGTATTTCTCCAGGTTTCCGCTCCATATAGTAGAGCTGTCTTGACATTCGTATTGAAAATCCTGATTTTCGTCATTTAGGTGTTATTTTCAATACTACGTTCAACAAAGAAGTTAGGAGATTAGTTTTTCGAATTGCTGTGAAACTGAGTTACAATAACCTGTTTATTAAATTTCTTCTCAGGACTGTTATAGGTATTAAATAGTATTCAGTATTATATATTATACTGTTTGGTTTGCCGGCACCACTTTAGGATTTGAAGAACAGTGAAAAATGGTACAAAGTTAATAAATCTATTTTTTGGAAGGCTAAACACTGTAAATTCACATCTTGTTAAATAGCATGTCAAGAACTCAAAAAAAGACGAATGACTGGAAAGATGGTATAGACATCAGTACCAACTGAGTCGAATGATAACCAACTAGAACTAACGCTTCAGTAAACGGTAATATGTTGATTTCTTAGTGACATCTTATGGTATTGTGAGGCTTCTTAGTCATAAAATCAGTGTTCTTTTTATTGTTAATGGACTGTAGGAATATATTTCAAATAGGTTGATGTTTAAGGAACTGCATAGCTCCATAATAATTCCTCATTGTTATTTAACACAAAATGAAATATAAACTGTGTATGACTGAAAATTTACAATTGTTCCTACGATTTCACATATCATTTAACACTTGAATTTCAAGAAAACCGGGCACAGAATTGTTAGGATATTCATCCAATATCATAAGAGAATTATTAGTCGATTCCTATTGGTTAATTCCTACTGGTCCATTTCATGTTCGTCCTAGATATCAATGTCACCTGCTCCAATGTTGTTTCTTATTGGTTGTTCTGACTATCAATGTCACTTCAAACGTTACTTCCTATTGGTCGTCTTAACTGTCAATGTCACAGACTTCGATGCTGTTTCCTATTCAACCTAAATGTATAAATACGCATTATCTGTAACATTCTTTGATTAGAACCAGGACCCGGTCCCGGATCCCTAGTCTGGGATGCTGATTCTCTTCTGGACTCGGGCCTCGTACTTTCTGGATGCTTGTAGAATATAGGTTTTTCTTCATATAAAGTCTTCTTATTTTTACTCGATGTGGGGGTTGGGATAATCGGATTGAATAGCATGTTGTGTCGCCGGATCCTCGATCCTCGCTCTCCTTTTTCCGACTAGGTAAACTCGTAATAGTTCAAGCACATCAAAATGACGTGTTTATGTGCAGGCGTAACAACAATGATACGTGTTACTAGATGATGCTCCACTAATGAAGCACTCAACTTAGAATTAATAATGTGCCATTTAAGCGCAGGTCTAGCGATTTTCATAGCCAAACTTAAGGACTGCTATTTACTTTGAAACTAGAACGAAGCGTTTAATTATCGCTGTTCAAATTTCATACTACCTAAATGCTGTCTCTCGACTAATTATGTTACTGTACAGTGGCCGAGTTCACCGAAACTTTTCTCAGTAGTCATGACTTTTAAAATTACAGAAATGGTTGAAAATTAATGATTACTATCATAAAAAAATAAATATTGGTGATGTAATTTCAAAGAACTGACTGGATTTTGCAAAATTTAGTTTGAATATGCATTATATAGGTTTGATTAAAATGCTTTTCAAGTTTGAATTCATTTTAATGTTAAGTTTAAGGCTATACACTACTGAAAATTTCTTATTCAAGTACAAAAAAATTTCTCTAATGTTTTTTAGTTCCTAATATTTCGAAAGTTAATATTAGTCTAAAATGAATATGATTTTAAAATTTATGAACATATGTTATCTTTTAAGTGCTAAGCTTATCGGTTAGATTTCAAATACCGATTGAATACAAATATTATCGAAGTCTCACAGATGTTTCTACAACAAAAACTAGTAGTGTGGTGCGCGCTACTTATAAGTAGTATATGACGCGAGTGGAAACGTAATGTCTGGCAGCAGAAGATGGGGGAACATCACGAAAGGAAGAGTGGTAACACAATGGAATTTGTATGAAACGCATGAATAGTGACAATGGATTGATGTTTTGCAACAGGAACAACAGTCCAGTTCGATATGATGGACTGTTATTTTGCAAATGAACGATTTACGATATGGTTTTCCGATTTTACTGAGTAACTCTGTAATTTTCGTTAAATACAATTCGGTTGACCCACCTGTGTTCTCCTTCACTACAGTACTAGACGTTTGATTTGTATCTTAAAGACATCTACCGTATCTAAAATGATTGAAAGATATCATAAGAAAAATTCAACAATAGCGACGTATTCATTGAAACTCATCATGTAAACCGAATGATAATATCACATATGCATCCTTCAGATTTAACTGCCCCTTTCATCAACAATGTGATGAGAAGTTTTTAGTGACTATACTAGTTTATCTACAAATAGACACCAACACATATACTCTTAAAACAAGTCATATTGTGATGTGATCTACTTATAAGTAGTACATGACGTGAGTGTCAACGTAATGTCTGTCAGCAGAAGATGGGGGGGGGGGAATATCAAGAAAGGAAGAGTTAGAACACAATGAAATTTGTATGAAACGCATGAATAGTGACAATGGATTGATGTTTTGCAACAGGAACAACAGTCCAGTTCGATATGATGGACTGTTATTTTGCAAATGAACGATTTACGATATGGTTTTCCGATTTTACTGAGTAACTCTGTAATTTTCGTTAAATACAATTCGGTTGACCCACCTGTGTTCTCCTTCACTACAGTACTAGACGTTTGATTTGTATCTTAAAGACATCTACCGTATCTAAAATGATTGAAAGATATCATAAGAAAAATTCAACAATAGCGACGTATTCATTGAAACTCATCATGTAAACCGAATGATAATATCACATATGCATCCTTCAGATTTAACTGCCCCTTTCATCAACAATGTGATGAGAAGTTTTTAGTGACTATACTAGTTTATCTACAAATAGACACCAACACATATACTCTTAAAACAAGTCATATTGTGATGTGATCTACTTATAAGTAGTACATGACGTGAGTGTCAACGTAATGTCTGTCAGCAGAAGATGGGGGGGGGGAATATCAAGAAAGGAAGAGTTAGAACACAATGAAATTTGTATGAAACGCATGAATAGTGACAATGGATTGATGTTTTGCAACAGGAACAACAGTCCAGTTCGATATGATGGACTGTTATTTTGCAAATGAACGACTTACGATATGGTTTTCCGATTTTACTGAGTAACTCTGTAATTTTCGTTGAATATAATTCGGTTGACCCACCTGTGTTCTCGTTCACTACAATATGAACGCCATATTGAAAAATAATGTTTATTAAAAAAAATTTTAATGATTGTTGAACAATGAAAACAAGAAAAACCACAAAACGGAATTTTATTTAAAAAAAATGTTATTATACAATCATTTGGATTCATTTTACAATTTGTCAAACAAATTAATGTACATAATTATTATTAATGGTATTGAAAATGTAGAATATACATGATTATTATTCAGAGCTAAAAATGTTGCAAAATTACAAAGATCTTTTTTACAACATTTTATACTATTTTGACGACATTCTTTTAATGAAATTAATGGACATGATTGAACACACGATCTGATAATACCTGTTTGAGTTTTATTTACCTGTCAAAAGAAAAAAAGAATATGAATGAAAGTACGAATATGAATTTAAATGTTCATATTTAGTAATAAATTGTAAAGAGTTTTTCTATTTAACTAGAAAGAAGGATACCTTATGAAAATACCAAAAAAAGCCGATCTCAGCAGGTGTGAGAACCAAAGAGGCATCACTATTCTTTCAATACCAGGCAAAGTCTTCAACAGGGTATTGTTAAACAGAATCAACGACTTCGTAGACGTACAATTTCGAGACTAACAGGCTGGATTTTGTAATGATCGATCGTGTACTGACCAAATCGCTACATTATGGATCATTGTGGAACAATCAATAGAATGGAACTCACCACTCTACATCAACTTCATCAACTACGAGAAAGCATTCGATAGCGTGGATTGGAAGACACCGTGGAGGCTTCCTCAACACTACGGTGTGCCTGAGAAAATAGTCAACATCATACGGAATTCTTATGATGGATTCAACTGAAAAATCGTGCACGGAGGACAGCTGACAAACCCTAAACCCTAACCCTAACCCGGTGTCAGGCGAGTTTGCTTACTCGCACCCTTCCTCTTTCTCCTGGTGATCGACTGGATTATGAAGACATCAACATCTGGAGGGAAGCACGGTATCAACTGGACAGTTAGGACGCAGCTGGACGATCTGGACTTCCCTGATTATCTGGCTCTTCCATCGCACACGCAACAACAAATGCAAGAGAAGATGACCAGTGTAGTAGCAGCCTCTGCAGCAACAGGTCTCAACATACATAAAGGAAAAAGCGAAATTCTCAGATGCAACACAACATGCACCAGCCAAATCACTCTTGATGGAGATGCCTTGGACGACGTTAACACCTTTACACATCTGGGCAGCATCATCGACAACCATGGTGGATCCGATGCAGATGTGAGGGCACGGATTGGCAAAGCGAGGTCTGCATTTCTACAATTGAAAAATATCTGGAACTCCAAACAACTTTCAACCAAAACCAAAATTAGGATTTTCAATACAAATGTCAAGACAGTTCTACTGTATGGAGTGGAAACTTGCAGAACTATCAAACCCATCATCCAGAAGATAAAAGTGTTTATTAACAGTTGTCTAAGCAAAATACTTCTGATTCGTTGGCCAGACACTAACAGCAACAACTTACTTTGGGAGAGAACAAACCAGATTTCAGTGGAGGAGGAAATAAGGAAGAAGCGGTGGAAGTGGATAGGACACACATTGCGGAAAGCACCTAACTGCGTCACGAGACAAGCCCTCACATGGAACCCTCAAGGCAAAAGGAAAAGAGGAAGACCAAGGAACACATTACGTCGAGAAATGAGAAAAGACATGAGAAGAATGAACAAAAGCTGGAAAGAACTAGAAAGAGAAGCCCAGGACAGAGTTGGTTGGAGAAAACTGGTGGGCGGCCTATGCTCCATTGGGGGTAACAGGCGTAAGTAGTAAGTAAGTAAGTAAGTTTTTCTATTGTAGTGTTTTAAACGCTTAAACTTCTATTTCTTATTTTTCGATGCATTCATAAATGTTTTCATAAATGCATAAAATGGTTTTGAGTAGAACTGCTGACAACTTTTTAGCTCACTATCGCAATTGACTGGTTTTTGTACGCAACTAAAAATCAAATTCCAATTTTTCTGACAGCGAATTCTATAAGCAGGATAGAAAATTGAATCTTCTATAACCAATCTTACATAAGTATTCTACGTAGAATATGAATAATTTTGTTGATGATAAATTCATTGTAATTATTTATCGCTAAAATAGATGTTGGAGTTCTTCAGATGGTCGAGAAGATTTGTAGCTCAGGTGGATGATTATGGTGGCGGTGGTGTTTGGTTCTCTGAGCTGAATGTTTTGGTAGTGAAGCTTTCATTGTTCTTCTACTGAACAACATCATCAGAAGCACAAACTTCTTCAGATAGAAGTTCTGCGTGTACAATCAACTAGAACTAAGAGAATTTCCTTTCCTAAAAATATTTTATTGAAACTTGAGTTGATTTTTTAACATTGTTTCACAAATTTCTCTAAACTACAATGATAAAAGACACTAGAAAATGAAGCTGCTTATGACACACTATTTCTGATTTAAAGAATGAAGACATGAAATTCAGCCAGGTAATGAAGTAAATCAAATGGAAAAAATATTCATTCATTGCAAGTAAAACTAAGAAACGATTGCACGTTTAGAAGATGGGAAAAATTGTAAATCACTGAAATTCCAGTAACAACATTCAATGCTTAGTTTTTATAACGCAACAGATTTCAAAGTTAGAACTAGACAGTTTCAAGTGACCAAAACTCCAAAAGTCATAAGCCTCAAGTAAAAATTGTAATGAAATGTAATTAATTTTGAAAAACAACATTTGATCCGAATTCGAATATATTGATGAGATTATTTTATTGTATTAGGAAATCAGACCTCTTTAAATTGATTATTGATGAGCTGTTCGAAAAAGACTGATGGGATCACATGACTAGGGTGATGTGTTAACAAATTCGAAGAATTGCATTTGCAATTGTTGAAAGTAGACTGTTTTACCAAACATTCAGAAAAGTATATTTTTGATCATAGTTGTATAAGGCAAAGTTCTCTTATATATGGATGCGAAACATGACCTTTAAGAGTAGAAGATGTTCGTAGGTTGCTAGTATTCGATCATAGATGTTTAAGAAGCGTTGCTCGTATATCGTGGGACCACTGAGTAAGCAATGCTGTCGTTAGGAAACGAGTTCTAGGTAAGGATGGCAAATCAATAGATGAAGTGGTTGGGACATGTGTTACGAATGACCGACCCCCGACTGCCTCGACGAGCTATGTTTTGTGGTGAAATAGGAGTAGGTTGGAAGAAAGTTAGGGGCGGCCAAAACAAAACATGGCAGAAATCCATGAAGTCACTGACATGTGGACTGAGTCATGTTGGTAGATGTAGGCTATCTGGTTGGGGTCCGCGAGACGATAGTCACCGATGGTTAGAGACCTTAAACGACATGGCTCAAAATCGTTTGCAATGGCGCAATTGCATCCATTCGTTGTGTACTGTCAAATCCTAAACTTCTGGATTCGTCAGCACCTCTACCTTTGTCTTTCTAACTTTATCTCACTGAATTATACTTCTTGAATAATATGTTCAAACCCTAGTCTTCTTTATTACTATTAATGCCTCTACTATCTCTATCACTATGGGATTTGATTTGACGTTTGCGTCTCTGTGTTAATGTGATATGGCAACTTGAACTTATGTACATACGTACGAAGTTCTACGTTGCAACCGACTGACTGTATAAGGCAAAGGGACAGAGTGTAAAAAGAACATATTTCACATCAGTAAAAATATTGTTCCTCCCTTCATTGAATGATCATCTTTATCAGTATGTGCTTTTTTTGATAGTGGGACTTATCAGTGCGCAACGTCCTTAACATTATAATCCTTATTAGCATGAGCATTTTTACTATCTGCACCATTTTTCACATCCGCCCTCTTGCTGTCACATTCATTATTGTGCACCGCATCTTTTGATTGGGCTATAACAGGTAAGAAATTTTCCGCATTTCGTTGAACTCATGATTGAATTCTGAATCAGTCTATTTCGCGAGTCTCGCATATTGAACGTTTATATTCATGTTTTAACTTTCAAAATACTGATAAATTAAATCTGCAAAGTTTCGTGCTAGTTGGAACTTGTCAGAAAGTGGTACCAGAAGTTTTGGGAAAATTGATGCTTTCTAGTTGGCTTGAAGCTACACCACAAAGTTCCACATTCTGAGACATCACTGTTGTGAAATGAAGATAGAAAACGACCTCCTTTTAGATCTGAGGTTATGGTGGCCAATGTATCACTGGTTTCGTGACGGTCGGTATCCATCGGGTTCCTAGACTCCGTAATTTGCTCGTCTAGACAATCGTTGCTAATATCAGAAGGCGAATACGAAGTGTTGAATACGTTTATTTTGGCACACCACAAATGGACCACAAAGCACAAGTACACAGAGAAGAGCAAGCAAGCTAGCGAGCGAGCGGATCGGCGAATAAATTATTAAGGTCAAAATGTACATGCTTCAGAGAACCATTCATCCAACAATCACTTTGTTTAACATTTTCAAGTCAAATCTTAGCAATAATAATTATATACTACTTATTAGCTCTGCATATTTGAATGACCAGAATAAAACGCTTTACAAACATTTCATTTTATTAAACAAAAACTCTGTTATTCAATTTTGTAAATTCATTAATAAATGTTCAATAGCTAGTACATAAAAAGGAATCTAATTTACAACTTACTAGACAACGACGACATTGAGATAACACTGGAATGTTGTCAGTAATTTTTGTGCAATTTGTACATTCGTAACATTTGATTGAGTTTACTTTGAAGAAAAATAAAACACACTGTGAATAAACATATTTAGTTTTTGAATGATCATAGATATATTTTAACTGAAAGCAAATGAAAGTTGTAGTTTGCCAGGTATTATTATTCAAATTGTACTGATATAAAATATTTTTTCAGGGCTCGAACCACAGATAGACCTTTGCTAAACAACCATTGAAAACCAGGAAACATTAGATATTTGTTGTTTCATTGTAGAAAAATATTTCTTACCTGACCTACCTGAGTGGCTATTGCACTTGGACGCCCTCGGGCAAGCTCCTAATTTTCAAAAGACTCATCTGGTATTCAACTATTCACAGTTCTTCTAACTTTAGTCAAGCAGTTACTTTTGAAAAAACAATTATTCTGTGTCATTAATTACTATCCAATAAAAAATAGACTTCACAAAACAGCCGTTCATTAATTACTTACTCGTTTTCAGTGGTTGTTTCTATGATGTTCATAGTTTAAACTATAATTAGAACAACACATATAAGCGAACAATATTGTTGTTTTCGATTAGATCATCATCAGGCTGCTTTACTCTAATATACATGAATATTTATATGAAAATGTTTAACCAATCAAGGCAATTCATGAGTCATAATCACAATGAAATGAAATAGAGTTTACATCACTACATATAATAGGCAAAAGTACAGGTTGATAGTAGGAAGACAGGTGTACTGATAGTAGTAAGAAAAATAAAATACGGTAACAAATGTTTCCTCAATAGTAGGTCAAACGTGGACTTGAAATAATCATTACAAAACATTATGTGTAGTGATGTAATCTCTATTTCATTTCATTGTGATTATTGACTCAAATTGCCTTGATTGGTTTAACATTTTCATATAAATATTCATGTACATATTAGAGTAAAGCAGCCTGATGACGATCTAATCGAAAACAACAATATTGTTCGCTTATATCTGTGTTGTTCTAATTTTCACAATGGGAATCTTTTCATATTATAAACTATAAGCCAGAAGAATTTCTACAAACCTCCACTGTCCAACAACTAGTTAGTTAATACATTATGATACTTCCATCATATTGAATAATGTCTCACAGTTAAGCTCAATACACATGGTTCATTGTAAAAAATGACTTTTAGTCTTTATCAACAATTTAGCATAGGTTTTTGATTCTTAAACTTGAAATTCTAATAGACACACGTTTTATCTGTTGGAAAATAAAATATTCAGAAGTATTTATTCTTGTAATTATCAGACTCGTGTATAAGTACAATGACTTAACAAGAGAATAAAAGTGTAAAGCAAATCATCCACCTCATGATTTGATATTTTGAAACAGAAAAATACCACATTCGAAACAAAACCTGTATCATGAAGTTTATTATAGATTAGCATGTAATGTTCCAAATACGTGAATTTAAATTCTTTAGACAGTAAATATAGGTCACATTCGTAACCGATGATGAATACGTGTAATTTTAACCAAGTAATTTCTGGAATCAAGCGATTTGAAGAATAATAGAACTGTTTTTTCTAGATTGCATCTTCAGCTGTAGGTGAGTAGTTACCTAATAGTTCTTTTTTTTGACAAAGTGGATTGACTTAGTTGTGCTTGTTGATGGTTGAATGAAATGACTACTGTTCGTCTAAAAATCCTCTACTGACCTTGACATTTCCTTCATCTAAGTTTTTAACATTTCCATGGTTATAAACGTGTGTCTACAATGTCCATCATACCACTGATCTACGAGAAGGTTTATAATGACGTTCGTGTAAGTGACTCAAAGAACGAAAGTTCTATCATAATCACCTACCTGAGTTACAAATTTACATGCTAATTCTAATCAAACCATTTCTTTTGGTGTATTTTTAAAAACTATATAGATTATTTTATGGAAACCTTTGGAATTTTAAAGGATTTTGGTCGATAATATGAGATTCTTCTGTGATTTGTGAGTTACTTTTTGTACATTTTTGAAACCATGAATACCGAAGGTCGTGGATTCGAATCCTGTTGGGTGCAGGAGTCGCGGATGCGCACTGCTGAGGAGTACCATACCAGGACGAAACGACCGTCCAGTGCTTCCAGGTTTTTAATGGTGGTCTAACATTGATCGATTCATGGTTTCACAAATGTTTAACTTACCAATCTTCACAACCCCGTAATGCAAATTACATTTGTACTATCAATGTATAAGTGAGTGATTTAAAAATAAACAGGTAACTGAAGAAAATCTAGTATAATTCTAATTAAATAATTCAAGAAACTGATCGTTGCACGAGTACACTTTATTATTGAAGTTTCTGAATCTATCGATAATCAAAAAGGTAAAAATCTACAGTAGAAACAGGTTTTCTTGAGATTACTGATGAAGTTATTTGATGATACGGAGTAATAGTGAAAAATAAGTCCTAATCATCCAATGAGTCGACGATGTAACTCAATATTCTTAATTATTTAATCTCATGCAGATTTCACTCAGTCGCATCAAATTCTTTGTTACTTCTATTACTAATCCTCTATTTATATCCATTTATTTTTCGTTAAATGCTCTTAACAAGTCAGTGAATAGTCGAGAAAACAACCATACACAAGGGTTTGCTTTTAGAAACATAACATTGTTTGAAGAAAATATCTTTACTTGTTTGTTTGTTATTAGTGATTTACAGATTATAAATACTTCAGATTGTTCATAGAAAACCTGAACTAAAGCAGAATCATGAATGGAATATTCTTAAATACATTTCCATTTTTCATAAAAACTGGAAAATCCTACTCTTAACTTAATCTGTCTGTGCTTAAATCCACTGTAGGATTTAATTTGTCCTACAGATGAACTTCCAGAACTGTAAACGCATTATTGGCGAGCACAGAGTCTATAGAAAAGCTGCAACAGTTAGAAGAAGATCAACTTTGCTTTAAACTTTAACTGTTTCTAAACATAAAAACAATTACATTAGTACATTAGTGTAAAAAACGCAAACCTCCAAAACTGTGCCCCAATATATCATAACAGTGCTCACTAGTGACTAGCTTCGTGAGGAAATTCTCGGAGTTCTAGTTGAGAAGACGTGACCAGTGGAGTTCAACCCTGTCGGGTGTAGGCAGTAACTACCAAAGGCAAATGGGTGAGGTCGCGCAAAATCCCTAGATCAATCAGAGTTGGACATTAACACCGTTGGATGCCGGCCCAGTGGTCCGATGGTAAGGCGTTCGCCTACAATGCTTAAGGTCCCGGGTTCGAATCCTGCGAGGAGCAGGAGTCGTGGATGCGCACTGCTGAGGAGTCCCATACTAGGACGAAACGGCCGTCCAGTGCTTCCAGGTTTCTAATGGTGGTCTAACAATGATGATTGATTAATGATTTCAAATGTGTAAAAAAGAAATTACAATTATCAAGTAAGATGAGCAAACGTAATATAGCGTGTCTTATGGAAATGAGTACAGTTATGAGTCACATCAATGATAATAAGATAATAATGTCAATCAATTGGTAGGTCATTTACAACAGAGAAGATTTACAGACACGTCAGGTCAGATCACGTGGTGGGCGCTTAAACCACAATCTGATTGATTAGTTATAAAAGAACTAACATCCACTGAACAATTAACGTCTTTGGTTTTTATTTAAACACCACTGTGCAATCTAAATGTATCATCCTATGCCTAACGATTCAAACAATCCCATCACTACCGATAAATACACCTGTCCTCTAAAGGTAAATATTGGACCTAAACTAAACATTAGTTACATATAAAGCGATATATTATTAGCATTATTGGACAATGTCACACAAAAATAATATGATGTCCTACATTTGGCAGTATATTTGTTCACCAGCATACTTCATCATATCTGAACAAAGAATTTTAAACTCTAAATTAACTTTAACGTCACTCTTATTACTATTAACAAAAGTTAAAATTACTTATCATCACTTACGTGTTTTTATCATGATCATAAATAAAAATAATGACAGAAAATTTATGAAGTATTTCATTCAATGCTTATAATGAGAAATTTCCTTATTAGTTCGAGGTGTATTTATTTATACTGAAGCCAAATCGGATTTTTTTATATATACATTTATTTACACTGAGAGATTTGTTCACTGTCAAACACACACATATTAGGCAAAGAGTTTTGTTTATGGTAAGCATAGTCAAGTAAACAGTGGTAATTAAAATATATCTAGGAAACAGAAACACAGATATATATGCATGAATAAGGCACTAGAAAAGAAATCTAGTTTAATTACTTGTTTGATTTTATGTCAGGTTTTGTTTATATTTATTCGTCTAATGATATATATGAATAAGATTCAGTCGGTTTTCAATGAACGTCATAAACAAATTGATCGAACGAATAAATTGAATTTAGCCAGATAAAAACAAAGCAATGATATAACTTTGAGAACTCACCACTATTACAATAATAATCTCTGAACAAACAAAAAAAGAAAACGGATGTGACAGTTAGTTTGTAGTTTATTTCATGATGAGCTGTTGTCGTTGTTACACTCGTTTCTAGGTTTGCTTTAAACTATTACGAGTTCACCGTAGTCAAATAACAAGAACAAAACAATGAACCAGCGTCTAGGTAGACTACTGTGATCCCTTGACCAAATTGTATCAGCAAGAAGTCTTGATATAGTGTAGAAATTGTATTCTACAAACACCCAGTCAGCACACAATGAATCCAAGCACTCAAATTGCGTTTATTTATACTCTATAGAGATGTCCTTGGGACAGTCACAAAAATAGCACACTAAAATGACACAGTAACCAATCACAGTCAAGGATTTTCCTGGTGGGAAATGTGATCTCAAGGTCAACCGATCGGTCCATGAAATAAACCCAAAATAAAGATATTTATCCAGCGAGTTTTTGGGATCTAACATCCCCAACAGTCATAAATACTGATAGATCAGTATGAAGAGTGAAAGAATGGTAACCATCACAATTAAATTAATTAGCCTTCTTATTGTACAAATATTATACAAGTCGGTTACTATGTTTATGTATTTTGTTTATTGTAAGCTTACCGTTAACCCATAAATTACTATCATACAATTTAAGATTATTAATATTTGACTGGTTCCCTTTTCACGGACACTGGCTTAGTTATCTATAACTGTTACTTTTTCATATTGTGGTGTGGTGCATTTCCATATGTTCGTGCGTAAACAATGTCTGTTTGAAATATAAGACTGGTTATAAACTTTGGGAATCAAGGTAGGGCATAGAAGAAGCTTGGAAATAACGGACTGATAGGAATCTAGCTACCAGAAGTCAGCATTGCTGATCTACCTGCAATGGGCGATCACAGAGGCATGTAGAATAAATAGACCAAATTAGAATCGGGATTTCGATTCATGACTGGAAATGTAATGTTGATCAGCAGTCTTCAGGATAGGAAAAATATCTTATGTTGATCATTTAGGTCCTACACACGTGAGATGATTTTGAAATGACACTGAAAAGAAGAACCATGTTCTATCTCCATGATGACTGGACATAATCTTGTTTAAATTATTATATCAAAATCAACTTAGAAATTATTTTGGTGGGATTTGCAGATAAATGGTTAGAAGATTTTGTCTTATGATTCAAAGACAATCAGTGGACTGTATATCTAGTCAGCGACTTTCGTTAGCCTATGAACTCATAACAAAAATGGAAATCATGTAACTATCAAATGTCTAACTTATTCTGGTGAGTAAGGGTGGTAACAAGCATGAATTAATAATAGTGTCTAGCTACACAGAGGTCTTACGAATTCTTCGTAAGAACTATGCAAATATGCCGTTTCCTATGATTGGAATGCGTACGTACCAGTCCGAACTATATAGGTGGAGCCAAGGTTAATGGAACTCTTTAATTTATGCAAAGACAACTTGATACTTTCACCCGAGATTCCTCGTCTTTGAAACGTACGCATGGCCACCCGTTAGAATTTACATCGTCGCAGCACCCTCTCTTTTCAAAAAGAGACAATCGATCAAGTACAGAGACAAGCAATGAAATAGGTGGCGGGGTTCATGTACAAACATTACGAAGATAGATTATTCTTTCTGAACCACAGGATAATCAAAAGTGATCTGAAAATGCGTACAATAGATTAGGCACACAAAATCATCTAAATATTAACACCTTGTAGAAGCGTCACTACCAAGCCCATCGAGGTAATCCTTGAAAACTTGCACGCCAAAGGGCGAATACCAGGTCCATTCACACTTTTTCTCATTAGGAATGTCGCCACCTGGAACGCTCTCCCAGTTGTGGAAACCACTGACGCTTCAGTTGATAGACATGATAAACACTTAATCACGTATGGATTATCATCTCTCTCTTGTACCAGCTGTACCTGATGAGTGTTTCCAAACTTACTTACTTACGCCTGTTACCCACAATGGAACATAGGCAACCCACCAGTTTCCTCCAACAAACTCTGACCTGCACTTCCCTTTCTAGTTCGTTCCAGTTTTTGTTCATTTTTCCAATATCTTTCTCTATTTCTCGGCTTGATGCGCTGCTTGCCCTTCCTCTTTTCCTTTGAGCTTCAGGTTTTCATGTGAGGGCTTATCTTGTGACGCAGTCGGGTACTTTCCTCAGTGTGCCTTATCCACTTCCACCGCTTCTTCCTGATTTCCTCCTCCACTTGAATCTGGTTCGTTCTCTCCTAAAGTAGGTTGTTGGTGAGAGTGTTTGGCCAATGAATCCGAAGTATTTTGCGTAGACATCTGTTCATAAATACTTGTATCTTCTGAATGATGGCTTTCGTAGTTCTCCAAGTTTCCGCTACGTACAGTAGAACTGTCTTGACATTTGTATTAAAAATCCTGATTTTATTGTTGATTGATATTTGTTTGGAGTTCCAGGTGTTGTTCTCTGGTACAAATGCAGCCATTGCTTGACCGATCCACGCCATCACATCTGCGTCCGATCCACCTCGGTTGTCGATGATCCTGCCCAGATATGTAAAGTTGTTAACGTCCTCCAAGGCATCTCCATCAAGAGTGATTCGGTTGGTGCATGTTGTGCTGTTTCGTAGAATCATGCTTTTCCCTTTACGTATATTGAGACCTACTGATGCAGAGGCAGCTCCTACAGTGGTCATTTTCTCTTGCATTTGTTGTTGCGTGTGCGATAAAATAGCCAGGTCATCTGCGAATTCCAGATCGTCCAGCTATGTCCTAGCTGTCCGATTAATACCATGCTTCCATCCAGATTTTGACCTCTTCATAATCCAGTCGATCACCAGAAGAAAGAGAAACGGTGAGAGTAAGCAACCTTGCCTCACACCGGTCTTCACCTCGAATTTGTCTGTTAGCTGACCTCCGTGCACGATTTTGCAGTTGAATCCATCATAGTTCTCACACTTGCTGAGATCACCTTTCTTTGGTATTTTGATCAGGTATCCTTCTTTCCAATCTGATGGTACTTGTTCCTCATCCCAAATCTTCTTGAAGAGGATGTGAAATATTTTCGCAGTTGCTTCTACATCTGCTTTCATTGCCTCTGCTGGAATGTTGTCTGGTCCTGCTGCTTTGCCGTTCTTGATTTGTCTGATGGCCATACCGATCTCCTCAATCGTAGGTGCGCCAATATTAATTGTGAGGTCCGTGGATGCTGCTTCGATGTTGGGTGTTTTTAGTGGAGCTGGTCGATTCGATAGTTCCTGAAAGTGCTCTACCCAAATATTTCGCTGTTCTTCGATGTTGCTGATTACTTTGCCTTCCTTGCTTTTCACTGGTCGTTCTGGTTTACGAGCTTCTTTGTTGTTTCGTACTGTAGTGAACGAGAACACAAGTGGGGCAGCCGGATTGTATTTCACGAAAGTTACTGAGTTACTCAGTAAAATCGGAAAACCATATCGTAAATCGTTAATTTGCAAAATATCAGTTCATCATATCGAACTGGATTGTTCCTGTTGCAAAACATCATTCTATTGCCACTATTCATGCGTTTCATACAAATTCCATTGTTTTCTAACTCTTCCTTTCTTGATCTTCCTCCATCTTCTGCTGCCAGATATTGCGTTGACACTCACGTCATATACAACTTATAAGTAGCTCACACCATAGTACAATGGTCTCAAGTTTCCGTCTCTTGCAGCCTTTTCCGCCGTCATTGCTAGATCTCACACATATTTTCGTTTGTCAGCTCTGATGCTCTTCTTCACTTCCCTGTTTGCTTCTGTATACTCGGCTTGCGCCTTAACTTTCTCTGCTCTTGTTCGGCTGACATTCACTGCTGCCTTCTTGTTCCTCCTTTCTTCAATTTTTGCAAGAGCATCAACAGAGATCCATTCCCTGTGATGGTACTTCTTGTGACCAAGAAATTTGTGACATGTCGAAGTGATTGCCTCATTGATCCCTTTCTAATTGTTCTACAACGTTGCTTCCTCTCCATTGAGTAAATCGTGCATGGCCTGGAACCTATTGGTGCGGGCAATCTTGAATTCGTTGAGCTTTACAGTATCCCGAAGAAAGGCTGTATTAAACTTTTGAGATGTTGTCTGTCCCGTTGTACAGTGTTTCTTGAGTTTCAGTTTCATTTTGGCGACCAGCAGGTGGTAATCCCAGGCTCCTATCTTAGTTCTCACATCTTACATAGTCCTTCTGAACGTTTTGTTGATACAGATATGGTCAATTTGGTTTTGAGCAATGTGGTCCGATGAAATCCATGTGGCTTTGTGTATGCGTTTGTGCGGGAATATTGTGCCACCAATGACCAGTTTGTAGAAGGCGCATAGGTTTGTAAATCTCTCACCGTTTTCGCTTCTTTCTCACAGTCCATGTCGTCCCATGATGTCTTCATATCCAGTGTTGTCCATTCCAATCTTGGCGTTCAGGTCTCCCATAAGAATCGTCAAATCCTTTGGTGAACATTTATCAACGATTGACTGCAGCCTTTCGTAGAATTGATCTTTAACGTCGTCATTGTAGTCATTGGTAGCATTTTCCTCTTCATGATCGGAATATAAAAGAAGTTCTGCTGAAACTAGTCTCAGTTGTCCTACCTGTGTCCAGTGTGTTTCACAGCCTCCTGACTTCCGAGGGAACTCGGCTTTCATCACGCGACACCGTAATTGTTCTTCCACCTCCCAGGGCAGAGTAAAAATGGTTTGGATCATTTTTTCTGGTTCGCGTTCTTTTGGCAAGTTAGTTTAAAGTTGGGATGGGGGTGCCAGCCCCATGCTCAACTCTCCTCCTTTATACGGGCTTGAGACCGGCAGTAGCCCCTAAGGTTCTACAGGCGGAGTTCCAAACTTGCTAGTTATTGTAATTGATATATTCTGTTTCTCCGATTAACTTCGTTTCCCTTTTTTCTTCTTAACACATTTATCGTCTCAAAAAATCTTCACTACCAACAAATTAACTTTTTTATTTAATTATTTAGTTACTAAATCTCACTTTCATTAGAATTTTCACCCTGTTATTCTCTTTATTGCAGCTAACTAAGTTCGGACCTGGTCATATGATAACTGTTGGTATCCGGGAGCCCGACGAATTAGCAAAAAACGCACCGATTAAAATCAGAGGACATACTAACAATAAATAACTGCCAATTGGCTGGGATTAATGCACTTGAGGAGCTTGACCTTAACAAATACCTGAAATCGTACCTTAAGAGCAATAATCAAGCGCAAATAAATTCTTGAGTCGTATATTGGATATTGGACATAGAGTGTCTGAAGGTTGTCGTTACTTGGATACGTGCGCGCATGTGTTTCTGTGTATCGTAATCAAAATGGTAAGTTCGTTGCTTCTTGAGCATCACTTTTAGTTCTGGAATTCACTAAAAATATTATGCTCGAGTACTTGAGTATATTTTTTTCAGTTCATCACCACTAGATACAGATGGATCTATGCCTTAGTAAACTGTGTTGATCGACTCCACTTTGCTGTAAAGATACAATTCAATTCTTATCAACGGTGAAAAACTAATCTGCGATCTGATGGTTTTATATTTTGACTGCTTTTTGCAATGTACTGACTGAAGTTTCATCTTCCTGTTTAAACAAGAAACTGTGGTTTCAATACCAGCGATATTGCATCAGTATGTAGCACGTTTTGCTTAGGCTGGGGGACTAATGAGACCTTACCCTTAAATGTCACATAAGATGCGACAGGTGCATAAACTTCCACGTTTAAGGCTGCTAACTAGTCTACATTTCCACAGAATGCCCTAATTTTTCACTCCAATGGTGTACCTCAGGTGTAAAAAACTAGACGTTTTGCCATTGTTTCTTCAAGCTCACCTCTATTATACTATTCTTACGACCCATATTTTAAACAAAATTTTCAATGATAAAACAACAAGAATAGTTCCAAATCAAAATAAAGCAGGTCTAAATCACCTCCATTGAACCCTGTAATTGGTTGCTTCACATTCGTCCAAAGTTCCTTTGGTTCTTGAAAGGTGGTACTGACGCCTCTTTTCCCGAGGAACGGCGACGCGAATTTCTTCATATGAAAGTTACTAGGGCGATTTTCCCGAAACGTCCCTAAAATTCACGTTTATTTCCCTTGTGTTATTCACTTAGCTAGTACTTTCATTCTCTGGTCACTACCCGTATTTCCCGACTCGATTACAAAAACTATACTTAAAAAGTAAACGCTTGAAAACCAGATTTTTGAGAATGACTTTTACAGTTATAAGATCTATACTGAAAAATAATCAGGCGTAATACTGTTCAAATCACATTTGGTAATCGAATAGTATTTGGTCAAAACATTATGGAACATGTTAAGAGAGTCGTTCAGTGTTTTTGTCTTTGCTCTGTTGCATTTTTAATAAAGAACTCACTACTTTCATTAGTCTAAATGCTCAGTGATATTTGCCGGATATAATGCTTTAAACACATCTAAATCCAGGGTTCACAGAAAGCGCCTTCAATCTTAGTTGTCGTGTAATGATGGATTGGTTTCAATAACCGATTAATGTCACAAAATTAACTACAACTTATTTCCAACGATGGTTCATTCACTCAACATGGACATTTTAATCTCCCCTACAAAGTTTGAGTATGAACATTGGAAATGCATCTGTCCAGTATGATTTATGTACGGCCGAAGGAGATGCTGTCAAAAGTTGGCGAAATAATATTTAAACGTCAATAACTTACAAGCACTAAGTAGTTTTTCAAAGTCTAACCATCAATAGGATTAGTTAAAACTGAATGGTTTGAGCTTAAATTAACATTATTGATGTAGGAAACTAGTTTTTTTTTAATCCACCGTTTAATAAAACTGCCTCAGTGAAAATTTACCCAAAAGATATTGAAATTAGGCCTTGTGTGAAGTGATCAACACATTTAAGGTTACAGAATAATCCATTTGATCATTGTAGAGACCATGATAGATTAATATAAGTGTGATCAAAATGTATTACCAGAGTTATAAAGCGATGAAGATATATTTTATATCTAATGATCTTAGATTTTTGGCACTTGTGCCAGAAAATCCCTAAATTTCTAAGTCTATATACATCTCATGTTAACCATTGACTCAATGATTACTCAATTGGATACCATATAGATGCGCATATTTAAATAAACATTATTTATGTGCTTGGGCTTAACTTGTATGTGCACGTTTGTTATTAGAGAGATTTTAAAGGATTCATAATACCCTGGATTCGACAAAACTAATGGTAGTGTGGCCTAAAAACTAAAACGAACACATCCTAATACTCATCCGCTATTTACTGGATTTTGTTTAATGATTTTGATGTCATGAGATCCGAGCGTTTTGCTGTTAGTATTGAAATGATGTATTAATTAAAATCATTGAGTCTTGGACCGAAATATTTGTGACTCTTAGACCTTTTTCAGATGATATCACTCCATAGGAACTACTTTTATGCAAACGTATCTTTCAACACTCATAATTCATTAGTTGTTTATTTATGTTTACACAGAATGAAGTTGCAAGTCGCGCATGTTCACTTTCCTCAATCGAGGAATCTTTGGCCAAGCAGTTGTCTAAGGTTCATCTTGAACAAATAAACAAACAAAAGTTGCGTCAAAGAATCAGGAATGAAAGGTTAGCTACAATAGTTATCGTTTTACCTTGTCCGGTTTTTGACATCTATATATTTTAGCAATACACAATAATTATGTGTAATCTGTTAGAACAGTTAACCTTTGTGAAAATTACAGTGCTTGGGAGTAACTTCTAAAGGATTCAATATTTAACTGAGACCACAATTAGACAATGTTTCATAATGCCAATGATCAAAGAAATAGTACATATGCACATCTACCTTTAACTCTTGTAAAAGATTTCTCTTTATGTTTAACTATCGTTAACTGATCTTAATAAAAAACTCTTATTATTAATGAATATTAGTGACTTTATGCAACTGGGATATCGTGGGTAAAATAACTTGTCGTTTTCACTGTCCACAGTTATTTGAGAAAATAATGAAAAGATTTAGTGATGTATAATAAACAGTTGAATTAAGAAATATTAAGCACTAGAAACCAGGAAGGACTGAAAACTCGCTTTACTTTGGCCTTTAATCCGTCATCAGCGTTGATTTACGACCCCGCATAAGGATCGGTACAAGATCCTTACTTTTTGTGAGGAACAAAACATCGTCAGTCTACTAGTTCTAGTCCTATCTCAACATTAGTTTTTTATGTAATTAAAGCTAGGGAAAAACAACCGCACAACTTTCTGTGATTTAAATAACCCGTCAACCGACGTTTCTTTGTCAGAAAATCAATTTTTAAACCATACAAACTTTCACGAAACACTTAAGTAATTACATCACGGGATATAAATTACTACTTGTTTATTTAATAAGTGGAACATTGAAAATAAATGTGTAAGAGTTATATTAATCATCTATCGTTGATGCAAATGAAGGTCACTCTTTTTTACTTAACTGGATTTTCTGTTCTTTTATTTTGTAAGCGTTGAACTTCGTGAACTTGAAAATAAACTACGAAGTGCTTATATAGCTAAAGAACAACTTGCACAAATGGCTGAAAAACGTGCTCTTGCTTATGACTTGATGGTTAGTAAGATATTTTTTTATTATGTTTCTCTTGGCGCGATACACTATAATTCGTTACCGTACATTAATCTACTGTCATTTTAACTAATCAAAGTTGATTAACTGAAGTGTATCAAAATCCCTAGGGTTTCATGATTAATGGATACACGTTTACTACTACCTATACTATTGTAAGATTTAATTTGACAATTTAATCTCTGTGCTAATGTGGTTCGGCAACTTGAATTGATGTACGCACGTGAGAAATTCTACGTTGTAATTAGCTGACAGACTGATGAAAAGAGTAAAAAACTATACACGTTAGGTTAGAGTTGGAACTTATGATTTGAAAAAGATCATTTTCAGTATAGAGAAGACAATACACTCAGGCGTAAAATGGAAATATTTGAAATTCTTAAACTACCACAAATATTTATTTTTCATTTAATGGATGATTTCCCTTTGTTACCAAAACATGGCACAAATCCATGAAGTCACTGACAAATGGACTGAGTCATGTTGGAAGATGTAGGCTACATGGTTGGGGTCCTTGAGACGAAAGTCACCGATGGTTAGAGACCTTGAACGACATGACTCAAAATCGTTTGCAATGGCACAGGTGCATCCATTCTTTGTATGCTTTTTAATTCTAACCTTCTGAATTCCTCATAATCTCTATCTTTCTCCTTCTAAATTTATCTCACTGAATTATACTTCTCGAATCATATCTTCGCTCACTAATCTTCTCCATTACTGATAATACTTCTACTATCACTATCACTCCTTGATTTGAACTGACAGATGCGTCTGCGTGCTGATGTGGAGTGGTAACCTGAACTGATGTACTTACGTACGAAGTTCTGCGTTGTATCTGTCTGTGTCTCTGTTACTGCATACGATTCCTTAACAGTCAACCACTTCTGACCATTCATATTCAAATGCTTTTCAACCAAACTCATTAAATAAGTATTATTTACTTCATTAAACATCACTCTAAAAGTGAAGTTTGTTTTTCCCCACTGTTTAATTTTCTCATCAAAGTAGTTCACTTTAACTCACTTCACTGCCTAATGAGCGAAGGAGAATTATTGGTGAGTATTCACTTTTATGTACTTTAAGTTTGGTTATCGTTGTGAAACGTTATCCAGTGTTTATTTTGATTATTAAAATGTAATTCACTTATTATTTCGTGTTATATGTTGATTAAATTAAAAAAAATATTTTGAAATCAACAAATTTATGGTTACATATTTCTCATGTTTAATATCAACGTCTAGTAGACACTAGAAATACACATTTTTACGATTTTTGGATAAGACTACTTGATACAGTGTGATGATATGTTTTTCTGATTTTAGTTTTAGTCAGACTCTGTTGTAATTTTCTGCTTGATCATGATAGATATTTTCAAATTCCGCGAAATCGATATATATATTTTTTTTCATAACAGACTGAAGAAGCTTTACAAGCTCATCAGTTGACTTCACAACTTGGCGATGATTTGATTAGAGCGGAAGAAGCAGAAAATCGTCGAAAACAATCACAAATCCAACTACGAAATGAATTGGATGCGCAAATACTGGAACAAGCAGAGTTACGGAAAAAGGCTTATGAGGAATTTTTACATGATAAGCAAATGGTTGATGAAGCTGCCAGGCGAATAAAACAAGAAGATGAATAGTATGTCACTCATTGTTAATTAACTGCTTTGAATTATAACTTACTTACACCTGTTAGCCCTAATGGAGCATAGGCTGCAGACAAACATACTCTAACCAACCCTGTCCTGAGCCTGCCTTTCCATTTCTTCTCAATTGCTATTTATTGTTTTTATTTCTGCTTCCGATTCTCAGTGAGGCATGTTCCTTGGTCTACCTATTTTCCTTAGGATATTGGATGAATATCCTAACAGTAAACTATCAGTTAGACAATAAATCAATCAAGATATGATTTGACTACTGTACATTTTAGTCTATTTTTTTCTCTCTCTCTCTAACTTCATCAATTAATTAAACTAGTGAACAGCAAAAACTTCAAAAAAGCAAAGCATTAATTCGTCAAGAAATTGATCAGCATCAAAAAGAACGTGAAGAATATTTGAAAGTTGAGAAAGAAAATCTTCAAAAAGAATTAGAAGCAATCAATGCGTATACAGCTAGAAAAAACAATGAACAACAATCGATTAAAGCTGCAGTGAAAGCAAGACAAGAACATATTGAAAAATTACAAGTAATTTTGTTGTGCTATTGTTGAAAATGATGAGTATGTTTTCATTTGATTAGTTTTTGGCAATTGAAAGTAAAAGCAATATTTCGATTGTTAATAATTGATCATTTTGATTAACATGTTATGGAAGTATCTTCAAAGCATTGCTCGTATATCTTGGGACAACTGAGTGAGCAATGCTGTTGTTAGGAAACGGGTGTTAGGTAAGAATGACAGATCAATAGATGAAGTAGTGAAACTTCATCAGTTGAAGTGGTTGGGACATATGTTGTGTATGCCTAACCACCGACTGCCTCGACGAGCTTTGTTTTGCAGTGTAGGAATAGGTTGGAAGAAAGCTAGGGGCAGCCAGACCAAAACATGGCACAAATCCATGAGTCATGTCGGTAGTTGTCGACTACCTGGTTAGGGTCCGCCAGATGATAATAATCGATGGTTAGAGACCTTGAACGACATGGCTCAAAATCGTTTGCAATGGCGCAGGTGCATTCATTCTTTGTGTTCTCTCAAATCCTAAACTTTTCAATTCTTCATCAATTTATCCTTATCTTTTTAAGTCCATTTCACTAGATTCTACTTTTTGACTAATATCTTTTAATCTTACCCTCTCCGACTACTGCTAATACCTTTACTACCTCTATTACAATTGGATTTGAATTGATAATTACATCTCTGTGCTAGTGTGGTATGACAACATGAACTGATGTACGTTGTACGTACAGAGTTCTACGTTGCTATTGATTGATTGATTGATTATGGAAGTATCAGATCGCTCATTTTAATTAGAATATCAAATCTGGTCAGTCGAAATGCAAGATTATCTGCTCAGATGATAATCCTGTATTACAAGGATATGTGAATAACATTGCAAACCTCAATTTGTGAGATATCTATTGTTAATACCCTGGAATGAAGAAAGGCTGTTTCATGAACGGCACATACAAGATTTATTAACAACCATATACGATATACCATACAACAGAATAATAATAATAGCTGTATCAAAACTACAAGGACGCAAAATTATAGAAATTGAAAACTGTTAAAATAAGACCAACCATTCAACAAGTAAAATATGAGTGAAAATTTTAACTTTCCAAGTGGATTTTTCACTCCAATCGGGATTAAAGTTTAATTTATCGTAACTCCGAAAAATGAACATTTTCAGTGAATATTAGCATGTTTTAGATAGGAAATTTTTCTAAGCTCATAAACTACCATACATTCTGGTCACAAAAGTATGATGAGAATAAAAAAATTAGTCATTATTTGCTGATTAAGTTATTTGTGAAATAATGGAAAACGAATAATCAGAAAAATTGAAATCATTGACTAGTACATATTTTTTGAAACCATGAATCAATCTATGTTGTTAGACCACCATTAGAAACCTGGAAGCACTGAAAGACGGCCGTTTCGTCCTGGTATGCGACTGACCAGCAGTGCGCATCCACGACTCCTGCACCCCTCAGGATTCGAACCCAGGACCTTCGGTGTTGTGCGTGAACGCCTAGCCTCTGGACCACTGAGCCGGTATCTAACGGTGTTAATGTCTAACTTGATCAATTCACTGACCGATTCATAGTTTCAGCAATGTGTAACTTAACAATCTTCACAACCCCGTAACGCAAGTTAACTAATAGTTTTGATATCGTTGTAATCAGCTGATGAGTAAATCATGAATTATAATAATAAATTCATATCACTCTGCCTCAATTATTGTTCTGACTTTAGTTAAATTTGATACAGTTGATAAGTTGTGAATGTGAAAAATGTATTAAACAGCCAGTAAGTTACTTACAAAAAAAGATCGGTTTTCATATGAATACATATCGGTTTGAACTTCTAAACAACTTTGTATCAATTACAACAAGACAGAGACGTGAGAAAGGACAATGATCGGTAACCAATCTATTATTTCACAGCTGCCCTTCAAGTTTACATTCAATAACGTGTCTAAAATAATCAGCGATTCATTTTTACATATATACTCTGTTACTGTTACCAGATTAGGTTGTAGCTAGAAACCTGTAAATTACACCTGAACTGTGGTTAAGATAACTGAATTGTCATGTCAGTATTCCATTTAACTTGTATACAATAATTAAACTGTTAAAGAAAACTAACTTTTATAAGTCAGCTAACAAACAAACATCCTATTTCGATGAGAGTGATGAGTTTATATTCGTCAAGAGGCTCTAAAGAGAAGTGAAAGCTATGATAATTAGTTTAAGAAATTTTCCTTGACTTTTTACACATTTGAAATCACCAGTCAATCAATCATTGTTAGACAGAGCACCATTAGAAACCTGGAAGCACTGAAACACGGCCGTTTCGTCCTGGTATGGGACTACTCATCAATGGCAGTGCGCATCCACAACTCCTGCTCCTCGCAGGATTCGAACCCGAGGCCTTCTGTATTGTGCACGAACGCCTAACCATCTTGTAGCATGCACACAATATCAATGAATTCTTGGATTTTTGTTTTCTACCGCGCAATGATACAATCTGTGCTATTTGTCTAAAAAAAATTAGATTATCATTTCAGTAAACTAAAACAACCGGTGTAATTTGTTCTTGTTGTTATTGTTTCTCAATTCATTAACTTTTTAGAATGAATTAGGCAAAAAATTATTAGAAAAAGAACGAGAACGCAATGAACTGGAAGAAATACGTCAAACATTGGTATGGGCAGAAAATGAGAAAAAGATTAGAGAAGAACAAGAAAATCAATGGACTACAAAGTTAACTAATCAACACTTACTCTATGAAGATTATAAAGCACAACTTTTATTGAGAGAAAAACAAAAACAAGTAAACATGAAACTAATTTTTGTGTTTGTGTGTGTATTTAAAAATTGTAATTGCTTGCTTCATTTTGATAGAACAATGATAAGAAGACCGTAATTGATCTGAAAAATGTTGTGATGTATTTGCGCGCTATACATATTTCGAACATTCTGATCACACACATATATACACTTATCAAGGCATTTTTCACATGAAGATTAAGTAAAAGGTCAATTAAATAAAAGTTTAAATAGACATAAAGTGATAATTTTAAATATAATAAAGGTGAGAGGAAAACTCAACGTAATATGAAAAGAATAAGTCAGTCAGTTGCAACGTAGAACTTCGTACGTAAGTACATCAGTTCATGTCGCCATACCACATCAGCACAGATATAATTGTCAATTCAAATCCAATCGTAGAAGAGGTACTAAAGGTATTAGAAGTAATCGTAGACGTTAGAATTAGAAGATATTATTCACGAAGTATGATTCAATGAGATAAGTTTAGAAAGTAAAAGCTAGAGGTGTTGAAGAATCCAGAAGATTAGGATTTGAGATAACACAAAGAATGAATGCACCGGCGCCATTGCGAGCGATTTTGAGCCATGTCATTCAAGGTCTCTAGCCATCGATTATTATCATCTCGCGGACCCCAACCAGGTAGTCGACAATTACCAACATGGCTAAGTCCACTCGTCAATGACTTCATGGATTTATGCCATGTTTTGGTTTGGCCGCCCCTAGCTTTCTTCCAACCTATTCCTACACCACAAAACAAAGCTCGACGAGGCAGTCGGTGGTTAGGCATACGCAACACGTGTCCCAACCACCTCAACTGGTGAAGTTTCATTACCTCATCTATTGATCTGCCATTCTTACCTAGCACCCGTTTCCTAATAACAGCGTTGCTCACTCGGGTGTCCCACGATATACGAGCAATGCTTCGAAGACACCCATGATCGAAAACCAGTAACCTACGAATATTTTCTTTTCTCACTGGCCATGTTTCACAGCCATAAAGTAAGACCGAGCGAACTACTGCGCAGTACACTCGTCCTTTAGTCAGCAAACGGATATCTCGCCTACGCCATAAGTGACGCAGGTTGGCGAAAGCCAATCGAGCCTTCTGTATCCATGCCGAGATTTCGTCAGTCACCAGGCCATCGGCACTGATGAGACTCCCAAGATAAGTGAAGCGGTCTACACGTTCAACCACTTCACTCCCTATCACTAGTTCAGGTGCCAATGCAACCCAGTCTTGAAGCAACATTTTGCATTTCGAGGGGGAAAACCGCATCCCGAACATGCTTGCATTGTTGCTTAGGGTAGTCAGAAGACTCTGCATTTTGTCAGCGTCTTCACCAAGTAGGACAATGTCATCGGCATATTCTAAGTCAATAAGCGAGCTACCTGGAAGAAGGTCTACTCCTGAAAATTCAGACGAGGATAAGGTAATTTCTAGGAGCATTTCTATGATAAAATTAAACAAGAATGGAGAAAGTGGACATCCCTGACGGACACCACTTGAAGTAGAGAATTCCGGTGACAGTTCGCCATAAGCTCTCACTCGACCAGTGGTGTTCTAGTAGAGAGCTTGTATGAGGTTAATGTACTTCTTTGGTACACTTCTCAATGACAGACACTGCCACCGAACCTCACGATCCACTGAGTCAAATGCCGCCTTAAGGTCCAGGAAAGCAACTATTGTGGGACGCCTAAATGTGTGTCTGTGTTCCAGGACCTGTCGTAGTGTGAAAATGTGGTCTATACAACCACGTCCAGGTCGAAAACCAGATTGGTTTTCTCGAGTTTGCTCTTCACGAGCTTTCGTTAAGCGTCGAAGTATTATTGAGGCCAATATTTTAGATACTATATTAGTTAGACTTATTCCTCTGTGATTGTCACAAGAAGACTTCTGTCCTTTCTTATAGATTGGGACAATCAGTGATTGAGACCAGTCGGATGGGATTACGTCCAGTTCCCAGATTCTACCTAAGATCTCAGTCAACCTAGCTGCTAAAACTGAACCACCATCCTTAAATATCTCAGGGGTCAGTCTATCAGGACCCGCAGCTCGTCCTCGCTTCAGATTTCCGAACGCTTTTTCAACTTCATTAAGACTAGGGGGACTTAGATCGATTTGCCATTCAGGATGACTGGAGATCGTGGGTAACCGAAGAGTGGCTCGAGGCCAGTTGAACTGATCCCTAAAGTGTTCTGCCCATCGATCCAGTCTCCTGGATTGAGAATAAATAATAGTCCCGTCATTTTCTGAGATAGTCTCACTTACACTAGGATTCCTAATACCAGTTTCCTTGATAAGTCTGAAAAGTTGTCTACTGTTGCCGATCGCCGCTGCCTTTTCCATCGCTTTTGCTTTCGCCACCCACCACTGCTCGCGATCGTTACGTAGGCTTTTCATAAGTCTGCGCCTAAGTTGACTTCGTTCTTCATCATGCTCAGAGCCAGGTGGGATGAGTTTTCGGGCATCCATCAGATCGGTGGATGCTACTGAGATCCACGGTTTCATTCTAGCCTTATGGTCAACCTTACTAGCAGATATCACTGCTGTTTCCACAGCCTTTTTGATATCATTCCATCCTGCTTCCGGATGGGAATCGCTTAAATGGTCGCCTAACTGTCTTTCTAGTTGTTCCTGAAATATATTTTTCGCCTTATTATCATTAAGTAAAACCCTAAGAGGCTTTCTTACGGTGTCTTTCCTGCGTCGAGTAAGCTTCAAACAAATACGCGCTCGCACTAGGGCATGATCTGAATCTAGACATGTGCTCCAGAACGAGCGACAGTCCTCTATCGAACCCCTCCATCGGTGGCTGATGGCGATGTGATCTAGTTGAGTCCAACGTTGAGACGACTTTGGAGGTCGCCAGGTCAACAGATGCTTTTCCTTATGTCTAAAGTTAGTGTTTGCTAAGAAAAGGCGGTTGTCTGAGCATGTTTGCAACAGACGGTCACCATTGTCTGTTCTCTGAGCCGCGACACCATAACATCCACCTAGGTGTTTCTCCTGCTCACTTAGTCTACCTACTTGAGCATTAAAGTCACCAGCCATTATTACTATATCAGAGCGCCTAGCTTTTTGGAGGAGGTCCGAAAGCTTTCTGTAAAACTCATCCTTAACCTCGTCTGAACTGCATTCAGTGGGGGCATAGGCAGATACGATGAAGAGGCAACGGCGATTGTCCCTATCTTTCCGAGTCCTTACTGTCCCGTTTAGTCGGACAGCGCACAATCGACTATCTATTGGGATCCAGTCAAGGAGAGATTGTTCTGCCCTACGACTCAATGCTATGCCTACGCCAGCAAGACCCCTGGAAGCAGCATCAGGGCTACCGGATACACGAAGAGTAAATCGAGCTGCTTCTTTATTTTGACATGGTGTGGCCAAGTGTATGACGTGACTCGGATCCTGTATGCGCGTTTCCGAGACGCAGCATACATCGATGGCACGAGATTCTAAAGTCCGAGCTAAGGAAGCCTGTTGCCCTATTCGACACAATGTCCGTACATTAAATGCTCCAACATGTAGTCTAGAGCGAGGTTTAAGGAGACCAGGAACGACGTTTCGCGAACTCGTATCGTCTGCATTAGCTGTGCACTGTGATGAATGAATGTGAGAAGAGTTAGTCGTGGAGATAAGAGAGACATTAGGGGGTGTAGGAAGGATTTGATTTTGACCAATTTGGTCTCGCGTGCTGTTATGGGAATAAGAATAAGGTAGGAAAATTGTCACATTACTGTAGGCTTAAAAATACTTACTTACTTACTTACTTACTTTCGCCTGTTACCCCCCAATGGAGCATATGCCGCCCACCAGTTTTCTCCAACCAACTCTGTCCTGGGATTCCCTCTCCAGTTCTGTCCAATGTTTGTTCATTCCTCTCATATCTTTCTGTATTGCTCGGTGTAATGTGTTCCTTGGCCTTCCTCTTTTCCTTTCACCTTGAGGGTTCCAAGTGAGGGTTTGTCTTGTGATGCACTTAGGTGCTTTTCGTAATGTGTGTCCTATCCACTTCCACCGCTGCTTCCTGATCTCCTCCACTGGAATCTGGTTTGTTCTCTCCCACAGTACGTTGTTGCTGATGGTGTCTGGCCAACGAATCCGAAGTATTTTGCTTAGACAACTGTTCATAAATACTTGTATCTTCTGAATGATGGCTTTCGTAGTTCTCTAAGTTTCCACTCCTTACAGTAGAACTGTCTTGATATTTGTATTGAAAATCCTGATTTTGGTGTTGATTGACATTCATTTGGAGTTCCAGATATTTTTCAATTGTAGAAATGCAGCCCTCGCTTTGCCAATCCGCGACCTCACATCTGCATCGGATTCACCTTCCTCGTCGATGATACTGCCCAGTATATGTAAAGGTGTTAACGTCGTCCTCCAAGGTATCTCCATCAAGAATGATTTGGTTGGTGCATGTTGTGTTGCATCATATGCATGACATGCTCTCAAAGAAAAGTAACTAACTACATACATGCTTCAGTGGTTTATATTATTTCAACACAGTCAATCAAGTATTCATTCTGTTTTTAGATACCGAATTTTTTTTTCTATTACTACTAGCTAAATATACTCATTTAAACAATCCAAATATTACCTTAGTTGTCAATCGTTACAAAGTCATACAATTTTTTTTTAAAAAAAATATCTACTTTCTTTCAAATTATAATCAACAGATTGAAAAAGAAGAAGCTTTAAAAATACGTAATGATATGTTAGCTAAATTTGAAGAAGACAAACGTCTAGAACAAGCCGAATTAGAAAAACGTCATCTTAGACAAATGGAATTTGCTAATGAAGCACAGAAATTGTTAATGGAAAAACGTCAACGTATTCAGCAAGAATATGAACAAGCAAGAAACGATTTGCTTGCAGAAAAACAACGTATTTTAGAAGAGAAACGTATTATTGAAGAAGAAAGACAACAGTTATTAAGACAACATGCTAATAATTTATGGAATCATTTGCCTAAAGTAAGTGAGAACATTTTCACCTCAATATTTATCATTGATACATACATACATATATTAGGTAGGAAAAATTAGATCATTTTAATAGGAAACAATCTTATGAATAGAAGGATAATGATTATGTTGTTGAACTTTTTTTTGGTGAAAAATTTGACGTAAATATGTATATTCTTCAATTAGAATTATAGAGATTAGTGTTTTTACACACGTTTGAAATCATCAATCAATCATTGTTTGACCATCATTGGAAACCTGGAAGCACTGAAACACGGCCGTTTCGTCCTGGTATGGGACTCATCAGTGGCAGTGCGCACCCACGACTCCTGCACATAGCAGGACTCGAACCCGGTACTTTCGGTATTGTGCGCGAACATCTAACCATCGGACCACAGCCGGTATCCAACGATGTTAATGTTTAACTCTGATTGATCTAGAGATTTTGAGCGACCTCACCTATTTGTCTTTGATAGTTACTGCCTACATCTGACAAGGTTGAACTCCACTGGTCAAGTCTTCTCACTAGAACTCGGAGAATTTCCTCACCAAGCTAGTTACCAGTGATCCAGAGGTTAGGCGTTCTTGCACAAGACCGAGAGCCCCGGGCTCGAGTCCTGTGAGGTGCAGGAGTTGTGGATGCGCACTGCCACTGAGGAGTCCCATACCAGGATGAAACGGCCTTCCAGTGCCTCCAGGTTTCCCATGGTGGTCTCACAATGATTGATTGACGATTTCAGTGTAAATATATTCTGTCTCGTTCATAACTCTCATATTATTTATCACAGATAACAGGAGGCGGACACATTGTTTTGTATGATTCACATTTGACTTTGACGAATTTAATCAGTTTATTTCGAAGTATAAACTAGATTTGTACAGAAATAGAAAACTCTATTACTTATATTTAACGTGGCTTACTGAACTGAATGCATGACTTATCGGTACTCTTGTATAGTACACCACAATGAATGTTGTGACAGAGAATTCATTCAACTACTACTTATTGCTAAACAAGATTACTAATTCTATAATGGTGGTGTTTGGTGGTTCTCTGAGCTGGGTGTTTTGGTTGTGAAGCTTTCATTGTTCTTCTGCTAAACAACAACATCAGCACCTCAATCAAGATCGAAGTTAGCAGAACAAGCAAGCTACAGGTCAAAAAACATGGAGAAATTCGAATGCTTCACTTCTTCTATCTGAAGAGGTTTGTGCTTCTGATGATGTTGTTGTTCAGTAGAAGAACAACGAGAGCTTCACAACCAAAACATCCTCAGCTCAGAGAACCAAACGCCACCACCACAAATCTTCTCCACCATCTTACTAAAATCCTACTTAAATTATCGCGCTATTCATTGACATCAATAAACATACTTTAATCGCTCTTATATTCTATATTTTAAAATTCATAAACAGGGTATTTTCCAGTCAAAAGAAGAATATGAATCAATTAAACAATCAACTCAAGAAAACTAAACAGAATTAAAATAATCCCTTGCTTTTTTTGTTTGTTTCAAACTAACCAATCCTGTTACAAAAAAATGTATCTTGAAAAAACAATCATGTGATTTATCATTATTATTATTTTTATTATTATTATTAGAACTAGGTACTAATCCCTATTTTTTAATGATAATGTATAAAAAAAACATTTGTCAAATTCAATAATAATAAACTATTATTTATAACCGTACACTTTTATATAATACTAGTAGTATTTTAATTTTATCACGATAACTATTCGTATCATTGTATACTTTATGAGTAAATCTTATTTTACTAATAAGGATATAAATTATATACATGGTAAATGTCAGTCAGTCAGTCACATGAAACGTAGAACTTCGTACGTAAGTACATCAGTTCATGTTGCCATACCACATCAGCACACAGATGTAATTGTCAATTCAAATCCAATAGTAGAAGAGGTAGTAAAGGTATTAGAAGTAATCGGAGAGGTCAGGATAAGATATTATTCAAGAAGTATGATTCAATGAGAAAAGTTTCGAAAGTCAAAACTAGAGGTGTTGAAGAATCCAGAAGATTAGGATTTGAGAGAACACAGAGAATAAATGCACCGGCGCCACTGCGAACGGTTTCGAACCATGTCATTCAGGGTCTCTAACAATCGATTATTATCATCTCGCGGACCCCAACCAGGTAGTCGACAACTACCGACACGACTCAGTCCACTTGTCAGTGACTTCATTCATTTCTGCCATGTTTTGGTTTCGCCACCCCTGGCTTTCTTCCAGCCTATTCCTACACTACAAAACAAAGCTTGTCGAGGCAGTCGGTGGTTAGGCATACGCAACACATGTCCCAACCACCTCAACTGACGAACTTTCAATACTTCATCTATTGATCTACATGGTAAATGAGATAACGAGAGTCAATACTAATTAGTTTTTCTATCTAATCTAATATACTGTTCATCTGTACAGTTTATTAAAAAGTTCACATTTCACTGCTAATATATGAATATATATATGTATGTTTGAAATAGTAGGAGACAGTTAGAGGTTCTTAGGGGAATTGGATTAAGTATATCCCGTAAGTAAGCTCACATGTGAAGAAGAATGTGAAGGTAGAGGCTTTCTAAGTGTCCTGTTGACAGGGACAGTTGATAGACCAACAAAGAATTGAAACAGCTAATTGTAATATTTATCCAATATCCTAAGAGAATTACTGCTCAATTCATATTGGTTAATTCCTACTAGTCAATTTTATGGTTGTCCTAGATATCAATGTCACGTCCTCCAATGTTATTTCTTACTGGTTGTCCTGACTATCAATGTCACTTCCTATTGGTCGTCTTAACTGTCAATGTCACAGAATTCGATGCTGTTTCCTATTCGACCTAAATGTATGAATACGCATTATCTGTAACATTTTATGACCAGGATCCATAGTCCGGGATCCTGATTCTCTTCTGAATTCGGGCCACGTACTTTCTGGATGCTTGTAGAATACAGGTTCTATTTCATATCAAGTCTTCTTATTTTACTCAATATAGGGGTTGAGATAATCGGATTTGAGTAGCATGTCGTGTCGCCGGATCCTCGCTCTCGTATTCCGACTAAGGTATACTCGTAATAGTTGAAGTATATCAAGTTGACGTGTTTACGTGCAGGTGTAACAGTAATATACTTGAACAAGGTAGTATACACATACTCTTTACGCATAATAGCCCATAGAACATCCGATGTATGAAGAATATAACTAGTGTTTTTCATGCATATAAGGGTGTTACTGAGGTTGAGAGATGGAGTACCTTTACTAACCACCTGTTTGTCTTCTGTTAAACCATGACACAGGCAATAGCTATTCATATAAAAACACCGGAGCTATGTGTACATCGAAAATACATACATACAACCACTTCTCTAACCTGGGCCAATAAACTATCAATCATAAGTATTGTACGATTAACTAGTTTGACTAATGTATTTAGGGCCTTCCCCGTCGTATTTACACAACTTAAATATCCCTCACGGGAATATTATTATTAATAATAACATCCACTTATCCTTCAAAAACGTAAACTATTTGACAAGCAACCCTCCCACCTAACAATTTCTAAGCGAGTTTATGTCACAATTTCTATTATCTCAAGTTGGGTGGTTTCGCTATTGCGTACAGAATTAAATAGACACGTAAAACGCACCTTGTTATACAAAGGGAACATCAGTTATGTTATTATGTTAGCATGCATTTATTTTTAAATATTAATGACTGATACACGATTTTAACATTAATAATACATTTTACATACATATATGTGAACATGAAAGTAGATTTTAAATAGAATATCACGATGTACATATACATATAAGACATACAACAGAGAATCACTAACTGGAAGATGAATACTGGAAGAAAGACTAATTAATTAACACAAGTGGTCATATATAGTATAACAAAATATCGGGTTAGATTTGGTGGTTTTGGGCCGACATATAGTAATAGTTGTAGTTCGTTTAAAAAATAGTCTTTAAGGTCAGGTAAACCAAAATACTTCATTGATATTTGAAAACTAAATTTAAATAAAGGTATTTGCATGAATTCACACAACCAAAGCCAAAGTAAAAATTTCAAAAACTATACTAGAGAGTCGATTAATGAAGCAGATTTGGATAGAAGCAAAGAAACTGACAGTAACACTTAGATATATTTTGTCTGCACAGGTACTCTTTATAAGACTACATCTCGATTATCTTGATTATTTAAACACAGGGAAAAAAATTCTAACATAGACTAGGTAAAGTAGTACATGATTAAAAATCATTGAAGTTACACAGTTATAAGATTGTCTTAATCATCCTCTTCATTAGTTGAATTTGAAGTATCTGTGAAATAATCATCGCAAGTACAACTACTTTGCGACGTTCCACTGTCTTCGCTATGACAGTCGATTTCTGTATCAGGGGATAATATACACGACGAGGCTTTCTGTGTAACAGTCCAATTAAGATGTTTTTCTGCATCCCGCATCAATGTTGGAAGTTGGTGTCTACAGGAAGATGAACTAGATTCAGTCTGTTTAGAATTAACACTGGTCGGATGCATATACTGTTCAATTATTTCCATTACATTACGTACGTGCCGTGAACGCCGACGAACAGCCACACGTTTTATACGTCGTAAAGATTTCGGAGGTGGGTCATCTGGTCTGCATAGATAATGCTGGATGCAGTCAAATGGGATATTCTGTGTATGTAAAACAATGCGTAAGCTTTAAAAAGTTATATTGATTTACAATAACTGACAACACTATGAAAACGGTAGTGTGCCTGACTTTAAAAACACTGTTACAACAAAACTAATACTATAGTAGTAGTACTATAGTGTACTATAGTGTAGTACGGAGGCAAACGCTGTCATTAACTAACTGGGAACCATCACTTCCCATGACTATTTCAAGTTATATTTAATGTATTTGCTCATTCACTATACTCTAATCCAAAATTATTGCTATCCGCTTTCTGAAAGAAGATATTCTATCTGACCTCAAGTAGTGCACTTATGAGTCAAGTATGGTGAGATACCGAAACTGAATATTCTGAACGTTTGAAAGTAAATGTTAGGAATGTGTTAAATCAGAACTATGTGAATGCTGAGTCTAATTAACAGTGAGCCGGTTACCGACATTGATCGCTTTAATTCATAAGTCTCGCTGACTGTGAGGATTTGGTGATCAAGTAAATCACTAGATTGATACTGTGGATGAAAAACATTAGGGAAATGAGGTTAAAAATTAACCACTCAGTAGGAACGATATTTCGAAGACTCATACCAAAAACCATTATGCAGTGTAATAGTGGATAGAATGACAGGTGTATGTTACCGTAAATTTACAAGCGAGAGTAAGTTTTTTCCAACAGGTGAATAGAGCAGCCAGCTACAACGTAGAACGTACGTACATTAGTCGAGGTTGCCATACCACATTCGCACACAGAGATCCTGGGACAACGGAGTAAGCAGTGCTGTTATTAGGAAACGACTACTAGGTAAGGGTGAAAGATAAATAGATGAAGTGCTGAATCGTCATCAGTTGAGGTGGTTGGGACATGTGCTGCGTATGCCAAACAACCGACTGCCTCGACGAGCTTTGTTTCGTGATGTAGGAGTAGATTGGAAGAAAGTTAGGGGCGGCCAGATCAAAACATAGTACAAATCCATGAAGTCAATGACAGGTGGACTGAGTCATGTCGGTAGTTGTCGACTACCTGATTGGGGTCCGCGAGATGATAATAATCGATGGTTAGAAACCCTGAATGACATGGCTCAAAACCGTTTGCAATGACGCAGGTGGATTTATTCTCAGTGTTCTCTCAAATTATAACCTGGATTCTTCAACAACTCTAGTTTTGTCTTCCTAAACTTATCTCGCTGAATTATACTTCTTCAATGTGTTGGAACCCTAATCTTCTCCTTTACCAGTAGTACCACTAGCTCTACCACTATGAGATTTGACTTGACATTTGCGTCTCTGTGATAATATGGTATGGCAACATGAACCGATGTACTTACTAAGTTCTACGTTGCAGCTGACTAACTGACTGACACAGAGATCAAATTGTCAATTCAAATCCCATAGTAGTAGAGGTTGTAGAAGTATTAGCAGTAACGGAAAAGATTAGGGATCGAAGATATGATTGCAGAAGTATAATCCAATGAAATAAATTTAAAAAGAGAAAAGAGGTCATGAGGAATATGGAAGAATAGAATTTGAGTGCAGACAAGGAATGGATGCATCTGCGATCGCAAGCGATTTCCAGGAATGCCATTCGAAGTTGCCAAACACCGGTTATGATTGTATGTCGGACCCCAACCAGGTAGTCTGCACCTACCAATATGGTTCAGTCCGGTTGCCAATGTCATCTTTGGTAATCATTTCAATGAATAAGCAATCAGTCAGTCAGTCAGATGCAACGTAGAACTTCGTACGTAAGTACATCAGTTCATGTTGCAATACCACATTAGCACAGAGATGTAATTGTCAATTCAAATCCAATAGCAGTAGAGGTAATAAAGGTATTAGAAATAATCGGAGAGGTTAGGATTAGAAGATATTATTCAAGAAGTATAATTCAGTGAGATAAGTTTAGAAAGTCAAAACTAGAGGTGTTGAAGAATCCAGAAGATTAGGATTTCAGAGAACACAAAGAATAAATGCACTGGCGCCATTGCAAACGGTTTTGAGCCATGTATTCAGAGTCTCTCACCATCGATTATTATCATCTGGCGGACCCTAACCAGGTAGTCGACAACTACCGACATGACTCAGTCCACTTGTCAATGACTTCATGGGTTTCTGCCATGTTTTGGTCTGGCCACCCCTAGCTTTCTTCCAACCTACTCCTACACTACAATACAAAGCTCAACGAGGCAGTCGGTGGTTAGGCATACGCAGCACATGTCCCAACCACCTCAACTGGTGAAGTTTCAATACTTCATCGATTGATCTGCCATTCTTACCTAGCACCCATTTCCTAATAACAGCGTTGCTCACTCGGGTGTCCCACGATATACGAGCAATGCTTCGAAGACACCCATGATCGAAAACCAGTAACCTACGAATATTTTCTTTTCTCACTGGCCATGTTTCACAGCCATAAAGTAAGACCGAGCGAACTACTGCGCAGTACACTCGTCCTTTAGTCAGCAAACGGATATCTCGCCTACGCCATAAGTGACGCAGGTTGGCAAAAGCCAATCGAGCCTTCTGTATCCGAGCTCAGATTTCTTCAGTCACCAGGCCATCGGCACTGATGAGACTCCCAAGATAAGTGAAGTTCGACTACTTCACTCCCTATCACTAGTTGAGGTGCCGATGCAGTCCAATCTTGAAGCAACATTTTGCATTTCCAGGGGGAAAATCGCATCCCGAACATGCTTGCATTGTTGCTTAGGGTGGTCAGAAGACTCTGCATTTTGACAGCATCTTCACCAAGTAGGACTATGTCATCGGCATATTCTAAGTCAATAAGCGAGCCACCTGGTAAAAGGTCTACTCATGAAAATTCAGACGAGGATAAGGTAATTTCTAGGAGCATTTCTATGATAAAATTAAACAAGAATGGAGAAGGTGGACATCCCTGACGGACACCACTTGAAGTAGAGAATTTCGGTGACAGTTCGCCATAAGCTCCCACTCGACCAGTGGTGTTTGAGTAGAGAGCTTGTATAAGGTTAGTGTACTTCTTTGGTACACTTCTCAATGACAGACACTGCCACCGAACCTCACGATCCACTGAGTCAAATGCCGCCTTGAGGTCCAGGAAAGCAACTATTGTGGGACGCCTAAATGTGTGTCTGTTTTCCAGGACCTGTCTGAGTGTGAAGATGTGGTCTATACAACCACGTCCAGGTCGAAAACCAGATTGGTTTTCTCGAGTCTGCTCTTCATGAGCTTTCGTTAAGCGTTGAAGTATTATTGAGGCCAATATTTTGGATACTATATTAGTTAGACTGATTCCCCTGTGGTTGTCATAAGAAGACCTTTGTCCTTTCTTATAGATTAGGACAATCAAGGATTGAGACCACTCGGATGGGATTACGTCCAGTTCCCAGATTCTACCTAGGATCTCGGTCAGTCTAACTGTTAAAACTGGACCACCATCCTTAAACATCTCAGGGGTCAGTCTATCAGGACCTGCACTTCATTAATTGAGGTGGTTGGAACATGTGCTGCGTATGCCAAACAACCGACTGCCTCGATGAGCTTTGTTTCGTGGTGTAGGAGTAGGTTAGAAGAAAGTTAGGGGCGGCCAGATCAAAACATAGTACAAATCCATGAAGTCAATGACAAGTGGACTGAGTCATGTTGGTAGATGTAGGCTATCTGGTTGGGGTCCGCGAGATGTTAGTAATCGATGGTTAGAGACCTTAAACGACATGGCTCAAAATCGTTTGTAATGGCGCAAGTGCATCCATTCGTTGTGCTCTCTCAAATCTTAATCTTATGGATTCGTCAGCACCTCTACCTTTGTCTTTCTTATCTTATCTCACTGAATCATACTTCTCGAATAATATCGTCAAACCCTAGTCTTCCTCATTACCAATAATACCTCTACTATCTTTATTACTATGGGAATTGATTTGATATATGCGTCTCTGTACTAATGTGTTATGGCAACCTGAACTTATGTACATACGTACGAAGTTCTACGTTGCAACTGACTGATTGACTTACTCCCTATCACTAGTTCAGGTGCCGATGCAAGCCAAACCTAAAGCAAAATTTTGCGTTTCGAGGCGAAGATTCACATCTGAACATGCTTGTATGGTTGCTTAAGGTTGTCAGAAAACTGAATTTTTCCAGCTTCTTTATCGAACAGAAAATCAATGAAAAGGACATGACATACAAGCAAGTGAGTCAACAAAAAACAGATCGGATGTGATAAAATTTCCTAGATATAGAACAAAAAGAGGTAATATACACGTAGCTGATGCTGAGTTATGCTATTCATTTTCGTCAATTTTCTCGATCAACTTGAGTACATTATTCCGAAAATCTTTCTATAACTAAGACAATATAACTAACTTTGCATATGACGCTTCACTATATAAATGAAATCTAGTTATCACCCTGCTTTCAAGTATATGATTTGATATATTAATTACATGACTCAGTTACCTCTGTTAGTTCAGGTTTACAACTAAACCAACTGCTTTAATCTTTCAGATCGTATCGAGTAATGTTCGAAAGCCACCTACAGCTGGAGTTCGTAGTTTATTTTACATCTTTAACAGACAATCAACCATATGGCTGCACAAAGCGAAACGACGAGCAGCATATTTACTAACTGATGCAGGGAACTTGGATAATGTAGGGTTCTTTAAACCTTGGATGCAAACTACTTCCATTACAGGGTTTCAATAAGCTAATTAAAACATCGACTATATGGTCTCACTCACATTCTTGGAAATAATACAAAAAGAGCAACGACAGGAACATATCTGTAGCTAATACATGCTCCCGGATCTTAACTTCCAAGTGAATGTACTTTATTCTTGGAAATAGACTCAGAGAGAAGCACTTTGTTTTGATTATCTAACAGATATAATTTACTGGACTCAAACAGTAAACTGAGACGATAATGAAATAACGGTACATGTGAGATGTTTTACCATGTGACTCTAAGTTGCAACCTTTTGCAATGAAATTGGAGTATTTAAGTAGTCTTGAATGTACTCATTCTCTAAAGACGATTAACTTGAAAGATGTTTTTGAAAAACCATGCAACTGTCTAAACTTTAATATCTGGAAGGCTGCTTTTATCAGTGAAATACAAAACGCTAGGATTCATTACGGAAACTGAGTGGAGCTTGACGCTATTAACTTATGAGAGAATACATTATCATTGTACAAGAAAGTGGATCTTCATTACGTCACAAAAATTTAGTCAGTGCCTTTAATTTTTTATTAGATTTACAAAGAACTTTTGATCTGAACTAGCGTATAAAAATTTCGTTTCGAAACCAGAGTGAATTTCATTCCCACCTATCACAAGACTGACGTCAAGAGTTGTAGGCCAACCTATATTCGACAGTTTCCTCATAGAGGGAAAAATGATTGTTCGTGTTTATTGCCGCATTCCTTATTGAAAGGGTTCAGTCAGCATTTACGATGCCTTTCCAAACTTAGCAAAAGGGTTGTGATAAAACCTGGATTTTAAAAGATTAAAAACAAACTTTGTTTCCATTCTGCAGTGGCATATCCCGAATTTTTTCAAAGAAATCAGAGGAAAAAGAAGCAGCTCCCTCAACAATGCCCAGTTCGTACACTTTCAGTATTGTTAGCTTCACATATTTGTGCATTTCTGCCAGTTTATCAGCAGCGTTCCTAAAATGCTGCCAGGAAAACTGACAATCCCTATCATCTATAAAATATTGACAAAACTTGTATGGTGAGTAAGCAATTACCTCGATACAGCTCCATAACGCAATGAAGGACACCATTATACATTTTTAAAAGCGTATCTGAAAACCCAACTAGTTCAACATGACGACGGCTAGTGACTGAATGTTTTCGTGCGTTCCAGTTAACATTACTCAAAGGGTCAGAATCTAGGATGGTGGACTATTAACTTACAAAAACCTACCATCCATAACGCACACCTTGAAGTCCCGCAAAGAACTGTTATTCAATGTCCAATATCTTTCTCACGAACTACTGTAAACCAGTTGGGTTCTTGCTCTTTCAGTACGATACCAGGTATTTGATGATGTGCAAACAATGATAGTCTAGCCAGTCGATTGCAATAATTCTAGTCAGTTGGCAGTTATTTATCAATTTGTATGTCCTATGCTTTGATTGGGGGTATTAGTCTCAGCAGTAGGGTTTTTGTAAACTAGCAATTATCACAATAACAGGCTATGGATCAGTTAGTTGAGATTTCGAGAATAATAGAAGGACAGCTCCAATCCTGGTAATAATTAATAATTAAGTAAGTCAATAATAAGTTAATTAATTGTTAGTGAAGATTATGTGAAAGGACATAAATGTGAAAAAAAAGAGGAAACTGAGATTATAAGCGAGATGGATTATGTTAGTGATCTAACAAGATGCCAGTAACAACGGCTTGTAAGTTTTGAGACACGCAAATGGCACAGTTGGTTCAAGAATGAGACGGTAGTCCGTATGTGAACGCGTGTTTATCAAGTCTCATTTTGAAGCTATCCACTGAGTGGTATTTAGTCACCTTGGCTGTGAGAATATTCCAAGTCGCAACGACTCTTAACGAGGAAAAGTTCGCACAAACATGGGTACTGACTCACCCGATTAGTTTCTCGTCTATGCACTCGATCCAAAAGATTTATGTCTATTTAAATGAAAGAGGGTACGACGATGTTATAAACCTCAAAAGGTGGTCGTGCGTATATTTTAGGGAGGGTTAAGAACAGCCCTGGCGTTAACGCGCTAAGTTTACTTTGCGTAAATGAAGAGCCATGTTTATTTTCGTTACACACTCAGAGTAGTTTAAAGCTTTGTTCAGGTTCTCTGTGGTTATTAGACCGAGATTTCACTTTGAAGATACATTAGGGTTCGGACTTCCATTGAGGATGTATGTTATTCGCTTCACGTGGAACATAATAATCATGACTTGAAATTCCGTTTGGTTTCGTTTCAACAACTTTTCTACTGCCCATTTTTCAATTGCTAAAAGGTCCTGATGTTTAGACTCTCCAGCTTATATACACTTTATTTATCTTGGTACAAAACATTCAATTCTCAAGAGATTTTCTGAGCTTGCATGAAAGTGGATCATTGAAGCACATTTTCACAATCTTCGCTGATAGGAGTATATGAGGCACTGTATCGACAGCTTTTGTGAAGTCAAGGAAAATTGTTCGAACCGGTAGTTTTCGATCCCAACAGGTTGTCCAGCTGTCCCATGATATGATAAGACTGGATAGGCATGTTTTGGCTCTCCTAAATCCATATCAAGCTTCATGAAGGATGATGTTCTTACCTATGTATTCCCTCATTAGCTCACTCACCAGCCCTTCAATTGCTTTCGATAGTATTGCTACTGGTCTGTAACAGCCTGGGTCCTTCTTTTATCCTCTTGTGAGGATTGGAGAGAGAGTAGCTTGTTTCCACCCAGCTGAGAGTTGGTGTGACTCTAGTGACTGCCTGAACAAGTCGAATATCGATGAAATGAGGGCTGCTACATACTGTTTCAAGACTATAAGCCAAAAGCTAGGCGCAAGGTTTTTAGATCTCTTAGTACGAAGTCAGGAGTAAGTCAAATATTCCCTGGGGACATCAGCTGGTTACATTTTAATTAGTGCTCTGAACGTGCACGTACTTGGTCTACATGGCTGGTGAGTTTGATGCCGAACATCCCAGACACCTCTATGTTGGTAAGATCACAATTTGCACACAATGGTGTGCCGTTTTTATTTTATTCACGAACTTTTGTTTTGCGATTGCCTCTATTTTTTCTGCCTGAACGTGTCTCCAACCACTTCGAATTTTCGTCTGTCGCTAGCATACTGGGCCTAACATAACCCATGATCCTCCCTCTCCCGTAATTTGTCTGTGCCACATAATGCAGAACACTTTTGAATGATGTTTATCACTGTTTGTGTTACGCCTGCACGTAAACATGTCAACTTGATATACTTGAACTATTACGAGTTTACCTGGTCTGAAACGAGAGCGAGGATCGAGGATCCGGTGACACGACATGCTACTCCAACCCGATTATTCCAACCCCCATATTGAGTAAAAAATAAGACATAGTATGAAGTAAAACCTATATTCTACGAGCATCCAGAAAGCACGGGGTCCGAGTCCAGAAGCGAATCAGGATCCTGGAATAGGGATCCGGGACCGGGTCCTAGTTCCGGTCACAGAACGTTACAGATAATGCGTATTTATACATTTTGGTCGAATAGGAAACAGCATCGAAGTCTGTGACATCGACAGTTGGAACGACTAATAGGAAGCAACATTTGAAGTGACATTGATGGTCAGGACAACCAATAAGAAACAACATTGGAGCCCTTGACACTGATATCTAGGACGACCATGAAATTGACCAATGGGAACTGACCAATAGGGTAGGCCAATAATTCTCTTAGGATATTGGATGAATATCTTGACAGTTCGCCAATGATCCTTTCCTCTCAGCCCCTACTATTCTCGTGACCGTGAAGCGTGTAGGAGAGGATCTCGCATGATCGTGTTGTTCACTCAGGTGTATCAAAAGCAATACGCGCTTCCGTCCTTTTTGTGTATTTGGTCTGCTATCCGTTTATGACCATGTTAAACATGTCTGTGCGATGGCCGCTAATTTACATTGGCGTGTGGACATGGACATCCATGACTAGAAGCTGCTCATTTGTTTACGAAAAATCCACGTTGTTGTCGATATTGTTAGTTCAGAATAAATTATCATTATCATTAAAATTTCACAACGTTTAAGGTTTTTCCATCGTTAGTCTATCAAGTGGCTTAGTCGGTCCGGAACTTTTAATGGGTGTGACAAGTTGCCTCTGGAACAAACCTGTGGGAGCTATACTGTTTCCTGAGATTTAGAGATGAAGTGCCGAAATCTCCTGCTAAGATTATTTGATAAAACCCAAGAAGTGGTAGAAAAGGTAGTGCCTAGTTTAACCTTTCTTTCTTTAGTTCCTAGGGCGGAGCGGGTGAATCCCTTCAATCAAGTGTTTAGTGCCATCCGTCTAAAGGAAACACCGCATGGTTTTGTCACGTACGTTATTTGCGTACCGTGTTAGGTTATGGAGCTAATGTAGTTGTTAATATACACAGACACTTCACCTCTTGCTTTGCGAACCGTATGGTATTGGAAGAGTCTTCCTCTTCTTGTTTCACTGACCTATGTCGGCTAATTTCCATAATGGCATCTGATACGTTATAACAGCTTGTTACAGGAGGCAAAGTCGTTTACAGGCAAGATCAAATTTTTATAAATAATAATAATAATTTATTCTCAAATAACAAACATATTACAAGAGACATGCCAATTTACAGGCAAGATCAAAATGTTAAGATTAGCAACATATTTCTTTTAAAACGACATGCAGTTACTGAAACATTTCACAAGATTCATTGTTTTCTTAAAGATGGAATGTACAAGGCGAGTAATTGGCGCAAGTTACGAAGGTTGCGTTACGACAATCATCATATGGGCTGAGAAATGATTCATGGTGCAGACAGGTTTTCATATAACAAGAATTGATGCGGTAAATGTACAAAGGTCTGGTTGATATTCATCAGCTAATGATTTCACATGTTCTTGGGTAGGGTAACCAAGTCTACTGCAAATATCCAGACTAATATATGTGTATTGGAATAAGGTTCTGAAAAAAGGAATAAAGAAAACGGGACGAGGAGCAGAACAGAAAATATTCCTGTTCAAAGCCGAACAACGGCTTCGCACATACGTTTATGGATAAAACAAATGTATGTTTACCCAAACATTTTTGATATCAGAACACTCTACACCTGCGCTTATGTAGGTTAATGAAGACATTTCAGTAGTGAGATAACTAATGAGAAGTTAGTCGAAAGAATCGAGGAAATTCAGAAGAACCAAGTTGTTAGTAATAAAGTTGATTTACAAAATATAATAAAGAGGATCAGTGATATAATTTTTTGGTTTTATTTATTCTTTTTATTTTTAACTCTGAGGCTCAAGAAGTTATGAATGAGCTCTTCTTTTTTTAGTATGGTAGTCCAGACAAGCTTGTAATATGATTTCTCGGTAGGAAGTAAAAACCAGTGCAAGGTTACAGACATGAGTTGTAGACGAGGTTAACTAGGAAAAGTAACATCAATATCACTGATTTGTTACATCCTGCTATATCGTAAGGAGCCGTAAGCAAACAAAATGTCCTGCCACACAGACATGGGTAGATTGAGGTTATCGCCCCACCGTCATGAATGCTGGTCAGATACACCACCCTCCCTCCTTTTGTGATGTTAGGCTCTCTTACGTTTAATGGTTAATTGTAAATAATGGTCTCTAGCCTACTCTCAATTTTTTTTTGTACACCTTATCGGAATTAACATTCTCTACTAGCTCCAACATTACAAGCAATCCAGACAACTTTGCAAGATAATATATCCACATAGCATATCACACTGATTTTAAGTAAACGAATGGTATAATTTGTAAGATGAGTCAGTTAATGGGTAGTTTGGAAATAGGAAGGACAGGGAGCTGGAACGAGGAGAAAGTGAAAAAAAAGAGTTGAAATAATGTTAAAAATTAATGAGTAAAGCGATAAGTTGGTAAGCAGGCAAGGTGTTTGGATGTTAATGAATTGGGGAAATAAAAATTAGTTAAACAGTTAATACTTAAATAAGAAGACACTCACAATAATACACGGTGTTTGAGTTCCTTGTAAGTCTGCTGCAAATATCCAGACTAATATATGAGGCTTGGAATAAGGTTCTGAAAAAAGAGGAATCAAGAAAATGGGACGAGGAGCGGAACAGTTCAGTGTTAAACGTCGCTCAACTGGATTTATAATGACACTTTTCTGTCATATTTCAAAGCCACATTTTCAACAAGTGATTACCAATAGGATAGAAACACAGCGAGTTCTTTGGTGGCATGCATGATTCAGGAGTAAAGTTGTAAAGAAGCGTTGATTGGAAGGCACTTAGTATAAACTATAATCTTGATAAGCGTGTACGTAGGGTACAGGCGCCATGGTTGCTCACTTGTAATAAGGTTCTGAGAAGGCGCAAAAGAGAAAACTAAAAATTAGAAAAAAGATCAATGAGGCAAATGGATGTGTGGTGAGAGCGTTGTTCACCGTACATAGTGGAGCAGACTCAACAATGGTGAGTCAGTAGATAAAGTTCATACAGACTACTACAATTAAAATAAATTGTAGTAACTTATTCTTTAAATTAACCAGCACGGCAATGAATAATAATGCGTTGTGCTGTGTTTAAAGGTGGATGGAAGAGGTGATGTAAGAAGCCGAACATTTGTTTGGCAGGAAGAGAAAAGTTTATGAAAAACATTGATAATTATATTGCATATAGTCTAGCTTTTTTCATCAAATACTGACCTCCTACTTATATTATAAGTGCATGAGTGAGCGTGTTGAAGTTTGTCTAGACAGAATAACGACTTCAGCTTATTAATAGAAACATGTGCCTAAGAAGTATCAAGCGTATATGAGCAACGTCAGCGTCACTGATTATTCGCCTCATCAGTTAAAACGATTCATACGCAAACGAAATATTCTGTCCAACAAACATGGATGGATCGAAGTTATCATCCTCACCATCATTGTTAGATGGTCAATAACTCTCCCCCTCCTCTTTCCTTATTAGGTTCATTTAAAATGACTGTAAGGTAATATATTATGTTTTGCTCGGGGTTCTGTTTTTCATATCGTATTGTGAAACAGTCTCTGCAAGTTACATTTTACAAGCTTGTCTGGCTATTAAAACTAGCCATCAGTGCAAACAGTTAACTGTTATGGTGATAAGTACGGTTTTCCAACAAACTATGAGCATTTAGGGTACAGTGAAGGAAGGCTGTTAAATAAATTAGGCGGGAAAGTGTGGGAGTATAATAGTTATGATGGGACAACTGACGACGAGATGGAATCAATGTAAAGTCAATAGAGTGCATGTGAGGACAGTAAAAACGATGATAAACAACAGGAAACAAAACTATGGATATTGGTAGAGTTTTGTCCAATCCACACTGGGTGGTGGCTTTTCAGGCTGTGGATGTATGATCGCTAGAGTTTAAGCAACAAATTTTGATGTTTGAACGATGATTCGTAAGGGAAGCAGAGTGTATTACTATCATCCAGATACTATTAAACAGTATCAGTCAGCCCAGCGATTAAGCTTTTTCAAGTGAAAACTAAAGAGATTTGTAGCCAACTAGAAGATCTTATAATAATAATAATAATAATAATAATAATTTATTCTCAAATAACTAAGTTACAAGAGACACGCCAGTTTACAGGCTAGACCAAATTGTCACAAATGCTTTCACAATTACTGTAAAGTCATAGCAGTTAAATTAAGTATAAGAGACAGTTTCTGATTGCATATTTACACCATATCACTGACAGAAACAGTATTATACAGCCACATTTTCAATATTAGAGTACAAATGAGGAAGGTGCACAATAGGTACTGTAATATCACAGTGACCGTGAACCCATGCACGTAGCGAGAATTATTTTGCACTTTTCATAATCATAAAAACTGTGATAAATGATGTTTAATTTGATTGTCTTTTAAAAAGTTTTAGATTGAGGACTGATTACAAAGTCGCGTTTGGCTATCGCATAGGTAATACAGTTTTAGCCAATGGAGTAGAAATCGAGGAAAAGTGACGTGATGACCATGTATCATACCTCAAATCCTTCTTTGTATAGACGTTACTTCACTTTAAAGAAACGAAAAAGGGAAAATGTGCAAATGCAGAAGTAAAAGTGAATTTTTTTCTACTAGAAATATTGAACTGAAACCAAACTCCATGCGTTTCAGTGATGAAAATTACTGCTAAAAGTTTTGTTAGAAGGTTCCACACGTACCTAATGTTATTCTTCGGGACACCTCTCGGCATCATCTTTCTATCAGTAATTCTGGTACAAATTATTGCTTGTGTTTTCGTAGTTTTAGAATAAACAGACCAGGAACCTTTTCAATCGGAAACTGATGATCATCCTTTCCTTCATCTCCGAAAACACAGGTCTCTTTCTAATTAGCTATAACCGAATTTTCGAAGTCAACGAAATACAATATGGAACTTGCTACACATTTAAATTTACTCAACATGATGTATACCACTAAACATTTCAGGAAAGAAATCTTTGGCTAAATCCTAAAGTCGGAGGATAAGTAACAATCTAAGAGGTTAAGGGAAATTTCAAACAGTCAGTGCAATACTTAAAAGAGACAGTAGTAGTTTAGCACTCTATCTTCATTACTTATTAAAACTATATTTTTCAATCCAAGTGAATTAATTGTATTACCTTCATTGTGAAAATTACCGACCTATAAACATAACTTCGGTAGTATCTCGGGTTATGGAGAAAATAGTTAATGCAGAGTTACTACAACATCTACTTAGTAACAATCTGATATCCACCTCACAGCATGGGTTCTTGGGGTTCAGGCCGTGTGATACATGTCTGTTAGATTATTTCAACGATATCAAGCATAAACAAGACAGAGGGCTTCTAGTATCAGTCCTTTTCTTCGATTTTAAGAAGGCTTTTGATAAAGTCCAACACAAAAGGCTTCTACTTAAACTGAAGTCATTCGGAATCATAAACCCACTACACTCATGATTAGCTTCATTCCTAAATGGGCGACAACAAATGATAAAATACAACGACTGTCTTTCATCACCAAGACCAATAACCACTGGGCTTATCCAGGGAAGTGTATTAGGTCCATTCTTGCTTCTGATGTACATAAATGATAAACGTAATGATATATGTAATACTATAAAATTTGGAAGAGCATACTTATATGCTGATGATCTGAAAATAGTATACAGCTATAAGCCTGAAGATCTGGGCGAAAATATAGCCAAGATTCAGGGTGCTCTTGATAAATCAACTACCTGGAGCGAGACATATCAACTGCCGTTTAACCACAACAAATGCGTCATAATGCATTTTAGCAAGCGTCACCTTGATACACCACTCTATTTACAAAAATGTAGGGTTCAGACACTTATATATGACCTGGGTATTAGTTACTCTAAAAGCCTAAAATTCGAAGAACATGCCTCAAATATTATCTCTAAATCTAGACAACTAATTGGGTTTATAAACAAGAACTTCTTGACAAATGAGGCTAAGCTTACTCTCTTCAAAGTCTGTATAAGGCCCACACTTGAATATTGTTCACTCATCTTTTCAAACTTGAATATCATGGACAAAATGCGAGTAGAAAGTGTACAAAGAAGCTTCACACTGCGACTGCTCGGATTGAGCTATAACCTCGCCTACACAGAAAGATGCAAGCATCTTTCCATAGAACCTCTAAGGCGCCGTCGCTTGAAAAACAACCTAATGCTCCTCTATAAACTAATAAATGGTCTTTCGTTCGTAAAATACCGTCCAATTATGAACCACGGCACTACTTACATACTTAGAAACAACGCATATACACTATTAACGGCAAAACACAAAAAATCATTGCGTTGTAATTTATTTGTAATACGATACAGTCTATTGTGGAACAGGTTACCAATTACTATCCGTATCTGTGACACAATCACTAAGTTCAAGAAACTAGTCATGCTATTGCTAGACTCTAAAGAGAATTATCGACCATTCCCGGAACTCACACCAAGTCCTCAGGCACTCTTTTATGGTCCACCAAATATTTAGATAAACCTCAGAAACGATTTATCGACTATGAACATATTTTGTTCTCATTACCACCCATACATGTATCACGAAATGATAGACGAATCCCCCTGCTCCTACTAACAGTAATAGGTTACGCCTTTGAGGTGTTACCCGTGACTTTTCTCTGAATTTAAATTCCGATCATTATTTTCATATATTCAAGGCAGTTTCAGTTTTTAATTCTAGTAGACAGACAAATTGAAAAGTCTGTAAATGCTGATCGACTACTGTCAGTTACAAGGAACTCAAACACCGTGTATTATTGTGAGTGTCTTCTTATTTAAGTATTAACTGTTTAACTAATTTTTATTTCCCCAATTCATTAACATCCAAACACCTTGCCTGCTTACCAACTTATCGCTTTACTCATTAATTTTTAACATTATTTCAACTCTTTTTTTTCACTTTCTCCTCGTTCCAGCTCCCTGTCCTTCCTATTTCCAAACTACTCATTAACTGACTCATCTTACAAATTATACCATTCGTTTACTTAAAATCAGTGTGATATGCTATGTGGATATATTATCTTGCAAAGTTGTCTGGATTGCTTGTAATGTTGGAGCTAGTAGAGAATGTTAATTCCGATAAGGTGTACAAAAAAAATTGAGAGTAGGCTAGAGACTATTATTTACAATTAACCATTAAACGTAAGAGAGCCTAACATGACAAAAGGAGGGAGGGTGGTGTATCTGACCAGCATTCATGACGGTGGGGCGATAACCTCAATCTACCCATGTCTGTGTGGCAGGACATTTTCTTTGCTTACGGCTCCTTACGATATAGCAGGATGTAACAAATCAGTGATATTGATGTTACTTTTCCTAGTTAACCTCGTCTACAACTCATGTCTGTAACCTTGCACTGGTTTTTACTTCCTACCGAGAAATCATATTACAAGCTTGTCTGGACTACCATACTAAAAAAAGAAGAGCTCATTCATAACTTCTTGAGCCTCAGAGTTAAAAATAAAAAGAATAAATAAAACCAAAAAATTATATCACTGATCCTCTTTATTATATTCTGTAAATCAACTTTATTACTAACAACTTGGTTCTTCTGAATTTCCTCGATTCTTTCGACTAACTTCTCATTAGTTATCTCACTACTGAAATGTCTTCATTAACCTACATAAGCGCAGGTGTAGAGTGTTCTGATATCAAAAATGTTTGGGTAAACATACATTTGTTTTATCCATAAACGTATGTGCGAAGCCGTTGTTCGGCTTTGAACAGGAATATTTTCTGTTCTGCTCCTCGTCCCGTTTTCTTTATTCCTTTTTTCAGAACCTTATTCCAATACACATATATTAGTCTGGATATTTGCAGTAGACTTGGTTACCCTACCCAAGAACATGTGAAATCATTAGCTGATGAATATCAACCAGACCTTTGTACATTTACCGCATCAATTCTTGTTATATGAAAACCTGTCTGTACCATGAATCATTTCTCAGCCCATATGATGATTGTCGTAACGCAACCTTCGTAACTTGCGCCAATTACTCGCCTTGTACATTCCATCTTTAAGAAAACAATGAATCTTGTGAAATGTTTCAGTAACTGCATGTCGTTTTAAAAGAAATATGTTGCTAATCTTAACATTTTGATCTTGCCTGTAAATTGGCATGTCTCTTGTAACATGTTTGTTATTTGAGAATAAATTACTATTATTATCATTACTATCTCTGGTGATATCTGAAGAAAGATCTGCGAAAGGAGTAACAGGAAGGCAGGAAGGAAAAGCTGCCGAACGAGAGCAGGGAAAGCCGTAGTCGAAGCTGAATTCATAGAGGTAAGCAAGCAAATGAGAAGGAACACTAGAAAGAATAGTCTTGAGGACAGATATACGCAAGAGTTACCATTGGTAGCAGAAAAATCTCCTATAGAAAGAAATGTGCTACAGTCATGCAATTCAACGAAGGAGCTATTCGGGCAATATACTAAACTAGAACGAACGGTTTGGAACAAATTAAGCGGCGTTTGCTTGATTGAGGGGTAACGGGCATACGTAAGTAAACGGTTCGGCCTTCTACACATTTTTGCCTCACACTTCCCTGTTCACTTTGTCTGATTTCAGATTTTTTCTTGACATGTATTTGTGTCAGTGCCATTGAGAATCATCCGTTTGATGACTGGATAGTGTTGAACAAAATTCACGTCTTCTAAGTGGTGGCAATCAGGAAACGCTTAGAGTATCTAGGTTCCAGTTAGGTATACTTCAAGCTAGTCTAAACGATAGGAGATACAAGTCTGAAGATTGATCAAAATGGCATGTCAGATATCTTTCACGGTGTGGAGGATAGGGAGAGCTCTCAGAGATTACTCCAGGTTGAGGATGATATCGGGTTGATAACAGGTTTGTAAATTATGCTGATACCTTTGGAAAGTTCGTATTCCAGTAAGTTTAACCGACTCACAAGAATAATAAACTTGACTGCCAAATGTAGTATTTAAATCTCCCACAAAAACATGTTACTTATAGGTCGTATTAGAAAACGAAGCACTGAAAAAGAACTAAAACAAAGGTTTTATTCTATTGAAAAGGACCTTATAATAGAAAATTTCCGGTGATACGGCTTCCAAAGATGATACTGCAGAAACCACTTTAGGTGAATTTAGTTAGTTAGCCGAAAGAATCTAAAATCGTATGATGGAACAGTAGGCATATTCGCTAGAAATATTGATATCGAAACTATATCATTTGAACCAACAAACGGTTCATTCTACCATACATAAATGACATATCAGAAAGTACAGCACGACTACTGAAGCATTTTGGAATGGGTTTATAAGACAAACCAACAGAATCACTTCAAACATTCCTATATAAAGCAAAGGACAAAATGTCAAAAGACGAAAAAGCAATCATCTACAAAATAAACTACTAAGACTGCGGAAAGAATGACTTTGGAGAAAGTGGACATCCATTTTAGCTTCACCTACATAATTATCATTCGGAAGTAAAAAGCCGTGACTTTTCTTCGCTCCTTATATCAATACATATGGACAACTGTGGACATAAATTCGATTGGAACATGGCTTAAATAATAGATGGGTATGAAATACGCTAGAGAGTTTTTAGAAGCTTGATACTCAGGTCAATTAACGAACAAATCGACAGTGAACCTATTAAAATATCATAGACTAAAATATTCTCTGAAAACAGAGCAAGGGGGAATTCAATCAAAATAAAGATTCAGACAGTAATAGGTAGAAGTATGATAATTAGAAGTATTTGAATTGTTGTATTAACTAATAATCCAAGAAACAGCGTAAGTGGATCAAGAACTACGAGATGAACACGAACGAATGTACTGTATTTAGAATTCGAAATCAAGCATTCAACAACAACAAGAAGTCACTAGTTCGTTCAAACACCACAAGAAGTTCAGCAATAACCAATCAAGATCGAGGTCAACAGGAAAAACTATGAGTTATGCGTAGCGAAATTCGAATACTTCACTTCTATTGGATGCTTGTGCTGATGATGTTATTCAGAAGAGAGATGAAATCATAACGAAAAGATCCAGCTCAAACAACGAAATTTAACCACAATCATCCACTTGAGCTGCAAATGTTCTACACCATCTCAACGTCATAATCTCAAAAAAATGAACCATAGAACTACGATCCCCTGTTAAAACGGACTGCAAGGTATTCAAATATTTGTACATAAAAGTTGCTGCACACCGCATTCCGAAAGCATTCATTGACTTTAAAACGGCTTTTGACAAAGTTCCTCACAATCTGCTTTTGTCTAAGTTTAGTGATATGGAACTTTTGAGTAACCTACTTATGCGGGTTATAGATTTCCTTTCAGAGAATGGACAAAGAGTGATGTGTAACTCCAAATTGTCTTGCTGGGAAGCTGTACGCAGCGGTGTGCCTTAGGGTAATGTTCTAGATTAGTGTTGACCACCTTAGTCCCCTACGTTTCTGGGTTTTGTTTTCTGTTGGTTATATCAAGCTATTGAGAGAGTTTAAAAGTGAGGGTGATCTACAGGGATTATCTGAGTGGCCCAGAATTCGATAGTTGCAGATATGTGATTCCAAATGCATCGCAATGTATATTGGGGCATAGATAAACACACCGCGAGTAACACCAAGCTACCTGTTATTCAGACGCACAATGATCTAGGTTTCAACATTATCCTAAATTTGAAAAACACTGCATATTTCCTTGCGATAGCCTTGTCGATTCTAAAACATTTATAACTTTTATTCCTTATTCGTTTGTTCTAAACTTGAGTATTGCATACACGTAGGCAGAAGGTTATGTTTATGTAGATTGGATGAAGTCTTTACTTAAATGGTATATTGAGTGCTGTTAACGTCAGTTCTTGTTTTAGCGAATCACAGTTGTATTCTCTCTATAACCAGGGTTAAACGGTTTTCAAGGCTGGAATGGTCAGTTAGTCTGTTTGTATCGTTTCATTGAACAGTCAGATCACTTCATCACTATCTGATTTGGCTGTATGATACCAAATATAGGTAAGATATCTGTGTGTTTATCTCTTCTCCTTACACTTTTAAGATGAGATATATGCATGCGTTTTGTGTTGTAGTGGATAATACTTTTTGTCTGTTCGGTCCAAGTAAAGTACATACACTGTATTACACAATATTTTAGTCAATAAGCAAACTAATTTTTAATTATGAAGTGATTCATTTTCGTAATGAAGTACATAAATAGTTGGTAGAAAGTTTTAACACGAAGAGAGATTTTATTTTAAATATTACTAGATTTCATCATGAACTGTAATCAGCCACAGAAACGTCATGTATTTGGCATGGAGGTCTGGTTGCCTTGTCTGTATGCCTTATTTCTGATATTCATTCTACACTTAAGCATATTATTTGTGGAACTAACAGGACTTGTAGGCAGCTATCCACATATTGAACTATTTTCCCCAAAGCAAGGTCATCACCCAAACTGAGTTTGACGTCAACCGCTCAAACGTCTGACTCACCATCACTTATACAAAAATGGTGATCTATATTGGCTTTTGAATTTTGATCAAATTAAGGAAATTACTAGTCGGTCAGTCAAATAAATATTTTAGTTCCAAACCATTTGATGATCTTATATATGTGGAGCTCTTTGTCGGCTTTTGTTCATTTCGGTTTGCTTACATTGCCCGACTCTTAGAATGATTTTTCGTAAGTTCAGGTGACTGATTCAAAGGAAAGTTGACCTATATGCCTCTTGAGATATCGAGACTTTAACGGGTGTCCTTCAATATTTAACTCAAACAAATTCTTACTTTTGCCTTAGTTTTGTATTAGGGAATTGAATTTCTTATTTTACTACGCTGCTTCATTTCTGATAAGAGACACTTAGGTAGTTGACTCAATCATATCCTATGGTACCTCTTAGAGAACACGCTAATCTCTCCTTTGAGCAACAACTATATTGGCCTATAGTCTTCATTTTTCTGATTAAGTTTGGTTCAACCAATAAAGTTATTTAATAATACAGAAGCTTTTCTTCGTTTTATCAAGGTGTTTGTTAAGTTGTACACCATTAAAACAACTGCAAATAAAGGTACAGATAGTTAACTTGTCATTCACCGTTCATTCGTAACATATATAGCCGCTACCGTAAACGTCTGTGAAGCAAAATCGCCGTCGTACTGACAATGTGAGATGATTACCAAGATATGTACAAATCGAATTAATAGTGATTTCTCTGATAATAAACTAGTAAAGCAGTTTAATAGAAAATTATGAAATCGAATGGAAGTCGCTAGTTAGGAAAAAATAAGAAACAAATGTGTGTGAGCTATTTTAACCGACCTTAAGCTATGTTATCTGAAGTTTTTAAAATTGGGATGCACTAAAAATGGTTTGGATGGAGCGACTGAAATCGAAGAATGGAATAAAATATTAGGACCCAAGGTATTAGGAGAGGTGCAATGGAAATACATTTGCCTCATTCCCGCTGATTCTAAGTCACTTCACTTGAAGTGTCCAGCTGTTGATTGCCTCACAGTGATTACCGTACGTGCTCCAACCAGAAAGTCTGCGTTTACTTTCACAGTTCATAGCAACAATTCATCGCTTTACAAATAGACCAGACTTCTTGGTTTGACTCTAGCAGTTGTCGTATATGTGTAACATATGTCCCAGCATTTTTATGCGACCTACTGGTTTTGTCACACTGCATATTATCTTTATCTGGAAATTAATTTGTCTGTCACAGCGATAATTAGTGTCGGTCGTTGTATATGTCACTGAGAGTTTACGCAAACTTAAATAATTGTGAATTGTCTCACTGAATATTATGTGGTACACTAAACCCCACAAAACCCAAAAGAAATAAAATCCTCAAGAATCATGTCTGTAAACATCATTTTTTTCGTAATACGAAGTCTTATTTGATTTTTGTTTATTAAATTCAGGAATTTATAATCTCGCTTTGATTACTTAGTCATGTAGCTAAACAGCGCTAATAGAAGTGCCAAACAAAACGGTCGTTTATTTTACGTAAGGCACCCCTGCCACATATGCTCTTGATATTTTTTTGAAGATAAAAAATATATTTTTAATTTCTGATTTTGCATTGACTTATTTTATAGACTAATAAAATATTAATTTTTGTTGACATTTTTGTTTAATTGTTGGTTTCAGTCCAGTGAATCCAGACCTGCTGTAGTTTTCTTATAATCTACAGGAAACCACTATGACATTAGCCGTCCCTGGAATGCAGGAAAATAATGCTACCAGTTATGCAGAAACTTGTGAGCAAGAGTGTCAGTTTCCTGAAGATTTGAAACGATATAGGATTTCAAAAACAACATTGTCTCCAGAAATTGTCGATCGTTCATTATATTGTGGTATATACAGATGGCGTCAACAATGGTGAGTCAGTAGATAAAGTTCATACAGACTACTACAATTAAAATAAATTGTAGTAACTTATTCTTTAAATTAACCAGCACGGCAATGAATAATAATGCGTTGTGCTGTGTTTAAAGGTGGATGGAAGAGGTGATGTAAGAAGCCGAACATTTGTTTGGCAGGAAGAGAAAAGTTTATGAAAAACATTGATAATTATATTGCATATAGTCTAGCTTTTTTCATCAAATACTGACCTCCTACTTATATTATAAGTGCATGAGTGAGCGTGTTGAAGTTTGTCTAGACAGAATAACGACTTCAGCTTATTAATAGAAACATGTGCCTAAGAAGTATCAAGCGTATATGAGCAACGTCAGCGTCACTGATTATTCGCCTCATCAGTTAAAACGATTCATACGCAAACGAAATATTCTGTCCAACAAACATGGATGGATCGAAGTTATCATCCTCACCATCATTGTTAGATGGTCAATAACTCTCCCCCTCCTCTTTCCTTATTAGGTTCATTTAAAATGACTGTAAGGTAATATATTATGTTTTGCTCGGGGTTCTGTTTTTCATATCGTATTGTGAAACAGTCTCTGCAAGTTACATTTTACAAGCTTGTCTGGCTATTAAAACTAGCCATCAGTGCAAACAGTTAACTGTTATGGTGATAAGTACGGTTTTCCAACAAACTATGAGCATTTAGGGTACAGTGAAGGAAGGCTGTTAAATAAATTAGGCGGGAAAGTGTGGGAGTATAATAGTTATGATGGGACAACTGACGACGAGATGGAATCAATGTAAAGTCAATAGAGTGCATGTGAGGACAGTAAAAACGATGATAAACAACAGGAAACAAAACTATGGATATTGGTAGAGTTTTGTCCAATCCACACTGGGTGGTGGCTTTTCAGGCTGTGGATGTATGATCGCTAGAGTTTAAGCAACAAATTTTGATGTTTGAACGATGATTCGTAAGGGAAGCAGAGTGTATTACTATCATCCAGATACTATTAAACAGTATCAGTCAGCCCAGCGATTAAGCTTTTTCAAGTGAAAACTAAAGAGATTTGTAGCCAACTAGAAGATCTTATAATAATAATAATAATAATAATAATAATAATAATAATAATAATAATTTATTCTCAAATAACTAAGTTACAAGAGACACGCCAGTTTACAGGCTAGATCAAATTGTCACAAATGCTTTCACAATTACTGTAAAGTCATAGCAGTTAAATTAAGTATAAGAGACAGTTTCTGATTGCATATTTACACCATATCACTGACAGAAACAGTATTATACAGCCACATTTTCAATATTAGAGTACAAATGAGGAAGGTGCACAATAGGTACTGTAATATCACAGTGACCGTGAACCCATGCACGTAGCGAGAATTATTTTGCACTTTTCATAATCATAAAAACTGTGATAAATGATGTTTAATTTGATTGTCTTTTAAAAAGTTTTAGATTGAGGACTGATTACAAAGTCGCGTTTGGCTATCGCATAGGTAATACAGTTTTAGCCAATGGAGTAGAAATCGAGGAAAAGTGACGTGATGACCATGTATCATACCTCAAACCCTTCTTTGTATAGACGTTACTTCACTTTAAAGAAACGAAAAAGGGAAAATGTGCAAATGCAGAAGTGAAAGTGAATTTTTTTCTACTAGAAATATTGAACTGAAACCAAACTCCATGCGTTTCAGTGATGAAAATTACTGCTAAAAGTTTTGTTAGAAGGTTCCACACGTACCTAATGTTATTCTTCGGGACACCTCTCGGCATCATCTTTCTATCAGTAATTCTGGTACAAATTATTGCTTGTGTTTTCGTAGTTTTAGAATAAACAGACCAGGAACCTTTTCAATCGGAAACTGATGATCATCCTTTCCTTCATCTCCGAAAACACAGGTCTCTTTCTAATTAGCTATAACCGAATTTTCGAAGTCAACGAAATACAATATGGAACTTGCTACACATTTAAATTTACTCAACATGATGTATACCACTAAACATTTCAGGAAAGAAATCTTTGGCTAAATCCTAAAGTCGGAGGATAAGTAACAATCTAAGAGGTTAAGGGAAATTTCAAACAGTCAGTGCAATACTTAAAAGAGACAGTAGTAGTTTAGCACTCTATCTTCATTACTTATTAAAACTATATTTTTCAATCCAAGTGAATTAATTGTATTACCTTCATTGTGAAAATTACCGACCTATAAACATAACTTCGGTAGTATCTCGGGTTATGGAGAAAATAGTTAATGCAGAGTTACTACAACATCTACTTAGTAACAATCTGATATCCACCTCACAGCATGGGTTCTTGGGGTTCAGGCCGTGTGATACATGTCTGTTAGATTATTTCAACGATATCAAGCATAAACAAGACAGAGGGCTTCTAGTATCAGTCCTTTTCTTCGATTTTAAGAAGGCTTTTGATAAAGTCCAACACAAAAGGCTTCTACTTAAACTGAAGTCATTCGGAATCATAAACCCACTACACTCATGATTAGCTTCATTCCTAAATGGGCGACAACAAATGATAAAATACAACGACTGTCTTTCATCACCAAGACCAATAACCACTGGGCTTATCCAGGGAAGTGTATTAGGTCCATTCTTGCTTCTGATGTACATAAATGATAAACGTAATGATATATGTAATACTATAAAATTTGGAAGAGCATACTTATATGCTGATGATCTGAAAATAGTATACAGCTATAAGCCTGAAGATCTGGGCGAAAATATAGCCAAGATTCAGGGTGCTCTTGATAAATCAACTACCTGGAGCGAGACATATCAACTGCCGTTTAACCACAACAAATGCGTCATAATGCATTTTAGCAAGCGTCACCTTGATACACCACTCTATTTACAAAAATGTAGGGTTCAGACACTTATATATGACCTGGGTATTAGTTACTCTAAAAGCCTAAAATTCGAAGAACATGCCTCAAATATTATCTCTAAATCTAGACAACTAATTGGGTTTATAAACAAGAACTTCTTGACAAATGAGGCTAAGCTTACTCTCTTCAAAGTCTGTATAAGGCCCACACTTGAATATTGTTCACTCATCTTTTCAAACTTGAATATCATGGACAAAATGCGAGTAGAAAGTGTACAAAGAAGCTTCACACGGAGACTGCTCGGATTGAGCTATAACCTCGCCTACACAGAAAGATGCAAGCATCTTTCCATAGAACCTCTAAGGCGCCGTCGCTTGAAAAACAACCTAATGCTCCTCTATAAACTAATAAATGGTCTTTCGTTCGTAAAATACCGTCCAATTATGAACCACGGCACTACTTACATACTTAGAAACAACGCATATACACTATTAACGGCAAAACACAAAAAATCATTGCGTTGTAATTTCTTTGTAATACGATACAGTCTATTGTGGAACAGGTTACCAATTACTATCCGTATCTGTGACACAATCACTAAGTTCAAGAAACTAGTCATGCTATTGCTAGACTCTAAAGAGAATTATCGACCATTCCCGGAACTCACACCAAGTCCTCAGGCACTCTTTTATGGTCCACCAAATATTTAGATAAACCTCAGAAACGATTTATCGACTATGAACATATTTTGTTCTCATTACCACCCATACATGTATCACGAAATGATAGACGAATCCCCCTGCTCCTACTAACAGTAATAGGTTACGCCTTTGAGGTGTTACCCGTGACTTTTCTCTGAATTTAAATTCCGATCATTATTTTCATATATTCAAGGCAGTTTCAGTTTTTAATTCTAGTAGACAGACAAATTGAAAAGTCTGTAAATGCTGATCGACTACTGTCAGTTACAAGGAACTCAAACACCGTGTATTATTGTGAGTGTCTTCTTATTTAAGTATTAACTGTTTAACTAATTTTTATTTCCCCAATTCATTAACATCCAAACACCTTGCCTGCTTACCAACTTATCGCTTTACTCATTAATTTTTAACATTATTTCAACTCTTTTTTTTCACTTTCTCCTCGTTCCAGCTCCCTGTCCTTCCTATTTCCAAACTACTCATTAACTGACTCATCTTACAAATTATACCATTCGTTTACTTAAAATCAGTGTGATATGCTATGTGGATATATTATCTTGCAAAGTTGTCTGGATTGCTTGTAATGTTGGAGCTAGTAGAGAATGTTAATTCCGATAAGGTGTACAAAAAAAATTGAGAGTAGGCTAGAGACTATTATTTACAATTAACCATTAAACGTAAGAGAGCCTAACATGACAAAAGGAGGGAGGGTGGTGTATCTGACCAGCATTCATGACGGTGGGGCGATAACCTCAATCTACCCATGTCTGTGTGGCAGGACATTTTCTTTGCTTACGGCTCCTTACGATATAGCAGGATGTAACAAATCAGTGATATTGATGTTACTTTTCCTAGTTAACCTCGTCTACAACTCATGTCTGTAACCTTGCACTGGTTTTTACTTCCTACCGAGAAATCATATTACAAGCTTGTCTGGACTACCATACTAAAAAAAGAAGAGCTCATTCATAACTTCTTGAGCCTCAGAGTTAAAAATAAAAAGAATAAATAAAACCAAAAAATTATATCACTGATCCTCTTTATTATATTTTGTAAATCAACTTTATTACTAACAACTTTGTTCTTCTGAATTTCCTCGATTCTTTCGACTAACTTCTCATTAGTTATCTCACTACTGAAATGTCTTCATTAACCTACATAAGCGCAGGTGTAGAGTGTTCTGATATTAAAAATGTTTGGGTAAACATACATTTGTTTTATCCATAAACGTATGTGCGAAGCCGTTGTTCGGCTTTGAACAGGAATATTTTCTGTTCTGCTCCTCGTCCCGTTTTCTTTATTCCTTTTTTCAGAACCTTATTCCAATACACATATATTAGTCTGGATATTTGCAGTAGACTTGGTTACCCTACCCAAGAACATGTGAAATCATTAGCTGATGAATATCAACCAGACTTTTGTACATTTACCGCATCAATTCTTGTTATATGAAAACCTGTCTCCACCATGAATCATTTCTCAGCCCATATGATGATTGTCGTAACGCAACCTTCGTAACTTGCGCCAATTACTCGCCTTGTACATTCCATCTTTAAGAAAACAATGAATCTTGTGAAATGTTTCAGTAACTGCATGTCGTTTTAAAAGAAATATGTTGCTAATCTTAACATTTTGATCTTGCCTGTAAATTGGCATGTCTCTTGTAACATGTTTGTTATTTGAGAATAAATTACTATTATTATCATTACTATCTGTGGTGATATCTGAAGAAAGGTCTGCGAAAGGAGTAACAGGAAGGCAGGAAGGAAAAGCTGCCGAACGAGAGCAGGGAAAGCCATGGTCGAAGCTGAATACATAGAGGTAAGCAAGCAAATGAGAAGGAACACTAGAAAGAATAGACTTGAGGACATATATACGGAAGAGTTACCATTGGTAGCAGAAAAATCTCCTATAGAAAGAAATGTGCTACAGTCATACAATTCAACGAAGGAGCTACTCGGGCAATATACTAAACTAGAACGAACGGTTTGGAACAATTTAAGCGGCGTTTGCTTCATTGAGGGGTAACGGGCATACGTAAGTAAACGGTTCGGCCTTCTACACATTTTTGCCTCACACTTCCCTGTTCACTTTGTCTGATTTCAGATTTTTTCTTGACATGTATTTGTGTCAGTGCCATTGAGAATCATCCGTTTGATGACTGGATAGTGTTGAACAAAATTCACGTCTTCTAAGTGGTGGCAATCAGGAAACGCTTAGAGTATCTAGGTTCCAGTTAGGTATACTTCAAGCTAGTCTAAACGATAGGAGATACAAGTCTGAAGATTGATCAAAATGGCATGTCAGATATCTTTCACGGTGTGGAGGATAGGGAGAGCTCTCAGAGATTACTCCAGGTTGAGGATGATATCGGGTTGATAACAGGTTTGTAAATTATGCTGATACCTTTGGAAAGTTCGTATTCCAGTAAGTTTAACCGACTCACAAGAATAATAAACTTGACTGCCAAATGTAGTATTTAAATCTCCCACAAAAACATGTTACTTATAGGTCGTATTAGAAAACGAAGCACTGAAAAAGAACTAAAACAAAGGTTTTATTCTATTGAAAAGGACCTTATAATAGAAAATTTCCGGTGATACGGCTTCCAAAGATGATACTGCAGAAACCACTTTAGGTGAATTTAGTTAGTTAGCCGAAAGAATCTAAAATCGTATGATGGAACAGTAGGCATATTCGCTAGAAATATTGATATCGAAACTATATCATTTGAACCAACAAACGGTTCATTCTACCATACATAAATGACATATCAGAAAGTACAGCACGACTACTGAAGCATTTTGGAATGGGTTTATAAGACAAACCAACAGAATCACTTCAAACATTCCTATATAAAGCAAAGGACAAAATGTCAAAAGACGAAAAGTTTGCTTGTTCTACGCTTTACCACCTCTAGTATGATTTCTCGTTTGATGTCTTCTGTAGTATACTAATGTTTGAGTTTTGAGTCAGGAACTGAGTCATGTACAATAAAGACCTAATCTTCTTCCTATCTGCGTCTTCTAATTAGCTACTGGGTGAAAAAGGCACTTGAAAACCAATCGGTGATTAGACCTCATATAGATCTGTGTATCAATTTGTAAAAAAATAGATCATTTGTTCTGCTGGTAAGATACGTCGACTAATCGATAATCATAAGCCTGACTGGACGCTGTCATACATGATTTTGAGCAGAATCCTCGATCCCAACAAATTCACGCTACTAAAACACTATATACTCAAGATTTGTTGATAATGTTTGTCTGATTAGTTGTAACCACAGTTAGTTGACTCGATTTCTGTATACTTAAAGATAAATACTTATTATAACAGAGTCTTATCACTTTGTCAAATTTTCCGGCAGTTTGTCGTCACTGTGTGTAAATGATCATGTGTTAAAGTGTGGTATGCATTTCGTTATTATTCATGATACAATATGTGTGTAGAAAGAAACACTAGAAATTGAACTTTGAAACTGCAATAGTAATCAATTGAGTATCATTTTTGTTGAAGACGTTAGATCCTCCGTACTCACTTGGAAAAGTTTCTAATTATGGATTTTTTTATATTTTCACGCCAAGAGACGCTTAGCTGACCTACAGCCTACACTTCCTTGACTGTCATTGGTTTATGGATTATTTTAGTACGCTATTTTATGGCTCTCTCAAGGACTTTCCTACCATTGCATATATAAGCTTGAGTTGTGTGCATATGAACCTTGTATCTTCTAGGTGCTTGTAGAATACACTTTCTACACCTTATCAAGACTTCTTGATCTAGTTAGCTGGGCTGGGGACAAATGGATTAGAATAGCTTATCGTGTCACTTTATCATTGAACTTCTTTCCGTTTACCGAGTAAGGTGAAATCGTAATAGTAGTTTCAAGCATATCAATTTTTTAACTTCGCCTATTTTTTGCTGAAGAATTTAGTGAAGTCAATCACCTGAAATCAGTATCATGGATTTATGTATTTTTTTATGGAGCCGCTAATACGTTCTTCCTTATCTTATACTCTTTTCATGGTTGTAGAGATCGTTGAGTCTCTTTGTGAAATCATGAATCGATGATCAGTGTCAAACCACCATTAGAAACCTGGAAGCACTAGACGGCCGTATCGTTCCGGTCTGGAACTCATCAACAGTGCGCATCCATGACTCCTGCACCTCACAGGATTCGAACTCAGGACCTCTGAACCACTTGTTGGGCATCCAGCGGTTTTAATGTCTAACTTCGATCAATTCATCGTCTTGCGCAACCTCATACATTGTCTTCGATGATCCAAAATTGGGCAGAACTGTAAAGAGAGGCCCAGGACAGAGTAGGTTGGAAGACAGTGCTCGATGGTCTATGATCCATTGAGGGTGACAGGCCTGAGTAAGTGCATAAGTAAGTGCATAAGTAAGTAAGTAAGTAAGTGCATAAGTAAGTAAGTAAGTAAGTAAGTGAATGAGTAAGTGGATAAGAAAGTAAGTAAGTGCATAATTAATTAATTAATTAATTGATTAGGTAAGTAAGCAAGTAAGTGAGGAAGTAGGTGAGTAAGTGAGTAAGCACGTGAGTAAGTACGTGAGCAAGTACGTAAGTAGGGAAAAGTAAGTAAGTAAGTAAGTAAGTAAGTAAGTAAGTAAGTAAGTAAGAAAGTGCATATGTGCATAAGTAAGTAAGTAAGTAAGTAAGTAAGTAAGTAAGTAAGTAAGTAAGTAAGTAAGTAAGTAAGTAAGTGCATAAGTAAGTAAGTAAGTAAGTAAGTAAGTAAGTAAGTAAGTAAGTAAGTAAGTAAGTAAGTAAGTAAGTAAGTAAGTAAGTAAGTAAGTAAGTAAGTAAGTAAGTAAGTAAGTAAGTAAGTAAGTAAGTAAGTAAGTAAGTAAGTAAGTAAGTAAGTAAGTAAGTAAGTAAGTAAGTAAGTAAGTAAGTAAGTAAGTAAAGTAAGTAAGTAAGTAAGTAGTAAGTAAGTAAGTAAGTAAGTAAGTAAGTAAGTAAGTAAGTAAGTAAGTAAGTAAGTAAGTAAGTAAGTAAGTAAGTAAGTAAGTAAGTAAGTAAGTAAGTAAGTAAGTAAGTAAGTAAGTAAGTAAGTAAGTAAGTAAGTAAGTAAGTAAGTAAGTAAGTAAGTAAGTAAGTAAGTAAGTAAGTAAGTAAGTAAGTAAGTAAGTAAGTAAGTAAGTAAGTAAGTAAGTAAGTAAGTAAGTAAGTAAGTAAGTAAGTAAGTAAGTAAGTAAGTAAGTAAGTAAGTAAGTAAGTAAGTAAGTAAGTAAGTAAGTAAGTAAGTAAGTAAGTAAGTAAGTAAGTAAGTAAGTAAGTAAGTAAGTAAGTAAGTAAGTAAGTAAGTAAGTAAGTAAGTAAGTAAGTAAGAAAGTGCATATGTGCATAAGTAAGTAAGTAAGTGCATAAGTAAGTAAGTAAGTAAGTAAGTAAGTAAGTAAGTAAGTAAGTAAGTAAGTAAGTAAAGAAAGTAAGTAAGTAAGTAAGTAAATAAGTAAGTAAGTAGGTAAGTAAGTAAGTAAGTGCAGAAGTATGTAAGTAAGTAAGTGCAGAAGTAAGTAAGTAAGTAAGTAAGTAAGTAAGTAAGTAAGTAAGTAAGTAAGTAAGTAAGTAAGTAAGTAGGTCAGTAAGTAAGTAAGTCGGTAACTAAGTAAGTAAGTTAGTTAGTTAGTAACCGTATTAGTAAGTAAGTTCATAAGTAAGCAAGTGCATCAGTAATTAAGTAAGTAACTAATAATTCATAAACTTACATTTTAAGTTAGTTTGATGCATAAATAATTTCCTGTCATAAGCATCAACTGTATACAAAATACAATAGACTAAAATTAATGTGATCAATATCATGATGAATGTGATCACTATATAACCAATGATTGAAATAAGATAACTAATTAACTTTAAACTATCGTCAATTTGTTGTTGTTTTTCAGCTGTTAAAAATTCATTTAATTTATTCACTAAATTTTCTTGTAATAATTTCCATACTGATGTAAATGTGTTTAAATAATCATTCAAATTGAATGTGGATTTCATCTAAACGAAGAAAGAAAGTACAAAACAGAGAAATACACTATTGTGAGTTTAAAATTAAATTATTAATAATGTAAAATGTATTTTTTTTTATTTATTGAGTGTCTGATTAAATTAGTTGAATAAATTGAACTTTATGAACTCAGATGTTACTTACTTACTTCCTTATGCACTTACTCATGCACTTAATTACTCATACACTTACTTACTTACTTACTTACTTACTTACTTACTTGCTTACTTACTTACTTACTTACTCGTGTTAGCCCCAATCGAGCATAGGTCAGTGACCAGTTTTCCTTTGCCGTTGTAGGTTCGAGTGAGGATGGTGCTTGTGACGCAGTTGGTGCTTTGCTGATAATGGTGTGTCCTGTTGTGTGGAAGTTTAGATCCCTAGAAATCGCCTTGGTGAATGCTTTAGTTCTGGATTTTATAATTTCTGTAGTATTGGGTTGGATCAGTTGACCTTGGGATCACAATTCCCCGTACAGGGAAATCCTTGGTTGTGATTAGGTTGTTGTGTTATTTTAGTGATGGCGTACTTTGTGACTGTCCACAAGGACGTTTCTATGGATGTATAAATAAAACGAGAGTTGTATGCTTGTATGTATTTTAGCTTGCTGGGTATTTGTGAGAATGACACTTTTCTACGCTATATCAAGGACTTTTGGTTAGTCATCGGATCTCGTGTCTGTCAACTAAGGTTAAAGCCGTAATAGTTTCAAGCATACCTAGTGACGACCATAACATCTGTCCACTTACAGGGATTCTTCCTGGAATCTAGTTTGTTCTTTCCCACAGATGGTTGTTGATGATCGTGTATGGCCGACGGATCCACAGTTCTCTTTTGTATACAGTTGTTAATAAACACCAAGTTTCAGCTCAATACTGTGTAACTGTCTTGACTTTTGCATGAAAAATTCAGATTTTGATGTTTGCTTGCAAGCAGTTGTTTTGAGTGGTGGATGTTGTTCAATTGTAGAAAAGCTACCCTTTCTTTTTCACAGTCTGTGTCTTCACATCTGCATCAGATTCACCTTGTTTATCAATGTTACTGTCCAGATGTGTAAAGATGTCCACATTCTTCAACGCTTCTTCGTCAAGTATGATTTGGTTGATACATGTTGTGCTGCATTTCGTATGAAACTATGCAAGTGAAAGGAACTTATCCAGGGGAGGGGATGCTAGATCACTAGGAATCGTTTGGTAAACTTAATTTTTTAATTTATTAATGGTAATGTAAATTTCTCATGTTTGCACCATTCCTCATTACTTTCAATTTTATGTTTCACATTTTTGAAACCATGAATCGATCAATGTTAGACCACCATTAGAAACCTGCAAGCAGTGGACAGCCGTTTCGTCCTGGTATGGGACTCATCAGCGGTGTGCATCCACGACTCCTGCACCCCGCGGGATTCGAACCCAGGACCTGCGGTATTGTGCACTGCTGAGGAGTCCCATACCAGGAAAAAACGGCCGTCCAGTGCTTCCAGGTTTCTAATGGTGGTCTAACATTGACCTATTCATGGTTTCAAAAATGTGTAACTCAACAATCTTCACAACTTCGTAATGCAAATTTTGTTTCCCATTTTAAAAGGTCCTCAGACGTTAATAGTTCGCTTTCTGTTTGACCATAATATTTTGTGACTCGTCTTCCAGGGACACATTTTGTAATGTATAGAGTACGTTTGAAATGAGTACTTGTTGTTTGTTTGTTTGTTTGTTCTGTGCTGCGTGTAAATTATATTTTTCTTCCTGATGACTTTGAACTGCTTGTTTAGTTAGTTTGGGTGGGCTGCAGTGAATAGACGAGCTGTCCCTGTTGTTGTTGTAATCTCAGAGACAGAACGAATGAGAATTGAAAGGACAGTTTGTTTTGACGAATTAATTTCAAACGTGTGAAGGTTATTATAGTGGTCAATCACACAATCAATAATTCATTCAAGGTCACGTACTTTATTGACAGCGTTAGTCCACCTGACATGAAACGAACTGTTCTCAAATCAGTAAAAAAACTAGCAACTTTTCCTTTCTTAACACATTCAATTTCAAATTTCAGTTTGGATGGATGTCTCAACTAACATATCGTTAAAAGCTAAGTCCTAAATGAACCTGATGTAAGATTCGATTTTTTGAAGGCTTTGTTTGTGAAAATCACTCCATACATACATTTGTTTGTTCTGATTCAGATTCCTTCAGTTGTACATTTTGTGTAGTCTGTTCGATTCCATTTTCGGAGATGATAATATTTGCCATTTTATTATAGTTTCTATTTCTTCTGTCGTTACTGAGTTTCTATGTTTGTTTCTGAATTGCATTTATGGTTGTTTAAGCTGAGACTTAGTCATGGCAATAGCTATGTTGATTTGTTCCTCTTTCGATTGCGTCAGTTGCTTGCTTTGACTGGAATTGTGCATTTTGATTACGAATTGAAGTACTCTTCCAGAATAGAAAACACTCTGTGTTATACAGGCAACCAAATATTATCTCTCGAACGAATCTGACCTATCCAGGAGGGATAGAATATTATTTAGTTGAATAATTAAACAATTGTTGGTGTTTGGAATAACTGATTGGTAATATTTGTTTAAGTAATAATGTAAATTTACATTATGATGAATATTAGAACCTGCATTTACCCAAATCACTCGTTTTTTGGATTTATACTGGGCAATAGCGCATATCTAAACTACCTGGACAGTTATTCTTCAATCCAAACCTCAATTTAGATCCTAACCCTGATGTTAGACATTTTTTCGCATCCCTAAACAATAAAAACTGTTTAAAACTTAGTCGACAGATAATATTTAATTGATGTTCTCAGAACAGTTCATTAACAAAACAGTACAACTTTATTACTTCTTTTTTTCTTAGTGAAACAGTAATTATTAAAACAAACTCAAATGAAAACTAATCTATTCTACAGGAAATAAATGTCAGTATATTTATTATAAACTTAATGAACTGATCATTTCAGTCACTTCCTTCCTAATTATTATTATCATGATCATTTTTATAAAGTATTTCCTTAATTAATTGTGATTTTGTTCACTCCGCTAAAATATCATCATAAAGTAAATCATATTTAATAACCTTGAAAAAATGGCGTTGATCAATTAAAACAAGGCTAGTGATTAGGAACAATTTGTACTTGATTTTTAAGACAGAATTATTGAATGTTACGTTTTTGCAGAAGATTAGTCATTGCAAAATATCATCTTATTCATATAGCTTTGGTCAGAAGATGATGTTGAAGAGAAATCATGGAGTTCACGAGTGAGGCTGTTTTACGAGTGTTACGGTTAAGACTGTACATTCCAAAACTCATAATTTTTTAAAATTCACTTTGATTTCATACTATACATTTCACATTGAAATCATGAATCGATCATTGTTAGGCCACCATTAGAAGCCCGGAAGTATGAGATGACCATTTTGTCCTAATATGAGACTTTTCAGTGGTGCGCATCCACGACTTTCGTCCACAGGAATCGGACCCAACACCTTTGAACTTGTGAGCGAGCACGAACAGGAAGAAAAGTTGAATTGGTTTGTCCGAAAGCTAGGATAAACCTTATGAGCTTAACACAATAGTGTACACAATATAATTTTATTTTCAATGTATGTGAAACTCTGCAGTGTTTATCACACACTGATATCGCTGAAAGTGTTATATAAACCAATTAGCGTTTTATCCCAGTATAGAATTATTCATCAATGCCGATTTATAATCTCATAGAAGGTAGAAAGCAAGACTTTCTAGTTTGATTGTGGATGCTTAACCGATCTTAACTAGTTAGATCGGTTAAGCATCCACATCAAATTACTAGAAAGTCTTGCTTTCTACCTTCTATGAGAGTATAAATCGGCAGTTGATGATAAATTCCTATACTGCCTTATTGTTTATAAACCGGCTAATGTGGTTTATGATAACACTTTCAGCCGATATGGGCAGTGTGTGATAAAACAACTGCAGAGTTTCACATACCATTGAAAATAAAATTATATTGTGTACACTAATGTGTTAAGCTCATAAAGGATATCCTAGCTTGCGGACAAACCAATTCAACTTTTCTTCCTGTTCGTGCTCGCTCACATAGTTCAAGGTGTTGGGTCCGGATTCCTGTGGACGAAAAGTCAGTGGATGCGCACCACTGAAAAGTCTCATATTAGGGTAATGGTGGGCCTAACAATGATCGATTCATGATTTCAATGTGAAATGTATAGTATGAAATCAAAGTGAATTTTAAAAAATTATGAGTTTTGGAATGTACAGTCTTAACCGTAACACTCGTAAAACAGCCTCACTCGTGAACTCCATGATTTCTCTTCAAATCATCCTTCTGACCAAAGCTATATGAATAAGACTGATATTTTTGCAATGACTAATCTCTGCAAAAACGTAACATTCAATAATTCTGTCTTAAAAATCAAGTACAAATTGTTCCTAATCACTAGCCTTGTTTTAATTGATCAACGCCATTTTTTCAAGGTTATCAAATATGATTTACTTTATGATTATATTTTTGTAAATTGAACAAAATCACAATTAATTGAGGAAATACTTTATAAAAATGATCATAATAATAATAATTAGGAAGGAAGAGACTGAAATGATCAGTTCATTAAGTTTATAATAAATATACTGACATTTATTTCCTGTAGAATAGATTAGTTTTCATTTGAGTTTGTTTTAATAATTGGTGTTTCACTAAGAAAAAAAGAAGTGATAAAGTTGTATTGTTTTGTTAATTAACTGTTCTGAGAACATCAATTAAATATTATCTGTCGACTAAGTTTCTAAACAGTTTTTATTGTTTAGGGATGCAAAAAATGTCTAATATCAGGGGTAGGATCTAAATTGAGGTTTGGATTGAAGAATAACTGTCTAGGTAGTTTAGAAACGTGCTATTGCCCAGTTTAAATCCAAAAACGAGTGATTTGGGTTAATGACGGTTCTAATATTCATCATAAATGTAAATTTACATTATTACTTAAACAAATATTACCAATCAGTTATTCCAAACACCAACAATTGTTTAATTATTCAACTAAATAATATTCTATCCCTCCTGGATAGGTCAGATTCGTTCGAGAGATAATATTTGGTTGCTGTATAACACAGAGTGTTTTCTATTCTGGAAGAGTACTTCAATTCGTAATCAAAATGCACAATTCCAGTCAAAGCAAGCAACCGACGCAATCGAAAGAGGAACAAATCAACATAGCTATTGCCATGACTAAGTCTCAGCTTAAACAACCATAAATGCAATTCAGAAACAAACATAGAAACTCAGTAACGACAGAAGAAATAGAAACTATAATAAAATGGCAAATATTATCATCTCCGAAATGGAATCGAACAGACTACACAAAATGTACAACTGAAGGAATCTGAATCAGAACAAATTACAAATGTATGTATGGAGTGATTTTCACAAACAAAGCCTTCAAAAAATCGAATCTTACATCAGGTTCATTTAGGACTTAGCTTTTAACGATATGTTAGTTGAGACATCCATCCAAACTGAAATTTGAAATTGAATGTGTTAAGAAAGGAAAAGTTGCTAGTTTTTTTACTGATTTGAGAACAGTTCGTTTCATGTCAGGTGACTAACGCTGTCAATAAAGTACGTGACCTTGAATGAATTATTGATTGTGTGATTGACCACTATAATAACCTTCACACGTTTGAAATTAATTCGTCAAAACAAACTGTCCTTTCAATTCTCATTCGTTCTGTCTCTGAGATTACAACAACAACAGGACAGCTCGTCTATTCACTGCAGCCCACCCAAACTAACTAAAACAAGCAGTTCAAAGTCATCAGGAAGAAAATATAATTTACACGCAGCACAGAACAAACAAACAAACAACAAGTACTCATTTCAAACGTACTCTATACATTACAAAATGTGTCCCTGGAAGACGAGTCACAAAATATTATGGTCAAACAGAAAGCGAACTATTAACGTCTGAGGACCTTTTAAAATGGGAAACAAAATTTGCATTACGAAGTTGTGAAGATTGTTGAGTTACACATTTTTGAAACCATGAATAGGTCAATGTTAGACCACCATTAGAAACCTGGAAGCACTGGACGGCCGTTTTTTCCTGGTATGGGACTCCTCAGCAGTGCACAATACCGCAGGTCCTGGGTTCGAATCCCGCGGGGTGCAGGAGTCGTGGATGCACACCGCTGATGAGTCCCATACCAGGACGAAACGGCTGTCCACTGCTTGCAGGTTTCTAATGGTGGTCTAACATTGATCGATTCATGGTTTCAAAAATGTGAAACATAAAATTGAAAGTAATGAGGAATGGTGCAAACATGAGAAATTTACATTACCATTAATAAATTAAAAAATTAAGTTTACCAAACGATTCCTAGTGATCTAGCATCCCCTCCCCTGGATAAGTTCCTTTCACTTGCATAGTTTCATACGAAATGCAGCACAACATGTATCAACCAAATCATACTTGACGAAGAAGCGTTGAAGAATGTGGACATCTTTACACATCTGGACAGTAACATTGATAAACAAGGTGAATCTGATGCAGATGTGAAGACACAGACTGTGAAAAAGAAAGGGTAGCTTTTCTACAATTGAACAACATCCACCACTCAAAACAACGGCTTGTTAGCCAACAGTAAAGTCTGAATTTTCCATGCAAAAATCAAGACAGTTATACAGTATTGAGCTGAAACTCGGTATTCATTAGCAACTGTCTAAAAAAGAGACTGGGGATCCGTCGGCCATACACGATCATCAACAACCATCTGTGGGAAAGAACAAACTAGATTCCAGGAAGAATCCCTGTAAGTGGACAGATGTTAAGGTTGTCACTAAGTATGCTTGAAACTATTACGGTTTAACCTTAGTTGACAAACGAGAACGAGACAATGAACCAGCGTTCAGGTAGGCTACTCTGATCCGATGACTAACCAAAAGTCTTGATATAGCGTAGAAAGTGTATTCTACAAACACCCAGCAAGCACAATACAATCAAGCATACAACTCTCGTTTATTTATACATCATAGAAACGTCCTTGTGACAGTCACAAAAGTAGCACACTAAAATAACACAACAACCAATCACAACCAAGGATTTCCCTGATGGGGAATGTGATCCCAAGGTCAACTGATCAACCCATACTCAGAAATATAAAATCCAGAACTAAAGCATTCACCAAGCGATTTCTAGGGATCTAACTTCCCAACAACAGGACACACATTACAGCAAGCAACCAACTGCGTCACAAGACCATTCCTCACTCGGAACCTACAACGGCAAAGGAAAACTGGTCATTGAACTATGCTCGATTGGGGGTTACACGAGTAGGTGGGTAAGTAAGTAAGCAAGTAAGTAAGTAAGTAAGTGCATAAGTAAGTAAGCAAGTAATTTAGTAAGTGCATAAGTAAGGAAGTTAGTATGTAAGTAACTAAGTAACGTCTGATTTCAAAGAGTTCAATTTATTCAACTAATTTAATCAAACACTCAATAAAAAAAAAAAAAAAAATACATTTTACATTATTAATAAGTTAATTTTAAACTTACAATACTGTTTTATCTGTTTTGTACTTTCTTTTCTTGTTTTTATGTTTTAGATGAAATCAACATTCAATTTGAATGATTATTTAAACACATTTACATCTGTATGGAAATTATTACAAGAAAATTTAGTGAATAAATTAAATGAATTTTTAACAGCTGAAAAACAACAACAAATTGATGAAAGTTTAAAGATAATTAGTTATGCTATTTCAATCATTGGTTATATAATGATTACAATCATAATGATATTGATCACATTAGTTTTAGTCTATTGTATTGTGTATACAGTTGATGCTTATGACAGGAAGTTATTTATGCATCAAACTAACTTAAAATGTAAGTTTATGAATTATAACTTACGCACTTACTTATGCACTTACTTAATTATGCACTTACTTACTTACTTACTTACTTACTTATGCACTTACCTACTTATGCACCTACTTACTTATTTACTTACTTATACACTTATTTATGCACTTACTTACTTGCTTACTTATGCAATTACATACTTACTTACTTACTTACTTACTTACTTACTTACTTACTTACTTACTTACTTACTTACTTACTTACTTACTTACTTACTTACTTACTTACTTACTTACTTACTTACTTTCCTTACTTACTTACTTACTTACTTACTTACTTACTTACTTACTTACTTACTTACTTATGCACTTACTTACTTACTTATGCACATATGCACTTTCTTACTTACTTACTTACTTACTTACTTACTTACTTACTTACTTACTTACTTACTTACTTACTTACTTACTTACTTACTTACTTACTTACTTACTTACTTACTTACTTACTTACTTACTTACTTACTTACTTACTTACTTACTTACTTACTTACTTACTTACTTACTTACTTACTTACTTACTTACTTACTTACTTACTTACTTACTTACTTACTTACTTACTTACTTACTTACTTACTTACTTACTTACTTACTTACTTACTTACTTACTTACTTACTTACTTACTTACTTACTTACTTACTTACTTACTTACTTACTTACTTACTTACTTACTTACTTACTTACTTACTTACTTACTTACTTACTTACTTACTTACTTACTTACTTACTTACTTACTTACTTACTTACTTACTTACTTACTTACTTACTTACTTACTTACTTACTTACTTACTTACTTACTTACTTACTTACTTACTTATGCACTTACTTACTTACTTACTTACTTACTTACTTACTTACTTACTTACTTACTTACTTACTTACTTACTTACTTACTTACTTACTTACTTACTTACTTACTTACTTACTTACTTACTTACTTACTTACTTACTTACTTACTTACTTACTTACTTACTTACTTATGCACTTACTTACTTACTTACTTACTTACTTACTTACTTACTTACTTACTTACTTACTTACTTACTTACTTATGCACATATGCACTTTCTTACTTACTTACTTACTTACTTACTTACTTACTTACTTACTTACTTTTCCCTACTTACGTACTTGCTCACGTACTTACTCACGTGCTTACTCACTTACTCACCTACTTCCTCACTTACTTGCTTACTTACCTAATCAATTAATTAATTAATTAATTATGCACTTACTTACTTTCTTATCCACTTACTCATTCACTTACTTACTTACTTACTTACTTATGCACTTACTTACTTACTTACTTATGCACTTACTTATGCACTTACTCAGGCCTGTCACCCTCAATGGATCATAGACCATCGAGCACTGTCTTCCAACCTACTCTGTCCTGGGCCTCTCTTTACAGTTCTGCCCAATTTTGGATCATCGAAGACAATGTATGAGGTTGCGCAAGACGATGAATTGATCGAAGTTAGACATTAAAACCGCTGGATGCCCAACAAGTGGTTCAGAGGTCCTGAGTTCGAATCCTGTGAGGTGCAGGAGTCATGGATGCGCACTGTTGATGAGTTCCAGACCGGAACGATACGGCCGTCTAGTGCTTCCAGGTTTCTAATGGTGGTTTGACACTGATCATCGATTCATGATTTCACAAAGAGACTCAACGATCTCTACAACCATGAAAAGAGTATAAGATAAGGAAGAACGTATTAGCGGCTCCATAAAAAAATACATAAATCCCTGATATTGATTTCAGGTGATCGACTTCACTAAATTCTTCAGGCAAAAATAGGCAAAGTTAGAAAATTGATATGCTTGAAACTACTATTACGATTTCACCTTACTCGGTAAACGGAAAGAAGTTCAATGATAAAGTGACACGATAAGCTATTCTAATCCGATTGTCCCCGGCTCTGCTAACTTGACCAAGAAGTCTTGATATGGTGTAGAAAGTGTATTCTACAAGCACCTCCAAAACACGAGGTTCAGAAGCACACAAACCAAGCTTATTTATGCAATGGTAGGAAAGTCCTTGAGAGAGCCATAAAATAGCGTACTAAAATAATCCATAAACCAATGACAGTCAAGGAAGTGTAGGCTGTAGGTCAGCTAAGCGTCTCTTGGCGTGAAAATATAAAAAAATCCATAATTAGAAACTTTTCCAAGTGAGTACGGAGGATCTAACGTCTTCAACAAAAATGATACTCAATTGATTACTATTGCAGTTTCAAAGTTCAATTTCTAGTGTTTCTTTCTACACACATATTGTATCATGAATAATAACGAAATGCATACCACACTTTAACACATGATCATTTACACACAGTGACGACAAACTGCCGGAAAATTTGACAAAGTGATAAGACTCTGTTATAATAAGTATTTATCTTTAAGTATACAGAAATCGAGTCAACTAACTGTGGTTACAACTAATCAGACAAACATTATCAACAAATCTTGAGTATATAGTGTTTTAGTAGCGTGAATTTGTTGGGATCGAGGATTCTGCTCAAAATCATGTATGACAGCGTCCAGTCAGGCTTATGATTATCGATTAGTCGACGTATCTTACCAGCAGAACAAATGATCTATTTTTTTACAAATTGATACACAGATCTATATGAGGTCTAATCACCGATTGGTTTTCAAGTGCCTTTTTCACCCAGTAGCTAATTAGAAGACGCAGATAGGAAGAAGATTAGGTCTTTATTGTACATGACTCAGTTCCTGACTCAAAACTCAAACATTAGTATACTACAGAAGACATCAAACGAGAAATCATACTAGAGGTGGTAAAGCGTAGAACAAGCAAAATATATTATTAATTAGCAACAATTAGGCAATAATGAAACACATAACAACAGTCACTGTAGTCACTGACAGCTTACTTACTTACTAACGCCTGTTACCACTAATGGAGAATAGCCAGCCTGCCAGCATACTCCAACCAACTATGTCTTGGGCCTTCTCTTCTAGTTCTATCCAATCGCTATTCATTCTTTTCATTTCTGTCTCCAGTTCTCGGAGCAACCATTTCTTTGGTCTTCCTCTTTTTCTTTGACGTTGAGGATCGCAAGTGAGGGCTTGTGTTATGATGCAGTTGAGTGCTTTCCTCAACGTGCGTCATATCCACCTGATTTGTTCTGAGGGAATCTGGTTTGTTCTATCCCATGGTAGACTGTTACTGATAGTATCTAGACAATGGCTTCATAATACACGCCCTTTCATAAGAGTGAAATCTTGCAATTTATGTATTCGCGCTTGTAACGAAATGAACCTTGAAAGCCAAAAAAACACTACCATCTTTTCATCCTCTGTCTTTTTCCCAATATCCCAGGATGATAAGTGTTAGGATATTCATCCCAAATCCTGAGAGAATTACTTTTCTTATTGGTCGTCCTAACTATCAATGTCACATACTTCAAATGTTGTTTCCTATTCAACCTAACTGTTTTATGACCCGGACCCAGATACCTAGTCCGGGATCCTGATTCTCTTCTGGAATCAAACCTCGTACTTTCTGGATGCTTATAGAATATATGTTCTAGTTCATATCAAGTCTTCTTGTTTTACTCAATGGAGGTTTGGGATACTCCGGTTAGAGTAGCCTATCGTGTCACCTTATCATCGATCCTCACTCTCGTTTACCGACTAAGGTAAACTCGTAATAGTTCAAGCATATCAGTTCACATGTTGACATGCATTCGTGTAACAGTAAGTTGTAAAAGGCTCACATTACAACAATTCAGTGTACCGAGTTTAAGCAGACTGTTAGGATATTCACCAAATATCCTAAGAGTACTATTTTTGGAAGTATAATCCTATTGGTCAAAATTATGGTCGTTTTAACAGTGTCAAAGTCAAATACTTCAGTGTTGTCTCTGATTGGTCATCCGGACTGTCAATGTCATTCTAAATGTTCTTTCCTATTGGTCGTCTTAAACTGTCAGTATCACAGACTTCGATGCTCTTTCTTATTCAACCTAAATGTATAAATACGCACTATCTGTAAGACTTCATGATTCCGTTCCTTCCTGCCTACCTCCTCACTTCTGTACTCGACCCAATAAACAACTCCATCCAACGGTGTTGCGTTCTGATATATAGGAGGAGATTTGGGCATAGTATTTGGGTCGTATTGGAATATTTGAATTCGGACATCGGTAGAATTTGAATAGTTACGTAGCAGCATTTTAAACACAGATACTCATCAATTATCCAGACAATGAATTGACCAGTTTGAAATATTTTCAATTCTAATAAATAGCAAAGTACTTTTTCTTGACACAGTCACCAAATTCCTAATCTAACTAGCTTATTATCATTAACTATAGGGAATATAATATGAAGTAAAAGACAGAAGCAACTTCGTTACAATAAGACAAAATGTAACAATTATATTCATTTTCTTTCTGAGTGTCAACCATAAAACTTACATTACTATTAAAAATATTAAATTTACACACATGACAATGAAGCATATTCATATTAGTTGTGTCGTTTTATTCATGTTTCCCTCTCTTTTTTTTCTGTTCAAAAATCAATTCTAGATAATTCATACAAATTATTCACATTACAAATTCAAGGCAAATTTCATGAAAAATTATTTGCTCTCAAATTAAATCGTTCTTTATATTTACCTCATCATATTTTATTATTACATAAAACACAATTAAAATATATAACTATTTCTGTCACGTTAATTAGTATTTTATTAAGTTTCATTCTTTCAACACTTTGTATCTTATTACCACTCATAATTTTAATCGATACAGAAGTATGCCGATATTTAACTAGTGATTCTGGTGTCCGGTTAACAGATTTCACTATCGACTTATTCATACAATATCAATGGTCCAATGGAATTTTCACCAGAAATTCTTCAATAATATCACAAGATTTATGGAATTATATTAATTTACCCGCGCCAAGATATGTTTATTCTACTATACGTGATCAATGTCAACGTACAATGTTCAATAATGTTGAAGATAGTAATCATAGTATGATGAATAAAACACATCGTAATTACAATTTATTAAAATTGTTAAATTATCATCAAATTATTGATTTTAATAAAATTTTAAATTCATCAGAAATTCAACAAAAAATCAAAGATGCAGAAACGTAGGTGATGTTTTCATTTAGTTCTGTTATTTGTTATTGATTGTTTAAGATAAAGACGAATATCATGTTAGTTTAGTTCATTTTAGTTTACTGATCATTTTGTACATTCAGGACAGAAGCGTACATAAACCCGATCGATACAAACCCAATAAAAAAGTTGGACAACTAAATCTCTAAGACTTTAAACAGATTTGTCAAATCAGGACAAATATCAAAACAAGATCAATGGAGAATGAAATCCAATAGACCAGTAATTCCATGATTCTACGGTAGGACGAAACTCCACAAACCCAACATTCCATTACACCCAGTTGTATCCCTCCCCCGGAACCCCGACCTACAGCTTATCAAGAGAAATTTCAAGGATATTAAAACATCTGGTGAATGGATCCAACTACTTCACTGAATCTGCCACACAATTTCTGGATAAACTCAAGGGGATTTAAATTGACAACGACGAGACGATGATATCCTTCGACGTAATAGCCTTATTCACCTCAATAGAGCCAAGCTTAGCTAAGGAAACTCTTTCCTTGCTCCTCATCAATGACAAAAATCTGCACAAATATACAAAGCTTCAGAGTCAAAGTCTGCTTGAACTCATCGATCTATGCTTAACAACGTATTTTCAGTTGAACAGCAGAGTCTACGAACTAACAAAAGGAACACCAATGGGATCACCAATATCAGGACTTATCGCGGAAGCTGTAATGCAGAGACTAGAAGCGTCGATTTTACCAATGATCAAGCCAGAAATGTGCGTTCGCTATGTAGACGACACATCATCAAAAAGAACGAGCTGCAGAACATCTACAATCAGATCAACAACGTCTTCGATGACATTAAATTCACAATGGAAAAGGAATCAAACAACAGTCTATCATTCCCGGATGTACACTAATCACCAGAACTAACACAGGAAAACTGGAAACACAAGTATTTCGGAAACCAACTCACACAGACGTGATTCTCAACTACAACAGCAACAACCCAAGAACCCACAAAATCAACTGCATACAAACTTTGTTCAAGAGAGTGAAGGCACACTGTAGCACATACGAAGCATTAAAAAACGAGGAAAAACACCTTGTGACTATCTTCCAAAAGAACGGCTATCCACGCAACTTCATCAAAAAATATCAACCGAAACCATCATCAGATGTGAAATCAAGCACAGGAAACAATAAACGGATCATCCTGCCATACATAAAAGACATATTGGAGCATACAGCACGACTACTGAAACCATTTGGAATAGGTGTAGCACACAAACTAACACAATCACTTCAATCAATCCTATGTTGTAGATCAAAGGACAAAATGACAAAAGAAGAAAAACCAAATATCATCTAAAAAATAAACAACTGCTCAGATTGTGAAAATCCCTACATAGGACAAAGTGGACGACCTCTTCAGCTTTGTTTACGTGAATATCAATTAACAGTCAAACGCCACGACAACGCTTCGCTTACATCAATACACACCGACAATTATGGACACACATTTGATTGGAACAATGTGGAAATATACTGAATAGGTGGAGGACAAATAACACTAGAGAAATTTTGGAATCTTGGCACTCAGTTTAATCAGCAATTAACAAACACATCGACATTGACCCAATTTATCAACCAATCAGGAAAATCATAGGTGACACAGGATCAAGAAACAGATCAAAAGGGGGATAAAATCGAAACAAAGGTGCAAACAACGACAGGTTTAATTAAGGTCAATAACAGCAATCGATCAAGATCGAGGTTAACAGAACAAGCTACAGGCGAAACATGGAGGAGAAATTCGAATACTTCACTTTATCTATCTGAAGTTTGTGCTGCTGCTGATGATGATGTTCAGAAGAAGAACAATGAAGGAAGCTTCACAACCAAAATATCCAACTTAGAGAATGAAATACCACCACCAAATTGGTCACTTACTACTTGGTGATCGATTAGTTGAAGATAGTTCATTCCTACAGGTATATTCTAGTCACGATTCATATAGCTTACTAGTGAAGTTTTGAATAGCGAGATTGAGTGACACGACAGTGTATCGGCCAAGGAGAATCTGTTCCTTTGAGATTACGAGGACACTTTGCTGAATAACATCAAATCTAGATTCAAGATTTCTTGTCACCTATTTCTCACTTCCAAACACGAATATTGTTTAGAATCATTTTGGTGGAAAGTATTAACTGGAATAGTTTAACGCGTACAACTTCAGTGATAAACAAAGAAGTCAGCTTATTTTGTCTTTCGATTTTAGAAACATACCAATATTTCAGTGAATAACTGTTTTCAATAACTACTCATCATCAGGCTCTACAGTTATATATTCATAATGTTTTCGTCATTGATGAATTAGACAGTGTTATATATTAAAAAAATGATGACATTTTGTAATGATTACGGTATAAAATTAGAAAGGTCATAGTGAGTGAAGAAAATTTTTAGCTCAGTTGGATGGTTGTGGTGGTATTTCATTCTCTAAGTTGGATATTTTGGTTGTGAAGCTTCCTTCATTGTTCTTCTTCTGAACATCATCATCAGCAGCAGCACAAACTTCAGATAGATAAAGTGAAGTATTCGAATTTCTCCTCCATGTTTCGCCTGTAGCTTGTTCTGTTAACCTCGATCTTGATCGATTGCTGTTATTGACCTTAATTAAACCTGTCGTTGTTTGCACCTTTGTTTCGATTTTATCCCCCTTTTGATCTGTTTCTTGATCCTGTGTCACCTATGATTTTCCTGATTGGTTGATAAATTGGGTCAATGTCGATGTGTTTGTTGATTGCTAATTGACTTGAGTGCCGAGCTTCTAAAATTTCTCTAGTATTCTTTGTGCTCTCCCTATCTAGTATTTCTCGATTGTTCCAATCGAATATAGTATTTCCATAATTGTCCGTGTGTATTGATACACGTTAAGAACTGTCGTGACGTGTGACTGCTAATTGATGTTCATGTAAACGAAGCTGAAGAGGCCGTCCATTTTTGTCCTATGTAGTGTTTTTCACAGTTTGAGCAGTTGTTTATTTTTTAGATGATATTTGGTTTTTCTTCTTTTGTCATTTTGTCCTTTGATCTACAACATAGGATTGATTGAAGTGATTGTGTTAGTTTGTGTGCTACACCTATTCCAAATGGTCTCAGTAGTCGTGCTATGTACTCCATCATCTCTAAGGTCATAAATAGGGTGTCAATCAATAAATATTATAGTACAATGAATCAATCGTACGAGAAACTTCGTCCAGACAATGAAGATAATAATGTTAACGACTGTGTCTATTAAGAAATATATGAACAGAAATGAAAGAGGAGATAAGAAGTTTAGAATAACCAGTTTAAGTTTCTACTGATCCTGTCATGGACAAAGGTGAACACAGAGGCTGATTGTATCTATTTCGAATCTATAAGTTCGGTTTCCTGAAGTTGATCCAGATGACTACAGTTATGCAGAGGAGTGGGAAGAGGAGCTCCTTCAGGTAGATTGTGCGGAGCTTGATACAAAACAGAGAATATGATGTTCACTATCTTCTTTCTACCAAGTGAGGAAGGATGACACTATTAATTGATTTCATGACTTCTTTTCCCAACTATCTTCCCGGCCATGCAAGGATAAATCTCTCTAATAAGTATGGTCTGTGTAACTAGCTCCATAGAAGTAGTTGAATCCGTATACACACATGAAGAAGCTCGTTATTTGTAATCTATTCTGGATTCGTTGTGTTAGCAGTACTGATTTGGTTAGAATGATTATATGTAACTTAGAGACATGAAATATTTATTCAGCAGATTTTTTTAAGTAAACGTGTCAAAATATCATCCATTATGACCCCTTTTTAAAAATAAGGGTTTTTTCTCTGAACATCTCAGAACTTGTTCTACTTTTCCTTTGCTATACTTGTCACATACGATTAACGTATCATCTCTATATATTGACAGAAATCATTAATCAATCATTGTTAGACTACCATTAGAAACCTGGAAGCACTAGACGGCCGCTTCGTCCCGGTATAGGACTCATCAGTAGTGCGCATCCACGACTCCTGCTCCTCACAGGATTCAAACCCAGGACCACCAGTTTTGTGTAGACGCATAAACTCTGGACCACGGAGCTGGTCGGCACCCAACGATGTTAATGTCTAACTCTGATTGATCTAGGGATTTTGCGCGACCTCACCCATTGGTCTTCGTTAGTTACTGCCTAAACCTGAGGGGGATTGAACTCCACTTTTCAAGCCTTCTCATTAGAACTGTGAGAATTTCCTCGCCAATGTAGTCATCACTAGTAGGCACATTGCACAATTTTTTCAATTAGAGTTATGGAGATCAGTGATTGATGATTTCAATGTGTAAAACCACTGATCTCCATAACTAATTTAAAAACTAGTAATAATCTAGCTTATTCCGGAAATATTTGAAAGGTTCATTGTTTTAGTTTTGGCTAGGAAAATATCAGCGAGGAGCAGACGCAGATGAGATTCCATCACTACTCCATCTATTCAACCATAGTATTCATTGTTAAGCAAAAATTGGATGTTTATTATGTTTTCTGTAAGCCTCATTCTATTGGTCGATTCCTATTGGCCAATATTTAAGGTCGTCCTAAACTATCAAGTTCACATACTTTTAAATGTTGTTTCCTATTGGTTAGCATTCACGATCGACCTAAGGATCAGAGTAACCTATCATGTCATTGGATCATTGTCTTCGCTTTTGTTTATCGACTAAGGTGAACTCGTAATAGTTCAAGCATATCATTATTGACAAGCATAACAATGATAAAGTCAAGTAGTATGTATTCCAGAAGACTTGAGCTCCCTATGCGTATACGTAGACCTATATTGTTGTTATTTCAAAAGGTTTTATGGTCGTAGTTAGTTGACAAACGGTCTTCTCAATGAGCTTTTTTACATGACTCTAGCTTTTAGAATTTCGTCTGATCATCCAACAAGCTATTCACCTAATCTGTCTAATCAATCTTGTTTAGAATTACAGAACTTGATCCTTTATCTGGTTTAATGGTATTAGGATATTATTCATCCAATATCCTAAGAGAACTACTGGTCAATTCCTATTGGTTAATTCCTACTGGTCAATTTTAAGGTCATCCTAGATATCAATGTCACGTACTTCAATGTTGTTTCTTATTGGTCGTCCTGATTATCAATGTCACTTCAAATATTGCTTCCTATTGGTCGTCTTAACTGTCCATGTCACAGACTTCGATGCTGTTTCCTTCTCGACCTAAATGTATAAATACGCATTATCTGTAATGTTTTATAGACCGGACCCGGATCCCTAGTCCGGGATCCTTATCCTCTTCTGAACTCGGACTTTGTACTTTCTGGATGCTTGTAGAATACACGTTCTACTTCATTTCAAGTCTTCTTTCTTCACTCAATCGGTGGTTTGGGACACTCGGATTAGAGTAGCCTATCATGTTGCCGGATCATCGATCCCAGCTCTCGTTTTCCGACTTCGGTAAACTCGTAATAATAATTCAAGCTAGCAAAATGACATATTTACGCATATACATAACAAATGGTAATTTTTTTTTAACCGTTCACAAACATCTTCTACTCTCCTTGTGTTATCCATTGTTGATTATTTTGTTTTCTAAATATTTTCTCTTTTTCTCTCTCTCTCACAAACTAGTTCATCTGTCAATGAAATTATTAATATGAATCTAGCAAGCTTTATACCATCTGATTTAGATAGTTTAACATTAATAGCAAGAAAATTGTCAATTTATTTGGATGGAAAAAATTATACGGTAAGTAAGCATGAATCATACTAATTAAGAATGACAAGTTTGAATGATTTGATTGTGTTTCATTTTTATGTGCCTATCTTCAATTTAGTTGAATAATCATAGTTGAATGGTTGAGGATACTGAATTTTGATAGTGATTTGTAGTAGATTGTTAATTCATGATTCCTCACACACTGTGTGATGTGCCTGCAACGAGTACGAGTTTATCTTACTCGGTAAACGGAACGAAGATTAACCATACAGTGATACGATAGGCTATTTTAATCCGATTATCCCAAGCCCCACTAACTAGAGGAAGAAGTCTTGATAAGACGTAGAGAAATTTGCTCCACGAGGTCCACAAGCACACAAATCAAGCTTATTTATATAATGATTAAACAAACACCCTTGGTGAGAGTCACAAAATAACGGACTAAAATAATCAATCGTCCAATGACAGTCAAGGATTTTCCGAGTGGGAAAATATAAGCTGAGGGTCAACTAAGCGTAACTTTGCGCGAAAACATAAAAATTCAAAAGTTCAGGATAAAATTACAAATGAGGACATTTTCCAAGTGAGTTCTGGGGATCTAACTTCTCGAACCACATGAAAGGATACTTCTAGGTAAAAGATGTGAAAAGTAAACTGTCTTATGAGTGGTCTAAATTATCTGGAAGTATGACCACAATTTATAAGAGATAAGCTCTTGAAGCTGGTCATACATATCCGTTTAGCAGGTAAATGTTAATGAACCATGTTTCAAGGTCTTACATGCCAGAATGGGAAGCTATGTGGGCCAACATTATCTATACCTCATTTTCCATTGAGGGAATTCAGCATTACTGTAGATGCAGATTGGTGATGAAAACACCTTGTTTCAGTCAACCTCCAGGAGAGTTGACTGTACAACTTTACTTTCAGATCATCAGTTTACTTTCCAGGATTAAGCATTGGAACCAATATAACCAAGCCACGTTAACAAGACATGGAAGTCCAACTGTGATATCAAGGTAGTAGCTACAGTTGGACTTAAAATAAAACTTATTGTGTTCTGTATAATTAAACCACTTGCTTACTCTTACTTTACTTACGCCTGCCACCTTCAATGGAGCATAGACCGCCAACCAGTATTCTCCAACCTACTCTGTCCTGGGGCTCCATTTCCAGTTCTGTCCAATTTTTGTTCATTCTTCTCATGTCTGTTTCCATTTCTCAGCATAATGTGTTTCTTGACTTTTCTCTTCTCCTTTGACCTTGAGGGTTCCCCCTGAGAGCTTGTTTTCTTGACGAGACACAAGAATTTGTAATATATATATATATATATATATATATATATATATATATATATATATATATGTTTGGTCCTAACATAAGATTTCTCAACAGTGTACATTACGACCAACTGTGGATCGAACCCAAGATATCCAAGTTTTACAGCAAATGTTAAACTTTAGAACAGTAATTTGGGTTCGAGTGGTTCCAACTTATGCTTTCAATCAACTCATGTTACTAATCAATCACTATCCTACGTTATTAGAAAGTGACTGTATCATATTCGACATAGTTGAACTCTACAGGCAATAGCTTTTCACTAAAACTACTAAAATTACCTCTAGAAGTTTATCACTAGTGACAACATGGTTATAATTACTATAAAGGTTTATGGAGACTATCGACTTGCATAGTTTATATCATGAACAGATCTTAGTTATATAAACATTAAAATCTCTAGTCAAAATGTCGCTAACCAGATCGAAACAGTTGTTTTTATTACTTCCTTTATTACATTTCTACACTTAAACTAATTCTACTTATGTTGGGGACGTTAGATCAACAGAACTCACTTGGAAATCGGTCCTCATTTTGTAAATTTGTGCTGAAATTTCGAGTTTTTATGTTTTCGCACCAAGAGACGCTTAGTTGACTTTCAGCTTACATTTCCCGACCGGAAAATCCTTGACTGTCATTGGTTGATGGGCGATTCTATCATTGTATAAATAAGCTTGATTTGTGTGATTGTCGAATTCGTACTTTCTGGTCGCCTGGGGAATACATGCTCTCTATGTCTTATCAAAACTTCTTCCTCTAGCTAGTGGAGCCTGTGATAATCGGATTAGAATAGCCTATCGTGTCACTGTATCGTTGACCTTCGTTCCGTATACAGAGTAAGTTGAACTCGTAGTAGCATTCAAGCATATCAGTTGGCGAGTATATCAACTTATTGTTCGTCTTTTAACTGCTAGCTAATCGTTAAACAAATATCGATCGATACATGTTCACTTTCATGTAGGTAAATTAGAACATCATTTTTTTTATCTCATAATGAGTTAATTATCAGGTTTTCTGTAAACAGCTTACTTTCTTATTGCGTGTTAATTAAACTTTATATGCTATGAGTTTTTCTTAGTTGGTGTAAACTTTATTTTCGAAATGTGTTTATGTTTAAAAGCAATAATACATTTTCTTATTTCTCATATAAGTAGATAATCGCTTTTCTAATGTTTCATGGTTTAGTGGCAAGTTGCTTCTTCAGACAGTAAAGAACTGAAATTCAATAGTGAAAACCTTTTTGAATGATCAATTTTTTCATTGAAGTCATGAGTCAGTCATTGTTAGATTACCATTAGAAACTAGGAAGCTCTCGACGACCGTTTCTTCCTAGTATGGGACTCTTCACAAGTGCGTATCTACGACACCTGCAAGTGAAAACTGAACCCAGGACTCTCGGTCTTATTAGGGAACGTTTAACCTCTAGACCTATGAACTGGTCGGCATTCGATAGTGTTAATATCTAACTCTAAGCAATCCAAAGTCTTGTGCAACCTCTCCGATTACTTGTAATACCTTTACTACCTCTACTACTATTGGATTTGAATTGACAATTACATCTCTGTGTTAATGTGGTATGGCAAAATGAACTGATGTACTTACGTACGAAGTTCTACGTTGAGACTGACTGACTGATTCTAAACATCGAATGTTCAACCATTCGGTTGAAAATTCAACCTCCGTTCCATAGACTCTGGTTACTGGATTAAATCGTTCGTCATTACAGCGAAACTCGTGAGACTCAAAGCTAGTTGTGTAAACCTGTATAAGTAAATTACCATTCTGGCTGTGTGTTCGTACATGGCTACTACCGGGAAGTTCGATACTAGGATGAATCGGTCGTCGATTGCTCCAAAGTTTTTCAATGACTGTCTATCAAAGATCTGTTTATTGCATCAATAAAATTCAACACTCTTGACAGCTCAATTCTAGCATTGTCCAACATACTATATCCTGGACCTCCCTCCGCAGTTCCGTCCTATTTCTGCTCATTCTTCTCATATCTGTCTCCATTTCTTGGCGTAATGTATTCCTTGGTCTTCCTCTTTTCCTTTGACCTTGTGGGTCCCAAGTGAGGACTTGTCTTGTGACACAGTTAGATGCTTGCTTTCTGCAATGTGTGTCTTATCCACTTCTAACGCTTTTTTCTGATTTCCTTCTTAACTGGAATCTGGTTAGCTCTCTCCCAAAGTAGGTTGTTGCTAATGGTGTCTAACCAACGGATAGGAAAAATATACACAAACTAATGAAACCCTTCTTTGTCTATTTACTAAATGTTTGTAAAAGAATTATCATTTTACGATATAATATAATTTATTTCATAAATTAAATTAGATTGAAGACAAAATGTATTAGTTTAATAAGCGTAAAGAATATAAATTCTTATTACTGAATCATATCAGTAAGGTAAGAAAAAAATTTCTATTAAATTGAAAATGTAACTTTGATTTTTGCGCGAAATTCAATTACAATATGTATTTTGATCAGTGAAAATATCTTTCTATTGTATTCAAAGCATTTCTTCAAATGATCGTAAATAAAAAAAATCTTTCAGGAATGCCAGATAAAAATATTTATGTTGAATGTGTCAACTCTTCAGTTCTTTCTCTTCAGAGTGTATATAATAGTCATATCGTCCTACAATATAGTTAGGCGTCCTACAATAGTTGTTTTCCTGGACCTGAAGGCGGCAATTGACTCAGTGGATCGTGAGGTTCTGTGGCAGTGTCTGTCATTGAAAGGTGCACCAGAAAAGTACATTAACCTTATGCAAGCTCTTTACTCGAACACCACTGGTTGAGTGAGAGCTTATGGCGAACTATCATCAGGGATGTCCACTTTCTCCATTCTTGTTTAATTTTATCATAGACATGCTCTTAGAAATAACCATATCCTCGTCTGAATTTTCAGGAGTAGACCTTTTACCAGGTGGCTCGGTTAGTGATTTAGAATATGCCGATCACATAGTCCTACTTGGTGAAGACGCTGACAAAATCCTGAGTTTACTGACTACCGTAAGCAACAATGCAAGCATGTTCGGGATGCGGTTTTCACCCTCGAAATGCAAAATGTTGCTTCAAGATTGGGTTTCATCGGCACCTGAACTAGTGATAGGGAGTGGAGTAGTCGAACATGTAGACCGATTCATTTATCTTGGGAGTCTCATCAGTGCTGATAGCCTGGTGACTGACGAAACCCCAGCTCAGAAACAGAAAGCTCGATTGGCTTTTGCCAACCTGCGTCACTTATGGCGTAGGCGTGATATCTGTTCGCTAACCAAAGGACCAGTGTACTGCGCAGCAGTTCTCTCCGTTCTCCTATATGGCTGTGAAACATGGCCGTTAAGAGTAGATGATGTTCGTAGGTTACTAGTATTCGATTATCGATGTTTCCCGAAGCATTGCCCAAGTATCATGGAACAACCGTATAAGCAGTGCTGTCGTTAGGAAACGAGTTCTAGGTAGGGATGTCAAATCAATAGATGAAGTAGTGAAGCTTCATCAGTTGAGGTGGTTGGGACATGTGCTGCGTATGGCTAACCACCGACTGCCCCGACGAGGTATGTTTTGTGGTGTAGGAGTAGGTTGGAAGAAAGCTAGGCGCGGTCAGACCAAACATGGCATAATTCAATGAAATCACTGACAAGTGGACTGAGTCATGTTGGTAGATGTAGGCTACCTTGGTTGAGGTGTCCGTGAGACGATAGTCACCAATGGTTAGAGAGCTTGAACGACATGGCTCAGAATCGTTTGCAATGGTGCAGGTGCATCCACTCTTTGTGTGCTTTTTAATTCAAACCTTCTGAACTCCTCATAATCTCTATCTTGCTCCTTCTAAATTTATCTTACTGAATCATACTTCTCGAATCATATCTTCGCTCCCTAATCTTCTCCATTACTGCTAATACTTCCACTATCGCTACCAATCTTGGATTTGAACTGACAGTCGCGTCGTCTCTGTGCTAATGGGGCATGGCAACCTGAACTGATGTACTTACGTACGAAGTTCTGCGTTGTATCTGTCTGTCATATCGTTACTATTCCTTAAATCCTACCCCATCACACTGAATAGTAGTTAAAACCCCCATTGAATAGAAGAACGAAACGACTTGATATGAAGTAGAACATGTATTCTACAAACATCCAGGAAGTTAAGCTGGATAAGTAAGAAACACCATTCCACTATGTAACATTTAATAGAAGAGATACTATATATATATATATATATATATATGGATGAATATTCATTGATGATCAATTTTCAATATATATATTTTCATTTTTGTATTTTTTTAAATTTCAATTATAGCCAACAATTCAAGAAATCAATCATTTTAAATCATTCAAAGTTCAATTATTAAATTATATCAATGAATTGATCACATTTACACAATTCACTAGAAATAATTTTACAAATTTCATTGATATTATTGAACAACTTAATAATTCATTAATCATATATGATCAATTGATTGTTAAATTAAATCCATTGATTGATTCATTTAAAAAATTTGAATCAAATAAAAATTTAACACAACGTCTTGATCAAATATTGAATGGTTTGAATCAGTTTAAAAATGTAAGTGAATTGAACATTTTAGACACTTATTAACAACTAAGAAGTTGTTGGAGATGTTAGATCCCTTCAGAACTCATTTGATAAATGTCTTGATTTTTAGATTTTATGCCATTGGTTGATATCAGTTGACCTTGAGATTACATTTCTCATCAGGAAACTAATTGGCTGTGATTGGTTACTACTGTGTTATTTTAGTGTGCCATTTTCGTGACTCTCACAAGGATGTCTCTGAACACTCTATAAACACTTATATCTTGTGAATGATGGTTTTCGTAATTCTCCAGCCCATACAGTAGAACTGACCTGACATTTATATTGAAAATTGTGACTTTAGTATTGGTTGATAGACAGTTGTTTTGAGTTCCAGATGTTCGTTCTTCAAGTATAGAAATGTTATCCTAGCCTTGCCAATCCATGCGTTCACATCTGTATCACATCCACCTTGTTCATCAATGAGGCTACCCTACATACTGCAACACTTCTCCATCAATTGCGATTTGTATGACGCATGTTGTTTCGTATCGGAGAATCTCGCTTTTTTCTTTGTGTATAGTGAGACCTGCTATTCCAGAGGCTGCTGCTACACTGGTCGTCTTTATTTGCATTTATTGGTATGTGTTTGTTGGGGATGTTAGATCCCTTCAGAACTCACTTGATAAATGTCTTTTTTGAGGATTTTATTCCATTGGCTGATATCAGTTGACCTTGAGATTACATTTTTCATCAAGAAACTGATTGGCTGTGATCGGTTACTTTCTACAGTCTACCTCGCCCTCTTATGGGTTTACCCAGTATTATGCAACTGCGGTGGCCTAGTTTCAATGTGTTCTTAAGCTTCGTAATTCCCTCGTCTAGGCAATCAGCACCAAATAACGCCTGACGGTTATAATTCAGAAGGCAAATACGAAGTGTTGAATTCGTTTATTTTTAGCACACCACAAAATAGGACAACAAGCATTCTAAGATGTAATCGTCATGCGAGCGCCGGAAGGCAAGCAAGAGAATGAATTGCATGAAGCGAAGGGGAGAAGGCTAGTGAGCCAACTCCGAGACATAAAGCAGGGCTAAAAATTTATAGTTGGACGAAAATAAGACAGACATGTAAGCGAGTAAGCATGCACATACATGAATACAAGCAACGAATGAGTGACAAGGTCAAAAGACAAGTGGGACAAGTCATGTGAGCTAGACATTGAATGACTCACTACACAACTACCAAGGCTAAAACTCAGGACCCTTCAGGTCGTATGGTGTCTGCTTACACTTCAGACAACTGAGCCAGTACTCTAACTGCTAATCGACTCGTGATATTTCACAACTGTGTTGGATGTGAGACATTTCTTCACTATTAACATTGAAAAATAGTTGACCCATGTCGCGAATCCACTGAAAGTAGACGTGTAAATAAGTGAATGTCAACTCAGTGGTCTAAATGTCTAAAAGTTTACCAGGAGACCTGTAGACCTTGGATCCAATCCATGTTGAAATTGTAGATGTAAACCATGCAGGAGTCCTATAACAGAAGGAAACAGCTCTGCCATACTTCGTGGTTTTTACCAGTTGTCGAAAATGTTGTTAACTATGATAAACATACATAGTTGACAGGTTATTGTATCTTGTTTTATTTTATAAATCATTAAAGGGATAAAATATTCTTGAAGACATAAAATCTTTATAAACACATCAGAAAAACTTAAATAAAGAAATCATTATGAGAAAACTCTTTCCATTAGTTTATTCAATGAAAAACCATATTTCAATAATACGTATTTTAGCATGATTGAAAATAGTTATGTTCAAAATGTTTAACTGAACAAGTATAATATCAATGCAAGAACCATCAAAAATGTTTAGTCAGCTTTTGGGAAAATTAGATCCCCAGAAATCACTTGGAAATCGGTCCTCATTTTGTAATTTATTTCTAAAATTTTGAATTTTTATGTTTTCGCACCAATAGACGCCTAGTTGACCTTCAGCTTACATTTCCCACTCGGAAATCCTTGATGGTTATTGGTTGATGGATTATTTTACTTATGCTATTATTGTGGCTCTTACCAAGGGCGTTTCTATCATTGTATAACTAAGCTTGATTTGTGTGCTTGTGAACCTCGTATTTTCTGGGTGCTCTTAGAGTACATTCTCTATATGCCTTATCAAGACTTCTTGATCTAGTTAGCCAGGCTGGGGACAAACAGATTTTCGTTCCGTTTACCGATTAAAGTGAACTCGTAATAGTTTCAAGCATATTATCAGCTTTTGTCAATTATTCATGTCACTTATCTTCTTGACAATCTTGACATACATTAGTAGCTAGAGCAGATGTAAGTCGAAAGACATCTGGAAGCTACCTGATTTAAGTGTTGCATCAATCTATTCGGTCATTTATGGTTAAAATGAATCATTTTTAGCAGCTACAAGTCATTTATTGTTGATATAGATAGCCAATGTGGAGTAGCCAGGCGAGGTCACTTTAAGACCGACAAAAACGCGTCCTAAAGGACAAATACATATCATTGGTCAAGAAGTGGATTCATTTTCTAAGGAGGAGAAATGTATATACACATAAATGAGTATTTATGTATACGATTTAGTAGCCAAATATCCTAAGAATACTATTTTTAGAAGTACAATCATATTGGTCGATTTCTATTGGTCAAAATTATGATCGTTTTAACTGTCAAGGTCAAATACTTCAATGTTGCCTCTTATTGGTCATCGGGACTGTCAATGTCATTCAAATGTTCTTTCCTATTGATCGTCCTAAACTGTCAGTGCCACAGAATTCGATGCTGTTTCTCATTCGAACTTAGTGTATAAATAAGCACTATCTGAAAGACTTAATAAATCCGTTTCTCCTGCCTACCTCTCTTCTGTACTCGACCCAATAAACAACTCCATCCCACGGTGTTGCGTTCTGATATATAGGAGGAGATTTGGGCATAGTATTTGGGTCGTATTGGGATATTTGGATTGGACGCCACTAGGACTGAATAGCTATACGTAGCAGCGTTACAACAGCCAAATAGACTCTCTCTCCATCTCATATATCTTCTCATTCAAGTAGTCAATCTGGGAGAGAAGGTTAGGTCGCACAAGTGTTCCTATCTTAAATACCACACATCATAACAATGATCTTCTACATTTGTAAATACTACTGTTACTTCAATGAATCCATTACTCATTGAGTTATACGTTCGTTATATGCTGCTCGTTAAACTCTTCAATGGTATCTTTAAAACTTTTACTATTTTTTTTTACTTTTTTTTCGTAGATTTCTTCTGATCCTAAAAAGTTAGAACAACCAATTCGTCCAATATTTGATTCATCTATTAAATCTTTATTAAATCAAACAAATCAATTATTGAATATTGAATTTGAACAATTATTTGCCAATATATTACCATGTGATAATTTAAACAAAATTCTACTAGCTGTGTTAAATTTATTTTGCAACAGAAAACAAAGTATCATATTATGTTTAGGAAGTTTTATATTGATTATTTGTATAACATATTTTTTGCTAATTGTTACACTGATTATATTTATTCTATATTCTAGGCAACATATTCAATTGTCAATGTTAACAAGATGGGAAAATATTCCTTTGTATGATTCAGTTAAATTATGTTATGCACTACTTGAATATCATCAATCAATAAAATAAAAATGTTTTTTAATTTATTAAGCAAAGTCACTAGTTTTATCATTCATTTTGAGATGAAGGTCATTGACTGAAAGTAGTTGTATGAAAATGGTGAAGTGTAAAGATTACTTATATGACAGTAAGAATTATTGATTTTTTTTCCTCTGTCAATCAGTAAACAATGAAATATGATCAATTAAGTGAGTATTTGGAAATCAATGTTTCGAATTTAAGTTTGGAATTACAGATAAACATAGAAATTATGGTTTTGAGATTAGAATCGTAAACCAAACCGACTAGTGAAAAGTAAGGAAGGTAAAGTAATCAGTAATATTGATGAATAGCGAAACAGGTGGGTAGAGCATTTTGAGAATCTTTTGAATCGACTAGCTCTGTTGAACCCAACCAACATCGAAGTAGCACTCATGGACTGTCGAACAACAATTGAATAGATCAGTATGGCCATCAGACAAATCAAGAGAGGCAAAGCAGCAGGATCAAATATCATCTCAGAAGAGGCAATGAAAGCGGATGTGGAAGCAACTGCGAAAATATTTCACATTCTCTTCAAGAAGATTTGGGATGAGGAACAAGTACCATCAGATTGGAAAGAAGGATACCTGATCAAAATACCAAAGAAACGCGATCTCAGCAAGTGTGAGAACTGCAGCGGCATCAGTCTTCTTTCAATACCAGGCAAAGACTTCAACAGGGTATTGTTAAACAGAATGAAGGACTTCTTAGCAGCCCAACTTTGAGATTAACAGGCCGGATTTCGTAAGGATCGATCGTGTATTGACCAAATTGCCACATTACGGATCATTGTGGAACAATCAATTGAATGGAACTCACCACTCTACATCAACTTCATCGACTACGAGAAAGCATTCGATAGCGTGGATAGGAAAACACTATGGAGGCTTCTTCGACACTACAGCGTGCCTGAGAAAATAGTCAACATCATACGGAATTCTCGCGATGAATTAAAATGCAAAATCGTACACGGAGGTCAGCTGACAGACTCTTTCGAGGTGAAGACCGGTGTCAGGCAAGGTTGCTTACTCTCACCCTTTCTCTTTCTCCTGGTGGTTGACTGAATTAGGAAAACCACACTATATCTTGAGAAGCACGGTATATAGTGGGCAACTAGATCCATTGACAAGACACCGTCAACAACAACCTGCAGTGGGAGAGAACAAAACAGATTCCAACTGAGGAAGAAATCAGGAGGAACTGCTGGAAGTGGATAGAACACACACTGCGGAAAGCACCCAACTGTGTCTCAAGACAAGCCCTCACTTAAAATCCTCAAGGTCAAAGGAATAGAGGTAGACCAAAAAACACACAACGCCGAGAAATGGAGACAAACATGAGAAGAATGAATGGCAGTTGGGTAGAACTGGAAAAGAAGTCTCAGGTTAGAATAGGTTAGAGAATGTTGGTCGGTGGTCTATGATCCTTTAGGAGAAACAAGTTTAAGTAAGTAAGTAAGTTCAGCTTTATCATGTTTTTGTATGAGATGATAATTCAGGTATATTTTTTATGCAACTATTTTGTAAAATCTTATTGTAAGGATATTCATCAAACATCTTAAAAAAATTATTTTGTAAGTCTAATTCTATTGGTCAATCTTTAAGGTCGTCAAGTTCACATACTTTTAAATGTTCTTTTCTATTGGTTAGTATTCACGGTCGACCTAACTGTATAAATATGCATTGTCTGTAAAGTCTTATGTGCTCTCCTCCTTCTTCTTTACAGAACCTCATATTTTCTGGGTGCTTGTAGAATACACCTTCTACGCCACATCTAGACTTTTTGATACTGTTAATGGGGCTTGGGGCGCTCGGATTAGAGTAGACTATCGGGTCACTGGATCACCTGTCTTCGCCCTCGTTTACCGACTAGGGTGAACTTGTAATATTTCAAGCATATCAAGTGACGAGCATAACACTCATTACATCCTATTGTGTACTATGGTTTTCTTTCTGTCACAGTTACATGTCAAACTATCGATTACATAGCTATCTAGACGTTGTAAAACAAAATCCATTACCAAGGTGAAATAACATTGTTCATTGCTCATATTTACATGTACCTAGACGGATATAAGCACGCGATCGTTTACCCGAAGTAAATGAATTATTTTATTTTACTAGAAATAACTGACACTTGATTCTTATTTGGAAAGTAATTGATCTGTTCAGCTTCCTTAAATATAAAAACTTATAAAATCATTGTAAAAAATAAAAAATCTTCCTAATTGACATTCTTGTTTCAACTGTATGCATCAAAATAGATTGTTGTCAATATGAAATGTTGAATATATTAAAGATTCCTATTGTGTAAATTACAACAATACACAGGTATAAACGAAAAATTACTGTTGTTTTCAATTTAGATGTTCATTAGGCTTTTTACTCTGCAATATACATGAATATTTATGTAAGATTCATTTTTTGAAGGCTTTGTTTGTGAAAATCCCTCAATGTATACATTTAGAATTTGTTCTTATTGAGATTCCTTCAGTTGTACATTTTGTGTAGTTTGTTCGAGTTCCATTTTGGAATGATAATATTTGTCATTTTATTATAGTTTCTATTTGTTTTGCCTTCACTGAGTTTCTAGGTTTCTTTCTGAACTATATTTATATTGTTTAAGCTGATACTTAGTCATGGTGACAGACATATTGATTTGTTCCTCTTTTGATTGGATTGCTTGCTTTGACTGGAATTGTGCATTTTGATTGTGAATTGAAGCACTCTTCCAGAATTGGAAACACTCTGTGTTATATAAAGCAACCAAACACTATCTGTTGAACGAATCTGATCTATCCAGGAGGGATAGAATATCATTTATTTGATTAATTGAACAATTGTTGGTGGAATAACTGAGTAGTATTATTTGTTTACGTAATGATGTACATTTATATTTATGATGAATATTAGAACCGTTATTTAACCAAATCACTCGTTTTTGGATTTAAACTGGGAAAGAGGCGTATCTAAACTACCTAGACAGTTATTCCCCAATTCAAACCTCAATTTAGATCCTATATTTATATGAAAATGTTAAACTAATCAAAGCAATTCATGAGTCAATAATCACAATGAAATGAAATAGCGATTACGTCACTACACATGATAGGCAAAAGTACAAGTTGATAGTAGGAAGACAGTAGTTGGAAAAATAAAATACGATAACAAAAGTTCTAGTCGATAGTTCAACATTGGAGCTCAAACGTGGATGGATAGACTTAAAATAACCATTACAAAACATTAAAACCATTACCTAATAAGAAGTGTGTACATAATTAGATAGTGAAGAAGAATACAAAACGGAAAGCGTCAGAAAAATACAAACAAATACAGGAAGTGAAAATAATGCTTATAATATAATAAAATAAAACTTAAAAGAAATTTTAACACCTTGGTTAAGTCATATTCGGCCACGAAAGAAATAGGAGTGTCACTCACGGTTTTCTTCTGAACGCATAAACTGGGGTTGAATGTACGAATTCCTATCGCTTCTACTATGTGAATAAACGAAAACCTCTGGACCATTGGGCCGGCATCCAACGGTATTAATGTCTAACTCTGATCAATCTAGGGATTTTGTGCCGCCTCACCCGTTAGTTTTCTTCTGTAGTTATTGCCTACACCAGACAGAGTTAAACTCCACTGATCACATATCTTGTCACTAGAACTTCGCGTAATTTCCTTACGAAACTATTCACTAGTGAGCACATTTTTACGATATTTTCAGTTAGAATTATGGAGATTACTATTTTTACTCATTTGTAATTATCAGTCAATCATTTTAGACCACCTCGAATCCTGCAAGGTGCAAGAGTCATGGATGCGCACTGATACTACTGATAAGTCCCATACCAGGACAAAACGACCGTCTAAATAATGCATTCAGGTTTCCCCGATGGTGGTCTAACAATGATTGACTGATTGATGATTTCAAATGTGCAACAAACAAAATGCAAAATAGAAAGAAAGCAGCTAGCCAGTTGTGGATCGATATGAATTAAGATCTGACTCATCGTTTCTGGTATTAACGTGATTCTGATTGGTGTTTTCTGTTTGTCACATGATATTGATTAACGGTTAAGGATGCAACAGATAGCCAATCATGAAACGCCTTGCTTTAAGATTAAACTGCTAGCCTTGTCGTATAAATCGACATGAGCTTACAGTGCTCCCAAGTTTCTAATGGTAGTCTATCAATGATTGATTGATGATTTCAAATGTGCAACAAACACACTAATCTCCATAACTCTAATTGAAATTATCGAAAACCTATACGCCTGATTATTATTGTGAATGTAGTCAGTTGAAATCATTTATTTACTAATAGATACAATAAAAAATGATATTGATCTCCAGATAAAAAATTATAAATAATTTCTAGTATCCAAATTTATCTGAAGCTCTTCATTTTCAATTCGAAATGATTTATGTTGAAATTTATTTCTCAAGAAAAATCAATCAAACAAACAAAAGATTTACGATGCGTTTTTGTTTATTGACAGTAATTTCATGTACAGAAAGATGAATTCACTTCCTCATTCTATGTACAACAATAAATAATTAATGATTAAAAATACAATTAATCATGAGTTTTTTCTTTTAATTCTGATTGTCATATTTATTGAAATAATAAAACAATCATTGTGAGACAGTCAATATGTTGTAACGCTTGCTTGAATAATTTTCAGCTAAGTCCTATTGCTTAGTATTCTCTGACCACAATACACTGGACAAGTTCCAAAGAATCAAAAACATGGTGGAACAGGAAAAGATAGTATTCCAAATAGCAAGGTTAAATGGAAATAAGAAGCCGAAGCCGAAGTCGAAGGCAAAATAGATACAACGTTAGATTCTTTATAGTATTTTCATGAGAAGCTTCTGGATTGTAAATCACGCGATCGACTGGATTGGATTTAGCCAATCAACATACAGCTAACAACACGAGAATTTTCTACTCTGTTCTCCAAGAATCGATCAGGCGCTGATTGGATAGGAAATTAGCCAATCAGCGCGCAGCTGACGCAGTCATGCTTTAATTCCATCTATGTCCCACTAACACAATAGAAACCTGAAAGCATTGAACAGTCGTTCCGTCCTAGTATGTATTTCATCAGCGATGGGCATCTTTAACCCCCGAAGGCAGGAATTGAACCCTTAACCGTTGGTTTTAGCATGCAAACTGTTACGCTCTGGACCACCGGGTCGACATCTACCACTGTTAATGTTTAATTCCGATCAATCTACACTCTTTCGCAACCTCATCCGTTGTCTTCGGTTGATAACTAACTGCCTACATCCAACACAGTTGAATTCTTTTGGTCATGGCTTTCATATTTATATTAACAACATTAAAATTCTAACTAATGAGTTCATTCATCTTTGTTTCTGATAAAGTTGTTACTCTACTCTTATGATATATTTAACTTCTGGATCCAAAGTTTCCAACCAATTGCTTTTGATCAGTTAACATCAAAACATAATATATGTATGTCATAGTAAGCTATTTAAGTTATTGAACGCACTACTCTAACCAACTCTGACTTGAACACTCATTTTCCGTTGTTTCTAAACGATATTCATTCTTTTATATTGGGGCACAGTTTTGGAGGTTTGCGTTTTTACACATTTGAAATCATTAATCAATCATCATTGTTAGACCACCATTAGAAACCTGGAAGCACTGGACGGCCGTTTCGTCCTAGTATGGGACTCCTCAGCAGTGCGCATCCACGACTCCTGCTCCTCGCAGGATTCGGACCCGGGACCTTTGGCATTGTAGGCGAACGCCTTACCATCGGACCACTGGGCCGGCACCCAATGGTGTTAATGTCTAACTCTGATTGATCTAGGGATTTTGCGCGACCTCACCCATTTGTCTTTGGTAGTTACTGCCTACACCCGACAGGGTTGAACTCCACTGGTCACGTCTTCTCAACTAGAACTCCGAGAATTTCCTCACGAAGCTAGTCACTAGTGAGCACTGTTACATTATATTGGGGCACAGTTTTGGAGGTTTGCGTTTTTACACATTTGAAATCATTAATCAATCATCAATGGTCTAACAATGATGATTGATTAATGATTCATTCTTTTACTGCCTGCCTCCAAGTCTTGATGTGATGTATTCCTTGGTCTTCCACTTCTCCCTATGCATCTAGGCTGTCAACTGGATCCCTTGCTTCTCCTGAAATGTTGAAGTCTTCATAATTCAATCAACCATGAGAAGAAAGAGGAAGGGTAACAGTAAGCTACTTTGCCAGACACTGGTCTTCACTTGAAACGAGTCCCCGGACAGCCCTCCATCAACTATTTTGCAGTGTAGTCCACCATAAGAGATGTCGACAATCTTTTCAAGTACACCTTAGTGTAGAAGCAGCCTCCATAGTATTATTATCTTTTTCACGCTATCAAATGCTTTCTCGTAGTCAACGAAGCCGATTTATAATAATGAGTTTCATTCAATTGATTGTTCCGAAATGATTTGTAGTGTAGCAATTTTTTCGATACATGATCGATTCTTACTCAGTCCAGCCTACTGATCTTTCATTCAGTTTAACACTCTGTTGAAGACCTTTTGTTATGCTCGACCTCAAGTATGCTTAAACTATTACGGGTTCACCTTAGTCGAATTACGAGAACGAAACAGTGAACCAGCGTCTAGGTATGCCACTGTGATCCCTTGACCTAATTGTATCAGCGAGAAGTCTTGATACAGCGTAGAAAGTGTATTCTACAAGCACCCAGCCAGCACACAATGAATCCAAGCACTCAGATTGTGTTTATTTATACTCCATAGAGACGTCCTTGGGACATCACAAAATAGCACACTAAAATGACACAGTAACCAATCACAGCCAAGGGTTTCCCTGGTGGGAAATGTGATCTCAAGGTTAACTGATCAGCCCATGAAATAAATCCAAAATAAAGATATTTATCAAGTGAGTTCTGGGGATCTAACATCCCCAACACCTCTCCTGGCATCGAGAGAAGAGTGATGCCTCTGTAGTTTTCACATTTGCTGAGATGGTTTTTGTAATTTCAGGATTGTTGGGATAGCCAATCGAGAAGAAAGCCATGCACATTGTGGATTGATGAACTTATCGATTAAATGCTTAAATATTTCAAGGGCAGTCGATCGATGAACTATTGGATTTAATATTCAAATATTTAAACGACAATATCGATTATATGTATAATTGTATAAATACGCATGTTTGATTGTATATTTTTGATTCTGTTAATAAGTGTTCTCCAACGTCTTCCGTCTTCTTATTTTTGAACGGTGGGAGTCTAACGTTCGGGGGTCATTAATACAGTGGTTTGGCGTTACATCAAGTAGAAAACATAAAAAGGATGTGTCCATCTTTCCAGTTTATTGGTACTTAATACTCCTTTCAAATCATGCTAAAGAGTGTGTGTTATCATCTTTGTAATTGCTGATATGTCTGCTTTCAGAGCGACATCTTGTACTTTGTCTGGTCCGTTTGCTCTACCTGGAGCCCTTCTAAGGTTACTACAGGCCCTAAGCCTGGATAAAGGAGAAAAATTGTGCATGGGTTTAGCCACGCTATTCCGTAGAAAACCAATTCACTTAAAAAACACTAATCAGAACAAATAACTTTACACAAGTCATAAATGTGATAAAACGTACATCTTGTATTCCAATCCTAGTCATATTTTATCGATTCAATGTTAATTTTTGTCGTAAGAGTTAATACCGACGCAAAATGTACAGAGTGATTAGATTTCAGTCAAACTATCAATAAGGGAATATTAAAGACCATTACAAATTAAATTAGAATTTACATATATATATAGAACTTATTATAATTTGTTTGTGTCAACTATCTGTACACAGAATAATCCATTTAATTCGAAGCAACAAATCAATTTTATGAAATCATCCATTTATCAGTTGTTCATGATTGGTGATCAATCTCGTATTTGTTTGACCTTGAATATTGATCATGTTTTATCGATCAGATAGCAATAGGACGATTATTTCGAATGACGCATGTTGTGACTTAATAGTTACGGTACATGTTTTAAGGAACCTTACTCCAAGGTTTCTTGATAGCTGGCACTTGGTAATATTTTGGCTAGAATAGATTACTGATGATCCATTCTTTAAAGCTCAGTGACTGCAGATTGAATCGTACATAGAGCATCAGTTCCTCCACAATTGTATATGGGTCCTGCTGACGAGTGCAAAATATCAGGGAATATACACTTAACGATTACTGTAAACTATCATCAACTACGTAACACTGAAATGTCTGAAAGAAACAATTTGTTAAATTTGTTTATGTAAACAATTCTAAAGTTAAATTGGTATACATTAGTTTCTCTCAGTTTATTAAAAATAAAATGATGTCCTAAGGCTATTAAATTCTGTTATTACTTACATCATATCAAATCAAGCGGGATTATTTCAAACAATGTTGGTACTGAATGGATTACTTACTTACTTATTTACTTACGCCTGTTACCCCCGATGGAGCATAGGCCGCTCACCACTTTTCTCCAACCAACTCTGTCCAAGGCTTCTCTCTCCAGTTCTGACCAATGTTTGTTCATTCCTCTCATATCTTTGTCTATTTCTCGGCCTAATGTATTCTTTGGCCTTCCTCTTTTCCTTTTGCCTTGAGGGTTCCATGTGAGGGCTTGTCTCGTGACGCAGTTAGGTGATTTCCGTAGTGTGTCCTATCCACTTCCACCGCTTCTTCCTGATTTCCTCCTCCACTGGAATCTGGTTTGTTCTCTCCCACTTTAGGTTGTTGCTGATGGTGCCTGGCCAACGAATACGAAGTATTTTGCGTAGATTGTTACCAATAAAAATAATATATATTTGTAATATCCGAATGAGTGGGAAAATTTCAAGCTTACTTACTTACGCCTGTTAGCTCGGATGGAGTGTAGGCCGTCGATCAGCTATTTACTTTTACTGGTAAGCAGTTTTTTTTAGCGAATTGGATTTCTACAGGATGGGGTCGCAAACCCCACTCCCAAACCTCCTGCTTTATCCGGTCATGAGACTGGCAGTAAACACAGAAAGGCTCCAGGTAGAGAATAATTTCAAGCTAACATTTTAATCATAGTGTAGTGAACGAGAACACAGGTGGTGGAAACCGAATTGTATTTAACGAAAATTACAGAGTTACTCAGTAAAGTCGGAAAACCATATCGTAAATCGTTAATTTGAAAATTATCAGTCCATCATATCGAACTGGACTGTTCCTGTTGCAAAACATCAATCCATTGTCTGACATTTCACTATTCATGCGTTTCATACACCAATTCCATTGTGTTCTAACTCTTCCTTTCTTGATCTTCCCCCATCTTCGGCTGCCAGACATTACGTTGACACTCACGTCATATACTACTTATAAGTAGCTCGCACCACAATAGTACATATTTTGTTCAATCAGAGTTATAGAGATCAGTGTTTTTTGACATTGAAATCATCAATCCATCATCGTTAGACCACCATTAGAAATCTGGAAGCACTCGAAGGCCGTTTCGTCCCACAATGGAACCCATTGGTAGTATGCAGGATTCGAACACAGGACCTTCAATCTTGTGCGTGAACGACTAACTTCTGCACCACTGGGCCGATATCTGACGGTGTTAATGTCTAACTCTGATCAATCTAGGGATTTCGCGTGACCTCACCCATTTGCCTTTGGTATTTACTGTCTACACCCGACAGGGATGAACTTCACTCGTCACATCTCACTAGAACTCCGAGAATTTCCTTACCAACCTAGTCACTAGTGAGCACATTGTACTCCTGTAAGTAGCAGCAGTCATGGATGCGCATTTCTAATGAGTCACATACCAGGATGAAACACCCTGCCAGTTCTTCCACGTTTCTGAAAGGTTGTCTAACAATGACTGATTGATGATTTCAACATATTTTTCTATTTTAACTCAAAACGATTGGATTTCAATTTCCCGATTGTATGCATACTTGACATTTGAACTCACTATTCTAATAAGAGAGGATGTTTGTTGTTAAGGAAACGCTCAAATGAGAAATAATAATTATCACAAAACCTGTAACATTATGATTGTAAAAGTAAGTTTAAAATTGTTTCCCGCACCAATTAACAAATAAATTATAATATTTATAATTTTATTGACAAATATAACCACCAATTTAAACAAACAAATAAATGAAGAATGGAAAAAATAATAATAATAATAAAACTATTTAAAATAATAATAACAAAACAAATATCACATATAACATTGAACATTTAACATGACAAATCAATAGTTTGTTTATTCGAACCAAAACGAAACCGAAACGCAACAAAACAAAACAAAAAACAAAACAGGATGAATATTTCTGATTAAAAAAAAATAACATTGAACAAATGGAATGATAAATCACAATTTTAGACAAACGACAAGAATGTGTATTTATCATGATCACCTCAATAGATCTTCACAACATATATCAATAAAATAGTTTTGGAGAGAGAGCGAGCGAACGAGTAAGAGCGGGAGAGTCATGGCTGTATGCGAAATTCAGATCTATGACAAATTCACGAAGTCTATAATTCTTTTTCTTATTTTCTTGAAATATATTTTGGATTCGCTTTATGCAGAAGAAATTTTGGATAATTTAGCACACATTATTGCACAAATGATGACATAAATGATGATTACGGGAAGACAAAACACATAACAGATCAAGCAGTTTTATATTATTATAACTATTATTATGTAATGCAGTAATTCTTATGAAATGGATTATTTCGCTGTTGAATTTGTTGATGTCTCATCTGTTGTCGGTTTGGCAGTATTCTCAAGTGCAACTTCTTCTTCAGCCTAAAATTAGAATCATACAAAATAATTAGGATGTGCAGTTCAGTTCATACATATACCATTCAAACTTCTGACTATAAGTAATCTCTATCCGCCATCGGTTAGATTTATCGACATGTAAATCAATCTTATCGAAATAATTCTTATACTGATTGGATTATCTCTTTGATCAAAGTTTAATCATATTTGGTTGGTATCCGGAGATCGTTTGCGGATTGTTTCAATCTAGTTATTATGACATAAGCTTACATACATCAAGTAAATGAAATATGTCTAGAATTAGAATGCAGGATGCTTAGTTCATCCTTTTTAGAACTGGTCAATTAGATATAAGTGTATCTCTGAGTTGATGTTCATTCTGGGTCATGAACCCAGTAGCTATTGAGTTCAGATAATCCTATACCAAGAAGAAGGCCCGAGGAATGGTAACTTCCAACACCGATTTATGAATTATTATTATTGGACATGACCTTGTTGTATAACTATTATGTAACTAGACTATATATATTCTTTCTTCTGATTAACCCATAAACTACTATTGTGTGACTTATTATTCCTAACTAACTGCAGTCAATAATTCACAACCACTATTAGCTCACTCATTCATAAATGTATTTTCCCGTTCTATGGTGTCATATATTTGATACCAAATGTATGTCTGCTGGAATTAATTCAGAATTTTGTGAAGACTGGCTACGGACTTCGGGAGTAAAATGCAAAATAGAAAGAAAGCAGCCAACGAGTTGTGGATCGATATGGATTAATATCTGACTCATGGTTTCTGGTACTAACGTGATTCTGATTGGTGTTTTCTGTTTGTCACGTGATATTGATTAACGGTTAAGGATGCAACAGATAGCCAATCATGAAACATCTTGCTTTAAGATTAAACTGCTAGCCTTAACGTATTCGATCGATATTAGCTTACAGCTGTTTAGATGTTAATAAATTATTTTTGGAAGGTGTTGTTTAAGCAGTTGGGATTATTTATCCATCCTCATTTTATCGACATTAGACACAAATAATTTCATCTGAATATGCTTAGGTATTCAGTGACTAACATTTAGTCCTCGATATTGAGTTTTTAAGTCACAAATCAAGTGTCACTATTTTGCATTATAACAAAAAATGAACTTCCTTTACGATTATTTTGTTTGAAAATTCAACTAAAATCAATATTTGTCTTATGTAGTCGATCGAAATAAACTCTCAGGTATTGATCAATCAGACATGTTTACTTAATGATGGACTGATTACTACAACTTTGTAATTTATCTGTTCTTGAATATAATTTTTAAATTAATTGTCATTTGCTAATTAGTTTCTCTGAACGCAAATTACTATGTTTATGATTATAAAGTCTACCACAAATTAAAGATTAATATTTCCCTCAATGATCATTACCTATTTCTTCAATGGCTGCTTCATATTGAATGCCAACTCAGTGATCATGAGGTTAAGCGTTTGCTTGTTTGACCTAGGTTCAATTTCCGCTAGCGGGATCGTGGCTGTGCACTGAGTATGAGTTATATACTAAGACGAAACAGCCATAGAATGCTTCCAGGTTTCTAATAATGACTTAATACTGATTAATTCATGATTTCAATTAAACACATCATCATGTTCATCACATGGAAAACTTTACAGAAATAAAATGTAATTCGTCAGTTTGTACTATATTTTACTTTCCTAAATAATGGAAATTATCTTACATAGAAACTTAGAGATTGAAATCATCAGTCAATTATTGTTAGGACACCATTAATAACCTGGAAACACTGAACGGCCGTTTCGTCCCACAATGGGGCTCATAAGCAGTGATCATCCACGACCCCTGCACTTCACAGGATCCAAACCCAGGACCTTCGGTCTTACTTTCGAACGCCTAACATCTAGTCCACTGGGCTGGTATCTTACGGTGTTAATGTCTAACTCTGATTAATCTAGAGATTTTGTGCGACCTCACCCATTTGTCTTTGGTAGTTACTGCCTACACCCGACAGGGTTGAACTCCACCGGTCATATCTTCTCACTAGAACTCCAAGAATTTACTCATAAAGCTAGTCACTAGTGAGCTTATAAATATTTTGAAATAGTATTAACTCATGAAAACACAGAATGATCGGCGTAACATAAATAGAATGGAACAGCCTCTTTCTTGTTAAACTCACTTTTTTCTCTTTCAATTTAGGAATTAAAACAACTTTACCAATATTTTTTCTTTCTTGTAAACGCATCATAGCTTCTTTAGTCTACAATAAGAAAATAGGCATAATTTGAATTTGAGTTTGAATTTGAAAAAAAAATTTGGCGCTAAAATATGTCATGAATGACATGAATAGAAATCAAAAATATTTCATGTTTAAAATTGTTTTAATGAATAAAATTACCGATTACTTTTGTTGATTAAGTCAATAAAGACTGTGTCATGATTGGTGAAGTTCGTTTTTTGTTTTCAACTTTCTCAACAGTCCCAATACTATTCTGACCAACATTCTTGATGAGTTGATTATCTAAATTTTATTAACTTAATGAATCTAATCAGCTTTAGTCAGTAAACATAGAAATTACTATAAGAGTTCATATATTCAAACTAAATAATCTCTACGAATTATTAGTATTAACCATCTCTACTCAATTGTCACCTTCTACCAGGCGGTTCGCTTATTGACTTAGAATATGCCGATAACATAGTCCTACTTGGTGAAGATGCTGACAAAATCCAGAGTCTTCTGACCACCTTGAGCAACAATGCAAGCATGTTCGGGATGCGGTTCTCACCCTCGAAATGCAAAATGTTGCTTCAAGATTGGGTTGAATCGGCACCTGAACTAGTGATAGGGAGTGAAGTGGTCGAACGTGTAGACCAATTCACTTATCTTGGGAGTCTCATCAGTTCCGATGGCCTGGTGACTGACGAAATCTCAGCTCGGATACAGAAGGCTCGATTTGCTTTTGCCAACTTGCGTCACTTATGGCGGTAGGCGAGATATCCGTTTGCTGACTAAAGGACGAGTGTACTGTGCAGTAGTTCGCTCCGTCTTACTTTATGGCTGTGAAACGTGGACAGTGAGAGTAGAAGATATTCGTAGGTTATTGGTTTTCAATCATAGGTGTCTTCGAAACATTGCTCGTGTACCATGAGACACCTGAGTGAGCAACGCTGTTATTAGGAAACGGGTACTAGGTAAGAATGGCAGATCAATATATGCGGTAATGAAACTTCATTAGTTGAGGTGTTTGGGACATGTGTTACGTATGCCTAACCAACGACTGCCTCCAAGAGCTTTGTTTTGTAGTGTAGGAATAGGCTGGAAGAAAGCTAGGGGCGGCCAAACCAAAACATGTCACAAATCCATGAAGTCATTGACTAGTGGACTGAGACATGTTGGTAATTGTCGACTACCTGGTTGGGGTCTGCAAGATGATAATAATCGATGGTTAGATACCCTGAATGACATGGCTCAAAATCGTTTGCAATGGCACCAGTGCATTTATTCTCTGTGTTCTCTCAAGTCCTAATCTTCTGGATTCTTCAACACCTCTAGTTTTGACTTTCTTAACTTATCTCACTGAATTATACTTCTTGAATAATATCTTCTAATCCTAATCTCTCCTATTACTTCTAATACCTTTACTACCTCTACTACTATTGGATTTGAATTGACAATTATATCTCTGTGTTGATGTGACATGGCAACATGAACTGATGTACTTACGTACGAAGTTCTACGTTGCATCTGACTGACTGACTCAATAATCATTAATTTCTTTAAATAGGAAAATATTATTGGTAGAGTTCAACTATGTTAGAAATATAATTGTTAGTCATATCAATTGGATTTAATTATTGAGCGAATTATTCATGTATTATATATATTACTAAGGAGGAGTTCTATACTACTTATATTACTTGTTTTCTATAATTTCCTATATACATTTGGACTGTAATTATTTACACTAGAAATATTTAAAAGTGTTTATAATTGAAATGTTCCGTTTGTTGTAATTTGATATCTATAAACCTGTTGAACTAGAAAGAGTTAATGTTCGGTAATTATATCTTTAAAGTCAAACAATTCATTTAAGGACCATATTTGAAATACAACAACTTCCCGTATGTATGATGTTTTGTGATATACGTATGTTATAGGGTTTCATTCTACCTCATAGTAATAGTGTAGTGAACGAGAACACAGGTGGGGCAACCGAATTGTATTTAACGAAAATTACAGAGTTACTCATTAAAATCGGAAAACCATATCGTAAATCGTTCATTTGCAAAATATCGGTTCATCATATCGAACTGGACTGTTCCTGTTGCAAAACATCAATCCATTGTCACTATTCATGCGTTTCATACACAAATTCCATTGTGTTCTAACTCTTCCTTTCTTGATCTTCCCCCATCTTCTGCTGCCACCGGACATTACGTTGACACTCACGTCATATACTACTTATAAGTAGCTCGCACCACGATAGTAATAATCAAGATTCGTTTATTATATGTCGTTAGTGGGTTTTAAAAAATATCATAACGACAGTCCATTTAAATGAACTTCCTTATCAATATTCATTTTGCTTATTGGGTTGTCGCGATTGCTAAATTTTATTAAAACCATAGATCGATCAATGTTAGACTACCGTTAAAGAAACCTATGAGCACTGCATGGAAGTTTCGTCCAAGTATGAGACTTTATACATGAGTGAGCCAAAAGTGTTTGTGAATAGGGGAAATCATGAATAACAAACTAGCAGTAAATTAGGAATAATAAATTACACAACAGTAATTTATGGATTATTCAGACGATTATAATAATGGTCTATCAAACTTCACAGAAGTGCGCATCGATTTCGACTGCAATGTGGCATTGAAATCAACACTTATGGTCTGGCGCAAGAATGCTTAATCTCTAAACCACCGATCTGACATCCAATGGTACTACTATCTAATTGTAATCAGTTCACTATATTTCACAACTGTTAGGATATTTATCAAATATCCTAAGAAGAATTATTTTGTAAGTCTAATTCTAATGGTCAATTCTTATTGGTCGTCCTAGCTATCAATGTCACGTACTACAATGTTGTTTCTTATTGGTCGTCCTGACTATCAATGTCACTTCAAATGTTTTTTCCTATTGGTCGACTTAACTGTCAACGTCATATAAATCAAATGTTGTTGCCTATTCGACCTAACTGTATAAATACGCACTATCTGTAACATTTTATGACCCGGACTTGGACCCGGGTTCCTAGTCCGGGATCTTGATTCTCTTCTGAACTCGGACCTTGTACTTTCTGAATGCTTGTAGAATACATGTTCTACTTCATATCAAGTCTTCTTTTTCTTTTAACTCAATGGAGGTTTGGGACAATCCAACTAGACTAGCCCGTCGTGTCACCGGATCATCGATCCTCCCTCTCATTTACTGACTAGGATAAACTCGTAATCATTTCAAGCATATCAAAATGACCTGTTTACATGCATGCATCCATGCATTGTCTTACACCCGACATCGCTAATTAACCAATGATACACTTTGATACGTATCATCATCATCATCATCACAATAAAACAAAATAACACGAAAGAAAATTTCCTCCTTAAATTCAGTCAGTCAGTCAGTTGCAAAGTAAGAACTTCGTACGTATGTACATAATTTCATGTTGCCATACCACATTAACACAGAGATGCAAATGTCAAATCAAATCCCATAGTGATAAAGATAGTAGAGGTATTAATGGTAATGAAGAAGACTAGGGGGTTCGAAGATATTATTCAAGAAGTATAATTCAGTGAAATAAGGTTAGAAAAACAAGGGTAGAGGTGCTGACGAATCCAGAAGATTAGGATTTGAGAGAGCACAACGAATGGATGCACTTGCGCCATTGCAAACGATTTTGAGCCATGTCGTTCAAAACTGACAATAACCAAATCAATTGGATATTCAATAGGTCTTCTATTTTATGACCAGTATCATTATTATCTTATTCTTAAAGCCATGAATCGATCAATGTTAGACCACCATTAGAAACCTGGAAACACTCGACGGCCGTTTCATCCTGGTATGGGACTACTCATCAGTAGCAGTGCACATCCACGACTCCTGCACCTTAAAGGATTCTAACTCAGGACCTTCGGAATCGTAGGCAAACGCCTAACTATCCGACCACTGAGCAGGTATCTAACGGTGTTAATGCGCAACTCCGTGCATTTTCCAAGTTAGACATTAACACCGTTAGATACCAGCTCAGTAGTCCGATAGTTAGGCGTTCGCCTACAATACCGAAGGTCCTGAGTTAGAATCCTGCGAGGTGCAGGAGTCGTGGATGCGCACTTGTACTGATGAGTCCCATACCAGGATGAAACGGCCGTGTTTCAGTGCTTCTTCCAGGCATTCTAATGCTGATGGTCTAACATTGATCGATCCATGGTTTCTTTCAAAAATGTGTAACTTAACAATCTTCACAACCCCGTAATGTGCCGATTATTACTATTATTATCAATGTAAAATCACTTACCTCATCTATATACCATTGACTATCAATGAATGGATCAATTTTTGATTGGTCAATTAATTTGGTCAATTCATTCCATACATCTAGAATGAATTGATTGATGCTTGCTTGATTATTGTTATTAGTAGTATTATTAGTAGTATAACAATCACGTGAGAATAACAGTGATTTCAATGAGAATCCACCTAATAGCAAATTTTCATCATGTAATTTCAATGGATTGATACGTTCCATATGAAACCACTAGAAAAAAAAACAGTAGTGTATTGAACAAAAACAGATTGATAAATACAATTAGAAGATAATGTGAAACAATGAATCTTTGGAAATACTCGCTCAATGTATAAAAATCTCTGTGATAAATAAGATTCTTAGGGTTAGATGGATTGCTATTGATGAAATGTGGTGTTCTTGTGAATTAGATAGTTTTGTGGTGCTCGCTACTTATAAGTAGTAGTATATGACGTGAGTGTCAACGTAATGTCTGGTGACAGCAGAAGATGGGGGAAGATCAAGAGAAAGGAAGAGTGGGGGGAACACAATGGAATTTTTATGAAATAGCATTAATAGTGGTGAAATGTCAGACAATGGATTGATGATTGATTGAAGATTTGCAAATTAACCGTTTGTGATATGGTTTTCCTATTTTACTGAGTAACTCTGTAATTTTCGTTAAATACAATTTGGTTGTCCTCACCTGTATTCTCCTTCACTCTAGTTCGATTGTGAAGTGTTTACTGTGATTTTTCTAACAACACGATCATTATTTTTATAATAACGAAGATCGTTATAATGAGTGGAAACTGATTGTATCTAATTATCTAGAATATGTAGTGTTTGTACTAACATGTTGTGGCCAAATGACTTGTTCCAACTTTCGGACAAACTAGTCAATCTTTCCTGCCTAAACTACAATTCTCTCATCTTTCAACTTTATCAATTATTCGTTTAGATCTTGATTGATTTTATTCAAGTGTGTATGTGTACATTTGACTTCGCTTACCATATGTTGGACTAACTCATATTTAGTTGGCTTACTCTCCTTATTTTCCACTTTATTTCGCTTTACTTTTATGGTTTGTATTCTCATGTCTGTCTGCATGAACGATTACTTGAAATAAACTAAACCAAGCAAATTCGTATTTGGCTTCTTATTACCTTACTTACTTACTTACTTACTTACTTACTTACTTACTAACTTACTTACTTACTTACTTACTTTCGCTTGTTACCCCCAATGGAGCACAGGCCACCCACCAGTTTTCTCTCACCAACTCTGTCCTGGGCTTCCCTTTCCAGATCTATCCAATGGTTGTTCATTCCTCTCATATCTTTCTCTATTTCTCGGTATAATTTGTTCCTTGGCCTTCCTCTTTTCCTTTTGCCTTGAGGGTTCCATGTGACGGCTTGTCTTGTGACACAGTTCGGTGCTTTCTGTAGTGTGTGTCCTATCCACTCCCACTGCTTCTTCTTCCTGATTTCCTCCTCCACTGGAATCTGGTTTGTTCTCTCCCACAGTACGTTGGTGCTGACGGTGTCTGGCCAACGAATCCGAAGTATTTTGTGTAGACAACTGTTAATAAACACTTGCATCTTCCGGATGATGGCTTTCGTAGTTCTCCAGGTTTCCGCTCCATACAGTAGAACTGCCTTGACATTTGTATTGCAAATCCTGATTTTGGTGTTGATTGATATTTGTTTGGAGTTGCAGATATTTTTCAACTGTAGAAATACATCCCTTACTTTGCTAATCCGCGCCCTCACATCTGAATCGGATCCACCTTTCTTGTAGATGATGCTGCCAAGATATGCAAAGGTGTTAACGTCCTCCAAGGCATCTCCATCAAGAGTGATTTGATTGGTCCATTATATATTATAGTTACGATAAAATAATATCTTAATCCGATGTTTGCACTTCAGCAAAAAAACATCAACGAACTAAGGTGTGTTTGTTTAGTATATTGGTAGTTGTTATAACTTGAAAAATGTTGACTTACTTTCTTACATAAGCCTTAAAACATTAATCTTGTAACATCAATGTCATTTGTAACAATCTACACCACTGTTGTATTTTCATTCTATTAACAATCGTTCTCGTTCTAATGCATGCAATTTATTAATTTAACGATATACATAATGTCTCAATTGAAACATTTGAATGGTTTTTTAAACCACCATTATTGTAAAGTATGATTAAACATCAAAAATTGACATTTGATCATTCGATTACAAATCAGTCAATAAATTACATGTTGGTGATAGACAGTAGATACTGTCAATAGTCATATTTTATCAAATACCATGTTCGACTAAATTCTTCCTAAACTGACACTGATTGTGTATAGCATGGGAAACTTTTTGGTATAAATAAGAACACGATAGTAGATTTACTAATACTTTATACTACTTAAAAAGTTTACAAGTAGTATAGTACTGTAATGACTGATATCTTTCTCCTTTTAAAGTTAATGACCTTGCCTTGCCAGTAGTAACTCAGTGTCTTTTTTCCCAATCAGATGAACAAAATAGTAATTTTATATTGTCACAAATTTTGTTAGAAAAAACTAGATTTTTGTTGCTAAAATCATTGTTCAAACTTCAATTAGATAACGAATAACATTAAGATTTTTTAGTATCAAAAACCTAATCATTATTCAGTTTACTCATCAAATAAATTATCATCAGTTTCATTCTTGTTATTATATAAAAGACAGATAGAGATTAACTTTATTCTTCACCGAATAAGGCTGCTTAGATGTTTAATACGTAAACATGATAATCCTCTTTCTCAAGGTGAAGAAAGTAAACTTAGAAAATGAATGAGGATGGTTAAACCAAAGGATTGTATCAGTCTATGAACTCATTAACAATTCGATTATCTTATTCAAAGACTATTGGTTCAAGTAAATTTATAGTGACGACCTTGAGCGACTTATCAGCCAATCACGAAACGTTGCCCAGTTATAAAATGATTAACGATAAAAAACAGTGTGAAAGAAGAATAGGAGAATAACTGAACCTCAAACGTAAAATTATTCCTCGTAATAAAAGGGTTACTTGTACATATCTTGAGTCAAACTAGGATTACAAAATAGTGTTATCACTCAATAGAGTTTTCGTCATCAGCTGACATCAATTATCATTCAGAAAGATTAGAATTACGTATTAAAAATTAATCTGGAGTTCAGTTGATAAATTAGTGCTAGGGATTCTGGGGACTGTGTTAAATTTGAAGTAAGGTTCATCAATTTAGTGGCTCGAGATCTGACTTTAATTTGGACGATCAAGTATGCGGTGAAATAAATCTTCCCTTCAATTTCTTTATATTATGCTTAGATGAACCCCGTTTGTGCAATGGCGATAAGAAGAAACCAAATATGGATTCAGTTGGATGAGTTTATTCTATACAATCGTTCATTCAGACAGACATGCGGATACAGAGCGCTAAAGCAAAGCGAAGCGGAGAAGTTGATTGTGTAGCATCTCATCATCAATCGTCCACATTGGAGTCCAATAGCGAGCCACTAAAATTGATCCAACTCAATGAGATGAGACATGACTAAGAATTTACAGTCAGATAAAAATTGTCCAGACCTGTTTTTTGATGTACACACATACATGAATAAAAACGACCAAGATGTAAGCGAATTGTTGGCAAGGTCGAAAGACGTGTTAAGAATGATGATTCGAGAAGAATGGATGAGTTGGTTTATCAAAAAGGCTGGGACAAGCCCTATGGGTTCGACACATCGGTACAAACACTACAGGATTTCATTATAAACTGATATCAGCTATATATATATATATATATATATATATATATATATATATATATATATATATATATATGCTTCGTTTGGGTAGACATCGCTGGTCGACTGGAGAAAGTCAATGCAAGTTTGGCAGCCAAACTTGTGCATTTACAAATTCAGCTGCTCCTGTGGAGATAGCTATATCGGGCGTACTTCCAGGCTACTTACACAACGAATGAGTGAACATCTCCCAGCATGGTTTACGAAGGGTCAGTCAAAAACAATACGCAGTTCTATCTTAGCACACCTGGTAGATAGTGGTCACATTGTAGATAAATCTAGATCTTTTCGGGTGATCTATCGTATACCTCCATCATTTCCCAACGGAGTTCGATCCCGTCTCCTACACATTATACAATTTGTTGAATATTTCACTTCGAATTTCGTTCACACTATATGAAATGTTATCTTAATTCTGATTGTTTAAGTCAAGGCCGCCAAAATACCAAGCTATTTAGTTCAGATATCCAGAATTGTTGTGAATAATAGTTTGATATGTTAGATGGCATAGCTCAAGATTGGTCAAAATGGTCTAAGTGAATTGACTCTTTATCTGTGGTGGTGTTTCGTTCTCTAAGCTGGTTGTTTTGGTTGTACAGCTTCCTTCATTTTTCTTCTGCTGAACAAAATCATCATCAGCACAAACCTCAGGTTGACGAAGTGAAGTATTCGAATTTCTCCTCCACGTTTCACCTGTAGCTTGTTCTGTTAACCTCCACCTTGATTGGTTGCTGTCATTGACCTTAATTAAACCGGTCGTTGTTTGCACCTTTGTTTTGATTGTATCCCCATTTTCATCTGTTTCTTGATCCAATGTTTGTTTATGATTTTTCTGATTATTTGATAAATTGGGTCAATGTCGATGTGTTTTTTGATTGCTGATTAACCTGAGTGCCAAGCTTCTATAAATTCTTCAGTGTTCTTTGTCCTACCCCCCTATCCAATATTTGCACATTGTTCCAATCGAATGTAGTATGTCCATAATTGTCCGTGTGTATTGATACACGTTAAGAACTGTCGTGACGTGTGACTACTAATTGGTGTTCACATAAACGAAGCTGAAGAGACTGTCCACTTTGTCCTATGTAGTGATTTTCACAATCTGAGCAATTTATTTTGTAGATGATATTTGGTTTTTCTTCCTTTGTCATTTTGTCCTTTGATCTACAAAATAGGATTGATTGAAGTGAATTGTTGGTTTGTGTGCCAAACCTATTTCAAACGGTTTCATTTATCGTTCTGTATGCTCAAATATGTCTTTTATGTATGGTAGGATGATCCGTTTATTGGTTTCTGTACTTGATTTCGTTTCTGTTGACAATTTCAGTTGATGCTTTTTGATGAAGTTACGTGGATAGCCGTTCTTTTGGAAAATAGTCATAAGATGTTTTAATGCTTCATATGTGCTGGATTGTGTCTTCGCTCTCTTGAACAAAGTTTGTATGCAGTTGATTTTGTAGGTTCTTGAGGTTGTTGCTATCGTCGTTGACAAGTACGTCTGTGTGGGTTGGCTTCCGAAATACTTGAGTTTCCAGTTTCCCTGTATTAGTTTCTGGTGACTCTTTATCTGCCTTAAGATGCTGAGTTTGAATACTCCCCCTCCAACGATCCATTATCATTTCAAGAATTAATTTTTTGACTCATCAACTGTATTCTCATTATTTCGAAATTCATAATTTGATACTTTTATCTTATTCAACTTTTTTGTTGATTATTAATTAACCGATTGTGTAAATTGGATATATATATATATATTAATCAATTTACATAAGTTAATCCCATATACTAGACTACTGAAATCAAATATCCACCTAAAGATTAAGTAGTATATGTAGATAAACAAAAAATATTGTAAAATGAGATGGGTGTTTGATGAATAGTGCTAAATTCCAAAAGGGGAAAAAATGATTTCAGGAAAAAAAGAGCTTTTTATGTTATAAAATAGTATGTTCAACCCTATATTTTAGTTTGATTAAGCATAAACTCAATTAAACCCCTTGATATGGGTGTTGGTAATATGAGACAAATTCACACATTGATTTATGCATAAATATGTTCTATGTTTGAGCGTTTTTTCTGTAGCAAGTTCATTTTCTAACCTCGTAGTCAACCCTTCTCCTTTTTCTAGACTTGAGACCAGCAGTAACCACCCTAAAATGGCTCTAGGAAGATTTATTTAACACTAGTAAACTGGATGAGAATCTATTTGAATATAAAAAGCATTCATTATTTACTTGTTTTCAATTTTATATTGATATTATCAACAATAAAACTTACATGTTTTGCTAAGTTTAGAAAATTCTTTCTGTCTCCAGTGACTAAGTTTGACATACCTATGAGAAAATATGTATATCAAAAAGAGGAAATCAATTTTTCTGATAAATTATAATTTATATCCAAATACTTATGTCATTCCTAACTTGGATAGCTCATACTATCAGCAAAAATCAATTGTTTTCAGTAGTTTTTGAGTATGCTAATAATTGATTGTCTGGTCAAATTAGAATTTTTAAAAACAGAGTTCTTAATATATGGCAAAAAATAGATGTGTTCGTTTCGTTTGAAATAACAGCCATTGTGTCTCAGCATCATTCGTTGGCCAGACACCATCAGCAACAACGTACTGTGGGAGAAAACAAACGAGATTCCAGTGGAGGAGGAAATCAGGAAGAAGCGGTGGAAGTGGATAGGACACACACTACGAAAAAAAACACCTAACTGCGTCACGAGACAAGCTTCCAGGTTTTAAATGGTGGTAGTCTAATAATGCTTCATTCATGATTTCAGTATGCGCACTTAATCAGCCTGATTGATTATGTAACTATTAGTTTAAATAACTCCAAACAAGTCAGTTCAACAATATCTGCTTATATATTTTTATTCTTGACTAGTAATTAAGTAACACTATACAGTGTTATCAATGCAAGAGAAGACGACCAGTGTAGCAGCAACCTCTGCAGCAGTAGGTCTCAACATACATAAAGGAAAAAGCAAAATTCTCCGATGCAACACAACATGCACCAACCAAATCACTCTTGATGCAGATGCCTTGGAGGACAATAACACCTTTACATATCTTGGCAGAATCATCGACAATCAAGGTGGATGTGAGGGCGCGGATTGGCAAAGCAAGGGCTGCATTTCTACAGTTGAAAAATATCTGGAACTCCAAACAACTTTCAACCAAAACCAAAATCAGGATTTTCAATACAAATGTCGAGACAGTTCTACTGTATGGAGCGGAAACTTGGAGAACTACCAAAGCCATCATCCGGAAGAAGCAAGTGTTTATTAACAGTTGTCTGCGCAAAATACTTCGATCAGCAACAACGTACTGTGGGAGAGAACAAACCAGATTCCAGTGGAGGGGGAAATCAGGAAGAAGAAGCAGTGGGAGTGGATAGGACACACACTACGAAAAGCACCTAACTGCGTCACAGGACAAGCACTCACTTGGAACTCTCAAGGCAAAAGGAAAAGAGGAAGGCCAAGGATTACATTACGCCGAGAAACAGAGAAAGATGTGAGAGGAATGAACAAAAATTCGACAGAACTAGAAACGGATGCCCAGGACAGAGTTGGTTGGAGAAAACTGATGTCCGGCCTATGCACCATTGTGGGTAACAGGCGTAAGTAAGTAAGTAAGTAAGTGTCTGAGCATCACTACATCTGACTGACTAGTCCTTAATCGGACGAAAGTCACACCTTGGATCTCATTGCTCGGTATTACCTAACTTCATTATGCTAAGGTTTATGTTGTGATAAAGAGGTTAGAAAAGTAAGTCTTATAATTAGATCTTATTTATTTTGGCTAGTCAATAATCCATGAAATTTAAATCCTATCAGCAGTCCGACAGTCAGTTGGAAACAACGTAGAACTGTGCCATATCACATTACCACAGAGATAGAATTATCATTTCAAATCCCATGGAATTAGAGGAAGTAGAATTATAAGCAGTAATTAAAAAGATTAGGGTGTTCGAAGATATTATTCAAGAAGTATAATCCAGTGAAATAAATTTGCGCTTGATATAGGGATTCGTGGAGGTTGTAATATCTTCATAACGCAATGTTGACCGCTTCATTTACGACGGGAGTCTCATCAGTGCTGGTGGCCTGGTGACTGACAAAAGCTCAGCACAATTACAGAAGGCTTGATTGGCTTTCGTTAACCTGCATCACTTATAGCGTAGACGAGATATCTGTTTTCTCACTAAAGGATCAGTCTACTGCGCTCCGTCCTATTTTATGGCTGTGAAACATGCACAGTAAGAGTAGGAGATATTCGTAGGTTGCTGGTTTTCGATCATAGGTATCTCAGAAGTATTTCTCGTGTATCCTGGGACAACCGAGTAAGCAATGCTGTCGTTATGAAACAGGTCGCGCTATGCTTTGCGATGTAAGAATAGGTTGTGAGAAGGCTAGGGGCGGCCAGACCAAAACATGGCAGAAATCCATGAAGTCACTAACAACTGTATTGAGTCATGTTGGTAGGTGAAGACCACCCGGTCGAGGCCCGCGATATGATGGTAATCGATGGTTGGAGACTCTGAATGACATGGATCAAAACCGTTTGCAAAAGCGCATGTGCATTCATTCTTTGTGTTCTCTCAAATCCTAACTCTGTGGATTCCTCATCACCTTTATCTCTTTCTTTTTAAGTTTATTTCACTTGATTCTACTTCTTGAATAATATCGTCGAACCCTTATCTCTCCGATAACTGCTAATACTTCTACTACTGTGGTGCGAGCTACTTAGAAGTAGTATATGACGTGAGTGTCAACGTAATATCTGGCAGCAGAAGATGGGGGAACACCAAGAAAGGAAGAGTTAGAACACAATGGAATTTGTATGAAACCCATGAACAGTGACAATGGATTGATGTTTTGGCAACAGGAACAGTCCAGTTCGATAGGATGGACTGATATTTTGCAAATGAACGATTTACGATATGGCTTTCCGATTTTACTGAGTAACTCTGTAATTTTCGTTAAATACAATTCGGTTGCCCTCACCTGTGTTCTCCTTCACTATACTACCTCTACTACTATGGGATTTGAAGTGACAATTACATCTGTCTTTGTGCTAATGTGGTATGACAACTTGAACTGATGTACGTACGTACGAATTTCTATGTTGTTCTTGACTAACAGACTGAATATCTTCACAGCTGAAATCACGAATTGAACTTAACTAGGCCATTCATTGCAAACGTCTAACTACTGAACTACAGTTTCATTCTGTTATGGGACTCGTCAGCAACGCACATCCACCCAAACCTAGAATATTCAGTCTCACATGTGTATACTTTACCTCTAGACTACTGAGCCAACGCCTAAGGGTGTCAATATGTGTCGGATATCAGAAAGCTAGTCACCACATACAAGGAATGATGGGTCGCGCACCACAATGTTAGAAATCAACACCGTTGGATGCCGACTCACTATTCTACAGATTAAGCGTTCGCACACGAAACCGAAAGTCCTGGGTTCGATCCCTACATTCGAAGTTGAAAATGTGAACTACTGAGGAATCCCACACTACAACTATTCAGTGATTATCTAGCTAAGATCAATTCGTGATTTCAACTGTCAATTTACATTTGAAACGAATTTTATTCACTAAAACGTTAACTAAATTTTCGAAAAATTTGTTTGACTTGTTAATCCCTTCTGATAGGCGATTGTTTACTTTCCTTACTGTAATTTTTGATTCTACCACTGAAATAACATTTCAGAGACAAGGATATTTTCTAAGATTCTACATTCAATAAATCTAATCTGTCATGTTAAACAGAAAAATATCTTTTAAAAGGGTATTCATTTACAGAATGTGACATTGATTTTGATGTGAAGCCGTTAAAAAGGAAAATGTGATTGGTCATAGAGCGTGGACAAACAGGCACAGCTTATAATACAGACTATTATTCAATAGGTGATTTCATTTCCTTGTATTTATTGATTTCTAACTCTGGATTCATTGAGCGCATAACAACTGCCTGTAATCATCATGTAGAATAAAATATTGCATATCACTAACTCAAGTTTTCCTAAGTTGATTGTGGATCGTGTAATCTAGTTTGACTTGATCTAGTCTGTGTGTGGTGCATGGTTTGAATATCCAATTCGGTGATGGAAAATAAACTAGGCATCCAGTAATTCTGTTACTTCATATCTCCCATTATTCAGTTAAATATGTTGGAGATTTAATGTAGTTATGAACAGAATCAAATGAAATACAAACTGAAGTAATATTTTATTAACATGATTCTGTTTTGTCCATTCAAGATGAAAACTAAAATAAACCTTATTGATCATAGAGTACTGAATAATATAAAATCTTAAAAAAGTATAGAAATTTTGTGTGAAATTGAAATACAAACCTAATTAGTTCTTAGTTATTTGTACAGAGATTATGGAGGCTTTTTTGACACTATGGCGTGCCTGGGAGGACACTACATGGGGGACAGCTCGCAGACACGTTCCAAGTGAAGACCGGTATTAGGCAAGGTTGCTTACATTTACTTTTCTATTTCTTCTAGAGATGGATTGGATTGTGAAGACTTCAACATCTCAAGAGCATCACAGAATACAGTGGACATCTCATATGCAACAATGTGGTTCGGACTTCACAGATGATCTAGCTCTTCTCTTCCACACGCAACTCTAGTTTTCCTAAGTTGATTGTGGATCGTGTAATCTAATCTAGCCTCTATGTGATGTATAGTTTGAATATCCAATTCGGTGATGAAAAATAAACTAGGCATCCAATAGTTCTGTTACGTCATATCTCCCATTATTCAGTTAAATATGTTGAAATTTGGTTTAGTTATGAACAGAATCAAATGAAATACAAACTGAAGTAATATTCTATGAACATGATTCTGTTTTGTCCATTCAAGATGAAAACTAAAATAAACCTTATTGATCATAGAGTACTGAATAATATAAAATCTCAAAAAAGTATAGAAATTTTGTCTGAATTTGAAATACAATCCTAATTGGTTCCTTGTTATTTGTACAGAGATTATGGAGGCTTTTTTAACACTATGACGTGCCTTAGAGAATATAGTCAACATCATGAGGAATGCTTACGGTGAACTACACTGAAAGATTTTAGGACACCGCGTGGAGGACAGCTCACAGACATGTTCCAAGTGAAGACCGGTATAAGACAAGGTTCCTTACACTCACTTTTCTATTTCTTCTAGAGATGGATTGGATTATGAAGACTTCAACATCTCAAGGGCATCACAGAATACATTGGACATCTAGCTCTTCTCTTCCACACACAACAACAAGTGCAGGAGAAGACGGCTAGTGCAGCAGCAATAGGTCTCAACGTACAAGGAGGGAAAGCAACATCCTTCGATAAAACACAACATTCATCAACCAAATCACACTTGATCCAGAAGCTGTGGAAGATGTGGAAATGTTTACATAACTAAGCAGCATCATAGATAAACATGGTAGAACTGATTCAGATGTGAAGACACAGATAAGCAAAGGGAGGGGAGTATTTCCACAATTGAAGAACATCTGGAACTCTTTACAACTGTCTGTCAGCCAATAACGGAAGTCAGAAGCTGCAATACGAACGTAAAACCGGTTCTATTGTACGAAGTGTAAACTTGGAGAACTACTGCTAGAAACATCATCCAAAAGCGACAGGTGTTTAATAACAGTTGTTTACACAAGATGCTAAGGATCGGTTGATTAGACACCATCAGCAAAAACCTACTCTGGGAGAAAACAAACCAGATTCTATTTGAGAAATAAATTATGAAGAAGCGGTGGAAGTGAATAGGACACACATTAAGGGAAGCTCACAACTGTATCACAAGACAAACCTTTGCTTAGAATCGTCAAGGTGAAACGAAAAAAGGAAGACTAAAGAACACATTACACCGAGTTTTGAAGGCAGACATGAAAAGAATAAACGGCAACTCGAAAGGAAGGTCCAAGATAGTCTAGGTTGGAGAATGTTGATCGGTGGTCTATGCTCTATTAGGCGAAAAGGGATTTTATATAAAAAGAGTTTTTACACATTTGAAGTCATCAATCAATCATTGTTAGACCACCACCGATAGAAGCCCATAAGCACTGGACGACGGCCGTTTCGTCCCGGTATGGGACTCATCAGCAGTGCGCATCCACGACTCCTACATCCCTCAGGATTCGAACCCGGGACCTTCGGTATTGTGCGCGAACGCCTAACCATCGGACCACTGGACCGGCATCCGACGGTGTTAATGTCTAACTTGATCAATTCACGTAATTGCGTAACCTCATACACAGTCTTCGGTAGTTACTGTCTACACCCGAACAGGTTGAACTTCACTGGTCACGTCTTCCCACCAAATTTCGAAGAAGATTCCTCACCAAGCTAGTCGTCGTCACTAATGAGCATAGGTAATTTGTATTACGGGGTTGTGAAGATCGTTAAGTTTTATTGAAACAACGAATCGATCAATGTTAGACCACCGTTAGAAACCTGGAAGCACTGGACGGCCGTTTCATCCTGGTATGGGACTCATCAGCAGTGCGCATCCACGACTCCTGCTCCTCGCAGGAGTGTGTATTATTAATACGGTTTCTCATGTTCTATGTAACTTAAATTCTTTTTTTCCATGTTAAACGGATTCTGATTGATTTTAACAACTGCTTTGGTAGTTTCATCTTGAAATCATGAATGAGTCATTGTTAGTCTACCATTAGAAACTAACAATCATTGGATGGTCGTTTCGTCGCACAATGGGATTCACCAGTAGTGGGCATCCAAGACCCCCATTCACAGGAATTGAACTCAGGACTTTCGGTTTCGTAAACGAACATTTAATCTCTAGATCACTAAGTTGTCATCCAACAGTGTTAATGCTTAACTTTAATCAATCTAAGGATTTTACACAAAACCGAAGGTCCTGGGTTCGAATCCTGTGGTAGAAGCATGAGTCGTGGATGCGTATTTATTATGCAGAAGAAGGAAAAAGGACACTTTTATGAATAAATGTATCATAAATAAATCAACACGTCAATTTACCATAAATTACATGCTTTCCCAACGGTTTTAATATTCCATATAGTTTATTCGTATCAGGTCCACTGATACAATCCAATATTGCATCGATTCCATTCGGATAAAGCCTTTGAGAATAAACACAACATTAAGTAGTTATCGTGATTATCTATACAAGTATACAAATACAAATCAATGAAAAGACTAGTAACATCTATAGAGTTTTCTTACTTTCCCAACTTCAATTCTAATAGTGATAGCTTGTTTTGAGAGAAAAATTCATATTGATGTATTCTTTGTAACGATTAAGTGTTGGGGATGTTAGATCCCCAAAATTCGCTTGATAAATGCCTTATTTTGGTTTTCACGTTTGCCAGCATGGGCTGATCAACTGACCTTGAGATTTCAATTCCCACCAGGAAAATCCATGGCTGTGATTGGCTGCTGTGCGTTATTTTAGTGTGCTATTTTTTTATGACTGTCCCAAGGACGTTTCTATGATGTATAAATAAACGAGAGTTGTATGCGTAATTGTACTGTGATTGCTGGGTGTTTGTAGAATATACTTTCTACGCTTACCAAGACTTCTGATTTACTGTTTGGATTCAAGGTAGCCTACCTGGACGCTGGTAAAAGTCTCGTTTGCGTTTATCGACTAAAGTAAACTCGTAATAGCCTCAAGCATACTTAGTGACGAACCCAATATTAGCAATGTAGCGCATAGTGAAATCGTATGAAGTTTGATATTGTGTTGAATATTAGAATGTACAGTGTTATGTCACACATTCCCAATTATATGGATCCTATAAAAACTAATTTACCTACAGGAAAGAATCACTGATTTCTTGTCACTTGTTACTTATCAGATATTTACAATCTGGAATGATTTAATGTTGACTTCATTGAGTGTAACTATCAATGAGGATACCATTGACAGATTTAAATCTCTACTAACATCATCTGGGATTGAGACTTGCTTGCTTGCTTACTTACGCCTGTCAAGCCCAATGAAGCTTGGGCCGCTTACCAACATTCTCCAACCTACTCTGTTCAGCTCTGTCCAATTTTTATTCATTCTTCTCATGTTTATCTCCATCTCACAGCGTAATGTATTCTCTGACCTTTCTCTTTTCCTTTGACCTTGAGGGTTCCTAGTGAGGGCACGTGTTGTGACGCAGTTGGATGCTTTCCGTAATGTGCATCCTATCCACTCCTATGTGAGACTACTTATTAGTAATTAATATTATCTTTGATTATTCCTTATTGCTGATTAGATTCTATCAATAATCAATCAGCAGTCTATTCATTAGTCCAAATGACTTGATACCTCCAACTGGTATAAACACGTCAAATGAATTCCATCCGTTATTATTTAGAATAATCAATCAATTTAGAATGAAGAAATTGAAATCATGAGTCAATGATTATTAAACCACCATTAGAAACTTGCAAGCACTGGACAGCCATTTTTTCCATAGTATGAGAATCTCCACGGTCTTCGCTCACAGGGATCGAACCCAAGGTCTTCAGTCTTACTTGCGAACACTATCCAATCCATAAGGCAGTGAGTGAGATAAACTTAAGAGAACCAATCTCATGGGACCAGTTTCATCCAGTCCATTTTTAAGTCACATTCCATCTATTTTATGTCGAAATACTGGATAAAAATATACATATTACGCCTGATTCACAAGCTTTTTACCAAACTGTTATACTTGTCACTTGATATGCTTAAACTATTACGAGTTCACCTTAGTCGGTAAACGAGAGCGAAGACGATGATCCAGTGACACGATAGGCCACTCTAATCCGAGCATCCCAATGGCCCACTAACGGTATCACAAAGTCTTGATATGGCGTAGAAAGTGTATTCTACAAGGTCTTGTACAGGAGAAGAAGAAGACCATAAAACTTTACAGGCAAGGCATATTTATACAGTTAGGTCGACCGTGAATACTAACCAATAGAAAAGAACATTTAAAAGAGTATATGAATTTGATAGTTTAGGACGACCTTCAATATTGACCAATAGGAACTGACCAATAGAATTAGACTTATAAAATAATCTCTTTTGGATATTTGATGAATATCCTAACACAAACACAGTAATATCTTTTTTTAAAAACACAAGAATAGACTAAGCGGTATTGGAATTCAAAATAAAGAATTTGAAGATACTACGTTTTGAAAAACAATTACGCAACAACAATTAATAAAAATCTATTATATGATTTTCTCCTTGTCAGTCAGCAGAAACAACATAGAACTTCGTACGTACGTACTTCAGTTCAAGTTACCATATCAGCATAACACAAAGATACAATTGTCAATTCAAATCCAATAGTAGTAGAGATAGTAAAGGTATTATTAGTCTCTAATCATCGAAAACTATTATCTCGCGGACCCCAACCAGGTAGTCTTCACCTATCAACATGACTCAGTCCAGTTGATTTCCTTCGAGTAACATACGCAACATCGTATTGTCATTGAAAAAACCATTACTGCTTCGATTGAATCATATATACACAAATATAAATTCATAAACAATAGAACAAACACTGGAGCACTAACATTTTACACATTTAAAATCATCAATCAATCATTATTAGACCACCATTGGAAACCTGGAAGCACTGAAAGACGGCCGTTTTGTCCTGGTATGGTACTCATCAGTAGCAGTGCGCATCCATGACTCCTGCACCCCCGCAGGATTCGAACCCGGTCCAATGGTTAGGCGTTCGTGCACAGTACCGAAGGTCCTGGGTTCGAATCCCGCGAGGTGCAGGAGTCGTGGATGCGCACTGCCACTGATGAGTAGTCCCATACCAGGACGAAACGGCCGTCTTTCAGTGCTTCCAATTTTCTAATGTTGGTCTAACAATGACTGATTAATGATTTCAAATGTTCAACAAACACTAATCTCCATAACTCTAATTGAAAAAAAAAACTAACTTTTTAATTTCTGCCACACAATCTTGATCAGGTTCCAGTAAAATATCATAGATTTTTGTTAATTTCTCATGTTTCCCTTTAGATGCAGTACCAATTAAAGTTACATTCGGTATAAGTTTCATCAACTGCCCCAAAGCGGTTCCCTTTTTTTAAATAAATAAATGAAATAACAAACTTTTTACTTTTTTTGAAAAAATAAAAGTGACATCAAAAAATCACTGTAAAAAATTCAATGAACTTATATCCTGGATTCTTCAAATGAAGAGTACTCACTTACTTACTTCAGTCAATCAGTCAGTTGCAACGTAGAACTTCGTACGTAAGTACATCAGTTCATGTCGCCATACCACATCAGCACAGAGATATAATTGTCAATTCAAATCCAATAGTAGAAGAGGTAGTAAAGGTACTAGAAGTAATCGGAGAGGTTAGAATTAGAAGATATTATTCACGAAGTATGATTCAATGAGATAAGTTCAGAAAGTAAAAACTTGAGGTGTTGAACAATCCAGAAGATTAGGATTTGAGAGAACACAAAGAATAAATGCACTGGTGCCATTGCGAACGATTTTGAGCCATGTCATTCAAGGTCTCTAGCCATCGATTATTTTCATCTCGTGGACCCCAACTAGGTAGTCGACAACTACCAGCATGACTCAGTCCACTTGTCAATGACTTTTCTTGGATTTGTGACATTTTTTGGTCTGGCCACCCCTAACTTTCTTCCAACCTACTCCTACACCACAAAACATAGCTCGTCGAGGTAGTCGGTGGTTAGGCATACATAACACATGTCCCAACCACCTCATCTGATGAAGTTTCACTACTTCATCTATTGATTTGTCATCCTTACCAAGAACTCGTTTCCTAACGATAGCATTGCATACTCGGTTGTCCCACGATATACGAGCAATGCTTCTTAAACATCTATGATCGAATACTAGTAACCTACAAACATCTACTCTTAACGGCCATGTTTCACAGCCATATAGGAGAACCGAGCGAACTGCTGCACAGTACACTCGTCCTTTGGTTAGTGGACAGATATCTCGCCTACGCCATAAACGGCGTAAACTGGCAGAAGCAAATCAAGCTTTCTGTATCCGCGCTGAGAATCAAACCCAGGACCTACAGTCTTCAGCGCGAACGCTTAACTTCTAGACAACTAAGCCAGCATCAAACATTGTTAATGTCTAACTTTATTCAACCTCTGATATTGTACAATCTCACCAATTTTTCTTTCATTGGTAACTGCCTACACTTCATCTCGACTTCTCATTAAAACTCCAAGAATTTCCTCGTGAAGTTAATCATCACTAATCAGCACACTTTATGATTTTTCACCATTGAGTTATGAAGATCGTTGAAATTATGAAACAATCATTGTGTTAGCCCGTCATTAGAAACCCTAGAAGCAGTGTTTAACTGTTTCATCCCTAGTAATATTAGACTTCATCAGCAGTACACATAAAATGATCAGTTCATAATTTCAATTTAATCTATCATATTAATCTATATATAATAATAATAATAAGTAGTAATAATAATAATAATAATAATAAACCAAAATTCATATGGCTGAACTTTTTTGTATTTAAACTAATTAACCAATCAAATTCATTGTTGTTATCAACCAATCAGATTCATTGTTGTTACAATGAGAATGAATATAAAGAGAAAACGAAGCAAGCAGAACAGCCTCACTAGTAATGACTTTCTTTTCATAAACTTTAAATTTAAACCTTATTAAAAAATAGGTTTATGTTTGTATTTAATTTTTAAAAATAATATCAACTGAAAAGAATATTGTTTTATTTCATGGGGGAGGGGGGAATAATTGTTTTTTTATTAAAATAAAAAAACCAGATAGAGAAAAATTGAATACATAAATGTACTTTCAAGTAACCTCAAATAAATAATGCATTTTTTTTCCTTTGAAGAAAAGAAAAAGAACGTATTTATAAAAGAATTCTAGAATAATAAAGTGAGAGTTTTATTTTTTAAAGGAAAGGGTTAAGAAATTTTAGATGAGTGAATTGTGATTGGTTGACTGGCTTGGCTCGTTGGCTAATAGATTACGAGTTATTCGGTTATTTACAACCTAGAATGTTGTACGCACGTACGTACGTACGTACATCAGTTCAAGTTGGCATACAACATTAGCACAGAGATGTAATTATCAATTCAAATCTCATAGTAGTGGAGGTAGTAAAAGTATAAGCGGTAATTGGAGAGATTGGAGTTTGAAGATATGATTCGAGAAGTATAATTCAGTGAGATAACTTCAGAAATAATGAGAAATTAAGAAGAATACCATCTGAGTGAACACAGAGAATGGATGCACGTGGACCACTGCAAACGATTTTGAGCCATCTCATTTAAGGTCTCTAACCATTGGTTACTTTCATCTCGCGGACGCCGACCAGTTAGTCGACGCCTACCGACATGACTCAGTCCACTTGTCAGTGACTTCATGAATTTCCGCCATGTTTTGGTTTGGCCGCCCCTAACTTTCTTCCAATCTGCTCCTACACTGCAAAACATAGCTCATCGAGGCAGTCGGTGGTTAGGCACACGTAACACATGTCCCAACCACCTCAACTGGTGAAGTTTCACCACTTCATCTATTGATCTTCCATCCTTAACTAGTACCTGTTTTCTAAATACTGAACTGAATCAAGATCTGAATCTGGCATTTTTCTCATAGCAAACACCATATTCATTGGGTTATCCAGTGAATTATGACTACTGAGTTAAGATAGAATCACTCTCAGTGTTATTCTATTGTTAATATTCAAAGATACAAGTAGTATCAATGTGTTAGTCACAATTCAACTATTCTAGTACAATATTACATTGCATAATGGTTATATTCCAACTAATTAATACAAAAATGTAAATGTGACAACCAAAATTTAATATTGAACATGATGGTGGCGTTGTTGTTTTAATTACTGAATATAATGAATCATTTCAATGTTGTGCTTTTGTTTCGTTCTTCTGTATACTAATCTTTTTTTAAACAATGTTAAGATACATTTATGTAATCTGTGTTATATACTTGTTACTCCTGCACGTAAACATGTCAACTTGATAAACTTGAACTATTACGAGTTTACCTAGTCAGAAAAACGAGAGCGAGGATCGAGGAACCGGTGACACGATAGGCTACTCAAATCCGATTATCCCAACACCCATATTGAGTAAAAGAAGACAAGACTTGAATGTGAAGTAGAACCTGTATTCTACAAGCATTCAGAAAGTATGAGTTCCGAGTCCAGAAGAGAATCAGCATCCGGGACTAGGGATCCGTGACCGGGTCCTGGTCCTGGTCATAAAACGTTACAGATAATGCGTATTTATACATTTCGGTCGAATAGGAAACAGCATCGAATTCTGTGTGTGACATTGAAAGTTAAGACGACCAATAGGAAGCAACATTTGAAGTGACACTGATAGTCAGGACAACCAATAAGAGACAACATTGGAGCACGTGACATTGTTATCTAGGACGACCATAAAATTGACCAGTAGGAATTAACCAACAATAATTGACCAACAATTCTCTTAGGATGTTGGATGAATATCCTAACAATACTTATGGATAGTTGTACATGTTATCTATTGCTGGAGCCTTTCTAGGGGGTTATTGCAGCCAATCCTTAGCCTAGATAAAGGAATAGGGTTAGGCATGAGCTTCGCGACTGCATTCCGTAGAAATCTAACTCACTAAAGAAAACGTTAACCAGAAAAATAATTTGCTGGTCAGTGACCAATGGCTCCATTCGGGATCACAGGTGTAAGTTAGCTAGCTAGTTAGTTAGTTAGTATCTAAATAAATATAAACGCGAATTTCGTTTAATTTTCTGGGTTAGTTACTCAATCCTTACCGCTTGTAGATCGCTTGGCTGAATGGGACAAGCCGCTTTAAATTCAACCTTTAAATTATCATATTTGGTGTTGTTAATTTAGATGAGTTGAGAATAAAGATTTTACAATATTAAAAGTTCTACTCATAAATCAAAATTGAATGATTTCCGTGTGACCTTAATGTAATCTTGAGTAGTTTTAAATACTTAACTTAATGTCAAGACAAGATTTGAAATAAAGTTGAAAAATCAAAATCAAGTGTGAAATCAAAAATTCAAAGATTAGAAGTAAAGTTTTCATCACAAAATAAACATAGGCTACAATGAATGAGTGAATTTCATGTCGAAATTCAATCAGCTCATTGTATCACAAATCAGTGATTGTTAGACCACCATTAGAAACCTAGAAGCTCTGAACGGCTGTTTTTGTTCTGGTACGGGACTCACCAGCAGTGTGCATCCATGACTCCTGCACCTAGGAGGATTCGAACTCAGGACCTTCGATTTCGCACACGAACGGCTAACCTCGGAACTTCTGGGCCGGCATCCAACTCTGATCAATCTAGGGATTTTGTGCGACCTCATCCATTTGTCTTCTGTAGTTACTACCTAAACCCAACAGGATTCAACTCCACTGGTTACATGTTTTCTCACTAGAACTCGGTGGAATTACGCTCACAAATCTAATCATCACAAGTGGGCACATTTGTTAGGATATTCATCCAATATCCGAAGAGAATTATTTGTAAGTCTAACTCAATTGGTCAATTCCTATTGGATTATTCCTACTGATCAATATTATGGTCGTCCTAGCTATCAAATGTCACACACATCAATGTTGTTTCCCATTGGTCACCCTGAATATCCGTGTCACTTCAAATGTTTTTTCCTATTGGTCGTGTTAACCATCAATGTCAAAGATTTCAATGTTGTTTCCTATTCGACCTAAATGTATAAATACGCATTATCCGTAATGTTTTATGACCCGGACTCGGACGCGGATTCCTAGTCCGGGATCCTGATTCTCCTCTGGACTCGGACCTCGTACTTTCTGGATGCTTGTAGAATACATGTTCTACTTCATATCAAATCTTTCCCTTTTACTCAATAGTGGGGTTGGGACGTTCGGATTAGAGTAGCCTGTCATATCCCCGAACTCCCGCTCTCGTTTACATTCAATGTGCAACAATATTTTACCGATTTTTTTTAATTTTTACTTTTACATGTATAAACAAAATTTCTAAATTTAAAAACAATCTACTTACAACTCCACCACCAGCAGAAAATATTAACACAATATCACCTGATTTCACATTTAATATATGATGTATTAATATATAAGCTGGTATATAAGCAAAACCAATGATAGCAGCTTTATGCGTGTCTAATGATTTCGGTCTTGGTAGAATGATTGATTTGATATTTATAGTTGTCGGTGTTGTCGGTGTTGCTGGCGTTGTTGTTGGTGTTGTCGGTGTTGTCAGTGTCGTTGCGGTTTCATTACCCTCTGTACATTCACCATTTTCCGATTGTGCAGTTGATGCATTGGTTTGATTAGTAGTAGTAGTAGTAGTATCGACTGGTAATACAAGACGTTCAGTCCATGCACCATTATCCAGGAGAACAATAACTGGATCACCAATCTGGAGAAGAACAAAAAAATAAGGATGAAAGATTTGTACACACACCAAATCAGTAAAACATTTAACTGAGACGTATTTAAGTGTTAGGTTATTCATCCAATATCCTAAGAGAATTATTGGTCAAATCCTATTGGTCGATTTCTATTGGTCAGATTTATGGTCGTTTTCACTGTCAAAGTCAAATACTTCAATGTTGTCTCTTATTGGTCATCCGGACGACTGTCAATGTCACAGAATTCGATGCTGTTTCCTATTCGACCAAAACTTATAAATACGCATTATCTGTAACATTTTATGACCAGGACCCGGTCCCGGATCCCTAGTCCGGGGTCCTGTTTCTCTCCTGAATTCGGACCTCGTATTTTCTGGATGCTTGTAGAATACAGGTTCTAATCCTTGATCCTCGCTCTCGTTTCCCGACTAGGTAAACTCGTAATAGTACAAGTATATCAAGATGACGTGTTTACGTGCAGGCGTAACTATTTACAGATAACTATGGACACATGTTCGATTGGAGGAATGTTGAAATATACTGGATAGGGGGGGGTTGGATAAAGAACACTAGAGAATTTATTAGAAGCTTGGCACTCAAAAATCAATCAGCAATCAAAAACATCAACTAAATTTATTAACCAATCAGAAAAATCGTAGACATATATTGGATCATGAAACAAATCAAAAGGGGGATACAATCAAAATAAATGTGCAGACAATGACAGGTTTAATTGAGGTCAATAACAGCAACCAATCAAGATCGAGGTTAACAGAACAAGCTACAGATGAAACATGGAGGAGAAATTCGAATACTTCACTTTTTCCACCTGAAGTTTGCTGGTGCTGATGGTGATGATGTTCAGAAGAAGAATAATGATTCATGATCCTTTAACCAAAACATTCAGCTCAGAGAACGGAACACCATCACAGTGTTTTAATGACTAACTATAAAGCATCATAACATAGTTGCCATGAGATAGTGTTCTGAAGGTTTGATACCCCAGACATTCAGTAGTATGTTTTACTTGTAGATTCTAAGCTAGAATCATCATTCAGACTAAAATTATCTTTTCAATAATAACCAGTACATAAAAACTGAAATTCTGAAAATATGTATCTAAAACCCTATGAGGGGAACAATAATACTTGGGTAGAGCAAATCATTAGAACCCAACAAAGTGGTTTGAAGATTAAGAGCTTACTGGAATACCTACAAATCTTACGTTCGATTTCCAATCGAGTTCACCGGAATGCATACTGATTAAGAGTCTCATATTAAGACAAACCAGTTGATCAATCGTACTACGTTTGTATTGGTTGTTTAAATAAGACCATTCTGTTATGTAAATCATCGATAATATGTGTGTTGGAGACGTTAGATCCCTAGAAGTCGCTTGATAAATGTCTTAATTTTGAATTTTATTCATGGGCTGATAAGTTGACCATAACTTATTTATCGATTTTCGTAATGATCAATATTCAAGGCCTCAACAATACACATCAGTGTTCATTCCTTTAATCAAAATAACATTTTATACATAGTAAAACCATGTTGAGTAAAAATTTTTAATTATCACCTTATGTAGAGAAAAAAAGTATATATTTACGATTGTGTATCTCAATGAAAATGAATTCTTTGAAAAAACAACTCTTCAATGTTGTTTTTTGCTATATTGACATACGTATTACTTGTAGTATAATTATTACATTGAAATCATGAATGAATCTATTGACAGAGTACCATTAGAAACCCATAACCGCTGGACAGTTGTTTCGTCCTGGTATGAGACTCATCAGCAGTTCACATTTACGATTCCAAATAAAGAAAGGATTTGAACATGATGGTGGTTGGTTGATTCATCATTTCAAAAAACTAAATTAACAATCTCCAAAACCTTAAAACACAAATTATCACGTGTTCACTAAAGACTAGCTCTATGAGGAGGTTTCTCCAAGCTCTAGTGAGAAGTAGTGACCGATGGAGTTCATTTATACATCATAGAAACGTCCTTGGGAAAGTCACAAAAATAGCACACTAAAATAACACAGTAACCAATCACAGCGAAGGATTTTCCTGGTGGGAAACGTAATCTCAAGGTCAACTGATCATCTCATGCTCGCAAATGTGAAATCCAAAATTAAGACATTTATCAAGCGAGTTCTGGCGATCTAACGTCCCAAACACTGAATTTTAATCCTGCTATGTGCAAGAATCATATACGCAAACTGTTGATGAGTCCTATACCAGGACGAAACAGACATCCAGTGCTTGTGGGTTTCTAATGGTGGTCTGACATTGATCATCGATTCATGATTTCAAAAATTAACTCAACAATCTCTACAACCCCATAATGTCAAATCCTTTAGTGTTAAAATAATTCTATAGATTAAGTTGCAATGTGGTCACTAGTCTAAGTGATCTCAGTGAATTCAATCAAACAAACGTGATATTTGGTGCTACTTACTGATGAATTAGATAAAAATATCTCAGAAAATCAATCGATGCCCATTTTATCTTGATAGGTAATTTGTCAAACTATGATGATGGACAGTTTCAAATAGTATGAAATCTAGGGTATGGCTTTTCTGTCAAGTATCTAAGATAATCTAACATAAAACCTTTTGAGAAATCTTGAACTAGTATTGTGGTGCGAGCTACTTATAAGTAGTATATGACGTGAGTGTCAACGTAATGTCTGGCAGCAGGAGATGGGGGAAGATCAGGAAGGGAAGAGTTAGAAAACAATGGAATTTATATGAAACACATGAATAGTGATAATGGATTGATGTTTTGCAACAGGAACAGTCCAGTTCGATATGATGAACTGATATTTTGCAAATTAACGATTTACGATATAGTTTTCCAATTTTACTGAGTAACTGTAATTATCGTTAAATACAATTCGGTTGCCCCACATGTATTCTCCTTCACTACAGTGTAAGTCAAGTAAATATTTCATTTACACTTGAGAACCGTAAGGCATACCAAACGAGTGGATATCAAATACCTGTTTTACGCTTATGAATTAGTGTTGAGAGTTAAGAATGAGATTTATTTTTGGAAGAAACACACATTGAGGAAAAACATCTAACTGTATCACAAGACAAGTCCTCACTTGGAGAATCCCCAAGGTCTTTAGGGGAAGACGAAGGCCAAGGACACAACATTAAGACGGAGAAATATAAACCAGACATGAGAAGAATCAACAAAAATTGGACAGAATTGGAAAGGAAGCCGAGAACGCAGCAGGTTGGAGAATAGTGGTCGGCAGCCTATGCTTCATAGGGTTGTAACAGGTGATAAGTAAGTAAGTACGTTATGATTCAGAGTTTACAGATGATGTTTTTCAATGTAGACACTGCATAATATTACAATGTAAGAATCTGTTTATGCTCATCAATTGATATGGTTGAAACTAATACGAGTTCACCTCAGTAAATGAGAGCGAAGACAATGATGATCCAGTGACACGATAGGCTAATCTAATCCGAGCGTCCCAATGCCGCACTAAATAGAGGAAGAAGTCTTAACAAGACGTAGAAAGTGTATTCTACAAGCATCCAGAAATTATGAGGTCCACAAGCACACAAATCGAGTTTATTTATACATGATGGAATCGTCCTTGTGAAAGCCACAAAAATAACGTACTAAAATAATACACCAAATTATACACAGTCGAGGATTTTTCCGAGTTGGAAATGTATTCTCAAAGTCAAGCGATCAAACCCATGCGCTAAAACATAAAATCCAAAATGAGGACCTTTACAAGTGATTTCTGGAGGAACTAACGTCTCTAACAGAATCTTAAAACTAAGTACCATTTAGTCCTAGTTTCCCAGGGTATCATAATTAATTCATCCAGTCTTTTACTGTCTGCCAATCGAGCACTTATGGTTTAAGATCTCAGGTCATTTGAC
>OX103971.1:78784159-78820963 GCA_944470395.2 Schistosoma turkestanicum | reverse complement strand
ATTTCTGCTACAACCAGACATTACGTTGACACTCACGTCATACACTACTTATAAGTAGCTCACACCACCACATAATGATAATTGATCATTATATCAAATATTTCTTCCTCTTATCTTTTCTATCTTTTTAAATTTTTTTCTGTTTTTTCTAGGCTAAATATCAAAATTTATTTTATAAAAAATCATGTCAATATTTTGAACATTTATTAGCATTGGAATGTTCCAATATATTTAATCTATTTGTTATGGCCGAGATGAGTCCAGCTCAAGTAAGTAAAAAATTTTTAATTAATTAATCAATAATAATAATTGACCAATGGATGATGATTTCTAAGTGTGAAGTTTTGTGATTGGTAGAATTTGAAATGTGTTGAAAGTGAAACTCTTTTAATCATTCATTTTAACTAACATGGAATTCAGAGAATTTTATCTTAATGCTTGCTATATGACATACTGCTAAAAGTTGTAATTGTACTGCACTGGATATATATAAATCGATTCAGTAGTTCTATGCGGTTAAATGTTCAATTTGAAACTTGACACTATTCACTATTCATTCAATATCCTAAGAGAATTATTGGTCTATTCCTATTGGTTATTTCATACTGGTCAATATTATAGTCATCCTTGCTATCAATGGTTTCAAAAATGTGTAACTTAACAATCTTCACAACCCCGTAATGCAAATTACCTGTGCTCACTAGTGACGACGACTAGCTTGGTGAGGAATCTTCTCCCATGAGTTCTGGTGGTGGGAAGACGTGACCAGTGAAGTTCAACCTGTTCGTGTGTAGACAGTAACTACTACCGAAGACTGTGTATGAGGTTGCGCAACTTCGTGAATTGATCAAGTTAGACATTAACACCGTTAGATACCGGCTCAGTGGTCCGATGGTTAGACGATCGCCTACAATACCGAAGGTCGTGGGTTCGAATCCTGCAGGGTGCAGGAGTCGTGGATGCGCACTGCTGAGGAGTCCCATACCAGGACGAAACGGCCGTCAAGTGCTTGTGGGTTTCTAATGGTGGTCTAACCTTGATCGATTCACGGTTTTAAAAATGTGTAACTTGCTATCAATGTCACGTACTTCAATGTTGTTTCTTATTGGTCGTCCTGACTATTAATGTCACAGATTTCAATATTATTTCCTATTCTACTAAACTGTATAAATACGCATTATCTGTAACGTTTTATGACCAGGACCAGGACCAGGACCCGGATCCCTAGTCCGAGATCCTGATTCTCTTCTGCCCTCGGACCTCGTACTTTCTGGATGCTTGTAGAGCACAGGTTCTACTTCATATCAAGTCTTCTTCTTTCACTCAATGGGGGTTTAGGACAATCGGATTAGAGTAGCAATGTCGTGTCACCGGATTCTCGATCCTGGCTCTTGTTTCCCGACTAAGGTAAACTCGTAATAATAATCCAAGCATATCAAAATGACGTGTTTACATGCTTCGTTACAACAGTCATTATTACTGTAGTCATTCCAGGATGGAACAACAGTGACACAATGATGTTTATTTTTCCTAATGATACTATTATAATTCTCTCTTTCTTATAACCCAGCTATTCCTAATGCTTTGTATTCTCGAATAGCAATTCACTCGAGATGTTCTCGGAAAATCAGAACACCGTTCTACAAGAAATCGATTATATTCTAATAACAAGGTTAGAAAGAAGTCAAAGAAGTCCGAAACGTTAGTATATTTATAGTTTCTTACATGAGAAGACTCTAGAATGTTCTTTCAGTATCAGCTAGCGTTGATTGGTGGATACGAAAGAGCCAATCAGCGTGCAACAATGCAATCATGCTTTAAGCCAATCTATGTTCCACTAACAACAGATACCTTGACTAAAATCAATCTGTGATGAGTACAATCTAGAAGTAATTTACACATATATAAAGCTCCGTGTAATAATATAAGACTTGTTCTATGAACAACTAATATAATTTTCATTAAATCCTAATTAGATTTTACAGTTCTACAACCAAATCAATGATCTAAAACATTATTAAAGTCTCTGAAAAATTTATCTTTCGAAATTTATGAAATGATCTCAATATTTTCATAAAAACAAAATTAGTATTTAATACTGTTTTGAATAAGTTTTGAATATAATGGTCAGGTGGCTAGCATTGACATTTGACAAACATGTTTCCTTCTATTTGGAACTCAGCAATTCAAATATACCTGCATTTCTGTATTATTGATGTATATATTTCACCGTGGGGTTGTGGAGATTGCTTTGAATTACTTTATGAAATCATGAATCGATCATTGTGAGACCACCATTCGAAACCTGAAAGCACTGGATGGTCGTTTGGTTCGAGTGAGGAAGTTTCTCTGAGTTCTAGTGAGAAGTCGTGGTCAGTGGAGTTCAACTCTGTTCAGAAGTGAAGCAGTGCTCACTGAAGACACTAGATGAGGTTGCGCCAGGCCGTAGATTGATCGATATTAGACACCGTTAACACTACTGCATGCCACCTGAGGGGTTTATAGGTTAGGCGTTCAAATGCAAGACTTAAGATCCGGGTTTCAATTCCTGGATGTGGCAGGAGTCGTGGATGCGCACTACTGATGAGTCCCATACCAGGATAAAACGGCCATCCAATGGACACAAAATCAAAAAACGATCAATAATCAGATTGGAATAAATATAGTTCACGACACAGAATTAGTCTCATGATTCTTTGAGCTCTGGCTTGAAAATCATGTTTAGCCAAACGAATAAAGTGTGTGTTGCATTCATTTTAGCAGTGCTGTAGATTCGCTGATCCATGAGATATCATCACAACCTGTTAAGCGACTTCTATGAGTTGATCACACGTTTTAACTGATGAAACTTTACCTTGCAGAATCGTTTTCATCAACCCCCTCCCTCCAACCTGAAATACAACATGATCAGCAGTGCACATTCATGACTACCACCACTCAAAGGATTTGAACCCAGGTCATTCAGTCTTGCGCGCGTGAACGCTTAACCTCTGGACCACTGAGCCGGCTGGCACACGAAGGTGTTAATGTCTAACTCTGATCAATCTAAGGTTTTGTGTGACCTCATCCATTGTCTTCGGTAGTTACTGCCTACATCCGACAGGGTTGAACTCTACTGGTCACGTCTTCTTATTAAAACTCCGAGAATTTCCTCACGAAGCTAGTCACTACTAAGCATATCGTATCTGTGTAAATCCGGGCATAAATAACATAGATGTACTCTGATCTACACATCACTATAAGATTCGATCATAGTCAACTGAAATAGTTCTGAGCGTACGAAACCCATACAATTTCATCGAGATTATGTTTAACTATCACTGTCAAACTAGACAAACATCATTTTAGTTATAATAGAGTTTCGTTCTCTGATCTGCGAACGTTTTCGGTTGTGATGCTATCATTGTTCTTCTGAACAACATCATCAACTCTCGCTCTACAACCAAAACATCCAACTCAAAGAACGAAACTCCATCAAATCTCTCTGAGCTACAAAAATTTCCTCCATCATGATTTCAGTTATTTAATTCAATCCTTAATCACTACTGTTGGGGATGTTAGATCTCCAGAACTCACTTGATAAACGTCCTAATTTTGGATTTTTTATGTTTTCACGTGTGGGCTGATCAGCTGACCTTGAGATCACATTTCCCTCCTTGACTGTCATTGGTTGATGTAGTATTTTAGTAGGCTATTTTGTATAAATAAACTCGATTTATATGTTTGTGGACCTCATATTGTAGTAGAGTTTCGCTCTCTGAGCTGAATGTTCTGGTTATGGAGCTTTCATTGTTTTTCTGTTGAACAGCGAACTTTAGATAGAAGTGATTGACTGTCTTTATGAGTATTCATGGTCATCACTTGTTTTGGGATTCACACTGATCGTCTTTGTTGGCTAACTTCTGGTCTTAAGACTAGGTGACCTTTACCATATGGGTTCATAGAATTGATCAAACTCTATGTATCTGTTGGCTGATAATTCACCTGAATGTCCTGTTTCTAGGAATTTTCTGGGCTGCTTGTTTTCTCTGCACAAAATTCTGTTGCTTTTCCAACCGAATTCATTTCCATTGTTCTCGGCAAGCGTTCATGTCAGTGAGGTCGTATCACTTCACCTCACTCCTAATCTATGTTTATTTGTCTATCAATGAAGGGGATGAAATTTGTTTCAAATTCATTTTCCTTTTGTTGGGGACGTTAGATCCCCAGAACTCACTTGAAAAATTTCCGAATTTTGGACATTTTGTTTCAGCGCATGGGCTCATCAGTTGACCTTGATATAACATTTCCCACTCGTAACATCCTTGACTGTTATTGGTTGATGTATTATTTTAATACTCTACTTTTTGTGACTCTCCTAGGAACGTTTTTATCATGTTGCATATATAAACTCGATTTGTGTGCTTGTGGACCTCATATTTTCTGAGTGCTTGTAGAATACACTTCCTACTCCTTATCAAAACTTCTTCCTCTATTTAGTGGGGGCCTTTGGACTCTCTGATTAGAGTAGCCTATCGTGTCACTCGTACATTTGTCTTTACTCTCGTTTACCGACTTTAGGATGAACTCATACTAGTGTAGCTAGCATTCAAGTATATTCGATTGACAAGGATAACACTATCCAATATTCTTTTCTTTATTTTTCAGATATATTTACGTTGGACAAATCAATGTTATTGGAATTATTTCGATTGGGAAAATATTGTTAATTATCTAATCATGTGTTTATTACATCCAATACAATTTCAATTATATACAAATCTATGTATTATGCAACATTTAAGTCCAGCTCTATCACATATTTCAAATGAACAAACAACAAGTCAAAAACAACAACCAGAACAATTGATAATATTTTTACAAGTAATTTTTTTACTACTATTATGTGATTATGAGTAGTATTTATTATGAATAAGTGTTCACGTGGGAGATCGACGAAGTTGGGTCCGGAGAGCGGGAATATACTGGGGAAGAAACAATTGTTTAGTGATTTTAGGTTTTCATTGGTGAACGAATATTGATCAGTCCATTGTTTCAATAAATATTATGTGTTTGAATGTATTTATTTCTGTGAAATGGTTTTGCATTAGAAAATCTATCAAGAGTTGTGTTTCAAACAAATGAATTAACACATTTTTCATGATAGATTTATGATGATTGTTGTTTTACGTCGAAATCGTGAATCAGTCGTCGTTAAACTACCATTATGAATCTGGAAGACCGTTTCTTTCTGGTATGAAACTCTTCAGAATTGCTTATCCACAACCTCCGCTCGTGGCAATTGAACCCATGACCTTCAGTTTCGTGCGCGAACACTTAACTCCTAGACCACTGAGTTGACAGACGTCCAACAGTGATCTTACAATCATCGATTCATGATTTCGAATGAAAAACAACAACTTCCTTATCTATATAATGAATATCATAAAATGATCTCACTGATGACTAACTTCACGAGGAAATTCTCGGAGATTTAGTGAGAAGCCGTGACCAGTGTAAGTCAACCTTGTCAGGTGTAGGCAGTTAGTTACTTCCCGGAGACAATGGATGAGGTCACATAAAACCTTAGATTGATCAGAGTTAAACATTAACACCGTTGGATGCCGGCTCAATGGTTCGCGTGTGAGACCGAAGGTCTTGATGTAACGTTCTATGACTAGGATCCGAACCCGGATCCCTAGTCTGGGACCCTGATTCTTTTCTAGACCCGGATCTCGTACTTTCTGGATGCTTGTTGAATACACGTTCTACTTCATATCAAGTCTCCTTCTTTTTACTCAATATGGGGATTGGGAACAATCGGATTAGAATAGCATGTCGTGTCGCCAGATCCTCGATCCTCGCTCTCGTATTCCGACTAAGGTAAACTCGTAATAGTTCAAGCATATCAAGTTGACGTGTTTACGTGCATGTGTAACATTTGAGTTCGACTCTTCATGAATAAGCACAGCTGATGAGTCCCATAGTGGGACGAAACAGACGTCCAGTGTTTTTGAGTTTCTAATGGTGGTCTAACAATGATTAGATTCACGACTAACATATGTAAAGTAAATATTTATCGACTTTGTATTTTACTTAACCACACATACTTGTTTAATGAAAGATGATAGTCAGTCAATTAAGGTGACAATACATTTTGTCATGGAATAAAAATTGACCAAGTATTCATTGAGGAAAAGTTTTCTTTTCAATGAGATCATTTACTCATTTTGAACAGTTGCGATAGATTGAATCTTAAAGTGGTCCAAGATTTCTAAAATCAAAAACTGGGTGTGTTGTAACGCTTGCTTAGATGATTCCCAGCTAAATCCTATTGCTTAGTATTCTCTGACCACAATACACTAGACAAGTCCCAAAGAATCAAAAACTCGGTTGAACAGGAAAAGATTATATTTCAAATAGCAAGGTTAAATGGAAATAAGAAGCCAAAGGTGATGGCGAAGGCGAAGGCAAAGAAGGCCAAAAATAGATACAACGTTAGTCTATTTATTATAGCATTTTCATGAGAAGCTTCTGGATAGAAATTCATGTGATCGACTGGATTAGATTTAACCAATCAGCACGCAGCTAACAGTACGATAATCTTCTACCCTGTTCTCCAAGATTCGATCAGGAGCTGATTGGATAGGAAATTAGCCAATCAGCGCGTAGCAACGTAGTCATGCTTTAATTCCATCTATGTTCCACTAACAGGGTGTTACACATTGGATCCAATTGGGTGATCAAAGAGAAATCAGTAGATGAAAATCATTTAAAGGTCAGGAAAAAACAAAAGATAACAACTAAGTGTTTATAAGACAGAGATCACAACAAAAAAGTGTTATGCTCGTCACCTAATATGCTTGAAACTACTATTACGAGGTCACCTTAGTCGATAAAAACGAGAATGAGATAATGAACCAGTGTCCGGGTATAGGCTACTCTGATCCATTGACCCAAAGGAACTAACGAAAAAGTTTCGATATAGTGTAGAAAGTGTATTCTACAAACATCCAGCAAGCACACAATGATCTCAAGCACACAAATCGCGTTTATTTATACTCTATAGAAACGTCCTAAAGAAAGTCATAAAAATAGCACACTAAAATAACACAGTAACCAATCACATTCAAGACTTTTCTTAGTGGGAAATGTGATCTCAAGGTCAACTGATATCAGCCCATGAATAAAATCCAAAATTTTGTCACAGAACAAATTGTATCAATTGAGCATCTAAATCATTAAGTTATTCTTAGAGGTTGCTTACAAAGTTTAACAAAGTATTTTAGCAAAGGTAGAAGAAGGTCATTAGCAATGGAATACAGGATGCGCGTTTTTGTCCTGTTTAGGACTTGTTTGAAGCTGGATATGTACCTCAAGGACTCAGTGGCTAAGTAGGCCACGTGATGAAGTTTAAATTGTAAGGTACTGGGTTCGAGTTCCAACATAGATACAAAGTCTGAGAGATTCAAGTATATTCAGCTAAAGACTACTGCCAAATAAGATGAAACACTCATGCTGAATTCCACTACTAGGCACTACTTCCACCTTCGTTAATAATGCTTGTAACCTAAAGAATGTATCGAGGCAATCTGTACAGTTTGTATGTGTGTCAAAGAGACTAATCAGTCGCGATCATTCTAAACCTCTGCTGGAAGATCCAATGTTTTATACTACCCTTTGGAAATTACTAGCTTTACAATCTAAAAATATATCTTGATAATTTTATCTTACTATATTTTATTCATTGTGACAGCAACAAACTGGTTTTTTAGTTCTTTCAATGAGAGAGTTATGGAGATGAGTAACCAGTAGGAGTTCAATCCTGTCCAGTGTAGGCAGTAACTACTACCGAAGACAAATAGGTGAGGTCATGCAAAATCCCTAGATTGATCAGAGTTAGACATTAACACCGTTGGATGCCAACTCAGAGGTTAGATGTTCAGGTGCAAGATCACGAAGGTCCGGAGTTTGAAGCCTGTTAATAATCAGAGTGGTGGATGCGCAATGCTGAAGAGTCCCATACCAGAATGAAATGGCTGTCCAGTACTTTTGGGTTGCTAACAATGGTCTAACAATGATTCTCCATTCATGATTTCAATAGTCCTATTGTGGTGCGAGCTACTTATGAGTAGTATATGACGTGAGTGTCAACGTAATGTCTGACAGCAGAAGATGTGAGGAGATCAAGAATGGAATAATTAGAACACAATGGAATTTGTGTATGAAACGCATGAATAATGACAATGGATTGATGTTTTGCAACAGGAACAACAGTCCAGTTCGATATGATGAACTGATATTTTGCAAATTAACGATTTACGATATGGTTTTCCTATTTTACTGAGTAACTCTGTAATTTTCGTTAAATACAATTCGGTTGCCCCAACTGTGTTCTCGTTCAATACACTATGACTGCGTAGTTCATTGATTTATTTTCGTGTAACGTTGTATTTCATAAACTCAATATTCTCTTTTCACTGTTGTTTCCTTTCAATTCAATTTTTTTATAGGAAGAACCAATTCGAGGATTTGATTATCTGCAAAATTTTTCTTATATGTATGAATTAGATAAAAAATATACTGTACATCTTAATATGTATGTATGCTGAAAATTGAACATTGAATGAAATGAATAAATCAATTTTCTGTGTGTGTGTGTGTGTGTGTGTGTGTGTGTAAAGAAAGAATGTTCATCATAATCATAATAAATAATAACGATTATAATCAACTGAGTTGTTTTTTCTGTCTGGTTCGTCACCTGGTACACTTGAAGCTATTACGAGTTCACCTTAGTCGATAAACGAGAACGAGTCAGTCACTCAGTCAGTTTCAACGTAAGGACTTCGTACGTATGTACATAAGTTCAAGTTGCCATACCACATTAGCACAAAGACGCAAATATCAAATCAAATCCTATAGTGATAAAGATAGTAGAGGTATTAATGGTAATGAAGAAGACTAGGGTTTTTGAAGATATTATTCAAGAAGTATAATTCAATGAGATAAGGTTAGAAAGACAAAGTTAAGAGGTGCTGACAAATCCGGAAGATTAGGATTTGAGAGAGAGCTCAACGAATGGATGCATTTGCGCCAATGCAAACGATTTTGAGCCATGTCATCCAAAGTCTCTAACCATCGATTATTATCATCTCGCGGACCCCAACCAGGTAGCCTGCACTTATAAACATGACTCATTCCACTTGTCAGTGACTTTATGGATTTCTGCCATGTTTTGGTTTGGCCGCCCGTGACTCTCTTCCAACTTACTCCTACACCACAAAACATAGCTCGTCGAGGCAGTTGGTGGTTAGGCATACGTAACACATGTCCCAACCACCTCAACTGATGAAGTTTCACTACTTCATCTATTGATTTGCCATCCCTACCTAGTACTCGTTTCCTAACGACAGCATTGCTTACTCGGTTGTCCCACGATACACGAGCAATGCTTCGAAGACACCTATGATCGAAAACAAGTAACCTACGAAAGTCCTCTACTCTTAACGGCCATGTTTCACAGCCATATAGGAGAACGGAGCGAACTGCTGCGCAGTACATCCGTCCTTTGGTTAGCGAAAGGATATCACGCCTACGCCATAAATGGAGTAAATTGGCAAAAGCCAATAGAGCTTTCTGTATCCGCGCTGAGATTTCGTCAGTCACCAGGCTATCAGCGCTGATGAGACTCCCCAGATAAGTGAAGTGATCAACACATTCGACTACTTCACTCCCTATCACTAGTTTAGGAACGAGAACGAGACAATGAACCAGCGTTCAAGTAGGATATCTTGATATCCAAACTGCAAAAGAGAAGTCTTGATATAGAGTAGAAAGTGTATTCTACAAACACCCAACAACAAGCCCAATGCAATCAAGCACACAAATCGCATTTATTTATACATCATAGAAACGTCCTTATGTGAGTCACAAAAATAGCACACGAAAATAACAAATCAACCAATCACAAACAAGGAACTTCCTAGTCGGAAATGTAATCTCAAGGTCAACTGATCAACTCATGCTCGGAAACGTGAAATTCAAAATTAAGCCATTTATTAAACGAGGTCTTAGGGATCTAATCTCTATCAACATTTTTCTTAATTTATATTTTATATAAAAATATATAAAAAAAAACAGGAAAATCGATCACAGAATGATTGAATAATTCTACAATAAACATTGTTCAGTTTAGTTCATGAGAATTGACTTAAAGATTGGGACATTTGTTGATCAAATTGTTTATCTACAATAATATTCATAATATACATGTGTAACTCGAATGAAGCGGGAAAATTAATACTTTTGAAATGATAAGTGAAAAAAAACACTGTCGATTAAGAATATAATTCGAAATTGTGGCAGAAAAGAAGAAGATAAAGACCAGGTGAATTCGAAAATATGAAGAATTGAATAAGTGAGTGAACACAGTATGAGTGAATAATGAGATGCCATCCAGTGCTGAGGGGTATCCAATCGTGGTCTAACAATGATTGATTGATGATTTCAAATGTGTAACTTAACAATCTTTAAAACCGTTTATTGCAATTATATGTACTCATTAGTGACTAGCCTCGTGAGGAATCTTCTCCGAGTTCTAGTGGTGGGAAGACGTGACCAGTGAAGTTCAACCTGTTTTCGGGTGTAGACACTAGTAACTACCGAAGACAATGTTGAGGTTGCGCAACTGCGTGAATTGATCGAAGTTAGGCATTAACATCGCTAGATACCGGCTCATATGTCCTGAGGTTAAACATCCGCGTGCAAGACCGAGGGTCCTGGGTTCGGCTCCTGCTGAATGCAGGAGTCGTGGAGGCGCACTGCTAATGAGTAGTCTTATACCAGGATGAAACGCCCATCCAGTGCTTTCAGGTATCTAATGGTGGTGTAACATTGATCGATTCATGATTTCAAAAAATGTGTAACTTACCAATCTTCACATCCCTGTAATGAAAATTACCTGTGCTCACTAGTGACTAGCTTCGTGAGGTATCTTCTCCGAGTTTAAGTGGGAAGACGTGACCAGTGAAATTCAACCTGTTCGGGTTTAGGCAGTGTCTACCGAAGACAGTATATGAGGTCGCGCAACTGCGTGAATTGATCAAGTTAGACATTAACACTGTTAGGTAACGGCTCAGTGGTCTAACGGTTAGGGCGTTCGCACACAAAACCGAAGGTCCTGAGTTCGTATCCTCCTAGGTGCAGGAGTCGTGGATGCGCACTGCTGAGGAGTCCCAAACAAGGACGAAACGGCCGTCTTTCAGTGCTTCCAGGTTTCTAATGGTGACGGTTTAACATTGATCGATTCATGGTTTCAAAAAAAATGTGTAACTTACCAATCTTCACAACCCCTGTAATGAAATAAACTCATCCAACCGAATGTATTTTTGACTTCTTACTACTGTCATCTTATAAATGGTGTTCACCTAAGTATGATATTCAGAAACTGAATGAGAAGAGATTTATTTCGTTAACATGGAGTCATATCACACTGGCTACTAAAATGATGAGCCCCATTTCGAATCTAATGTATCCTACAAAAAGTTGTTACATTTCACATTATATGTTCAATACAGAATTGAACATAAATGATACTTTACTTACATTTATATATATATATATATATATATATATATATATATATATATTTAAAACAAAACTAATTATAGACAATTCAAATTGTGTTTGATCTATTCACTTTCGAATTTATTTAATTACCGGAAGTTTCACTCACTTTCAATGATGACCGTCGTCAATTAGACAGGTGAATAAAATATATTCATAGTTCAAGTTAAAATTTCAACACTATAATATCACAGTAGCTAGTTTTTATGGGCAAGCACTAGCCTACTACTAACTATAACATGTTGTTTTTGTTAAGGTCAATCCTCTGTTAACTACTACTGACAGTGTTATTAAAAACAATTATTTCAAATGTGAACTTGTTTAAATTGAAGAGTAAATTTTCAATTATGATTGTGAATGTTAATATGTAGGTGCTTACTTACTAATACTACTACTACTTACGCAAGTTACCCCCAATGGAGCATAAGCCGGACATCAGTTTTCTCCAACCAACTCTGTCCTGGGTTTCCGTTTCTAGTTCTGTCGAATTTTCGTTCATTCCTCTCATATCTTTCTCTATTTCTCGGGGTAATGTGTTCCTTGACCTTCCTCTTTTCCTTTTGCCTTGAGGGTTACATGTGAGGACTTGTCTCGTGACGCAGTTAGGTGCTTTTCGTAATGTGTGTCCTATCCACTTCCAGAGCTTCTTCCTGATTTCCTACTCCACTGGAATCTTCTGGTTAGCGTTTTTTTTGGATGGGATGGGGTCGCCAACCCGATCCCCAACTCTCCTCCTTTACCCTGGCTTGGGACCGGCAGTAGCCTCGAAGGGTCTACAGGCAGAGTTAATTCGTACGAGTAGCATTCAAGCATATCAAGTGACGAGCATATTATCACGAGATAATCGACTACTTGGAGTTGTTTTTAATTAAAAAACAATGATCTTATCTTTTCCATAGTTCATTTTCTAGTTTTCGATTGTGAACCGTACATCTGGTATAAACTATTGATCCAGTCTCTGTATATGATGATATGATGTAATAGTAGCCAATTCGGTCATGATGTCATCGAAGTTATCGGTTATGAAAACAATTTTTCAGGCATTAACACTGTTGGATGCCGATCGGCTCAGTGGTCTAGATGTTAAGCATTCGTGCACAAGACTGGAGGTCCCATGTTAGATTTTTTAGTGCGAGGTCCGTGGATGCTTACTGCTGATGAGTCCCATATTAGGACGAAACGGCGGTCTGATGAGAATGATTACACAGATAGATATCTTATACGTATAAATATTGAGTTTGTCAAGGTGGATATACTGCTGGCTTCAATTTCATATAAAAGACACATGCTTAGACCAAACAGTATTTTCAATGATTGTGTTGTATCAACTGATAAGATGTGTGTCGTTTTCTCTGGAAAAAAACCACATCTCTGAGCTGGATGTTTTGGTTGTGGAGCTTCCATCATTGTTCTTCTTCTGAACAACATCATCAGCACAAACTACAGATAGAAGTGAAGCATTCGAATTGCTCCTCCACGTTTCACTTGTAGCTTGTTCTGCTAACCTTGACCAGTCCTATGTAGACACCAAAGGACAAAATGACAATGGAAGAAACACCAAATATCCCATCTACAAAATAAATAACTGCTCAGACTGTGAAAAACGCTACAAAGGACAAAGTGGACGGCCTCTTCAGATTCGTTTACGTGAACACCAATTAACAGTCACACGCCATAACAACGCTTCGCTTATATCAATACACACGGACAATTATGGACACACATTCGATTGGAACAATGTGGAAATACTGGATAGGTGGGTAGGACAAACAACACTAGGGAATTTTTAGAAGCTTGGCAATCAGGTCAATCAGCAATCACACAAACACATCGATATTGACCCAATTTATCAATCAATCAGAAAAATCATAGACAAACATTGGATCAAGAAGCAGATCAAAAGGGGGATACAATCAAATCAAAGGTGTAAACAACGACAGGTTTAAGGTCAATAACAGCAACCAATCAAGATCGAGGTTAGCAGAACAAGAGCTACAGGTCAAACGTGGAGAAATTCGAATACTTCACTTCTGCTATCTGAAGTTTGTGCTGATGATGTTGTTCAGAAGAAGAACAATAATAAGCTCCGCAACCGAAACATCCAGCTCAGAGAACCAAACACCACCACCACAATCATCCACCTGAGCTACAAATTTTCTCCACCATCTCAAAAACCACATCTTGAACAACTGCGTGCTTCGAACATTTGACCGCGATATCTAACTCAGCTACCTCTCTTGAAAGCAAACCTTTTGGGCTTGTTGAATTCAAATGTCGACCACTGAACATTAACGAAAAGGAAGAACAGTTTTCTTCTAAATACGTTTAAACATTTGGACAGTACTAGGTTCGAGTTCCAGAATAAACACCAACTTCAAGATGCAGGTATATCCAACTGACGAGTGCTAAGTAAAACTGAACGTACTATTCTTACTAGCCATCATCTATCACTGCAACCACAATAGTACTGTGGTGTGAGCTACTTAAAAGTAGTATATGACGTGAGTGTCAACGTAATGTCTGGCAACAGAAGATAGGGGGGAAGATCAAGAAAGGAAGGGTTAGAACACAATCGGATTTGTGTACGAAAAGCATAAATAGTAGTGACAATGGATTGATGTTCGGCAACAGGAACAGTCCAGTTCGAAATGATGAAATAATATTTTGCAAATTAACGATTTACGATATGTTGTTCCGATTTTACTGAGTAACTCTGTAATTTTTGTTAAATACAATCCGGTTGCCCCACCTGTGTTCTCGTTCACTAGAGTATTTACTACTCACAAATTTATATAAAACGTCTAATTGACATTTTATATGTGAATTTCGTTTGATTATGAGGAACATGGAGGCACTGGATGTCCATCTCGGCTTGGCATGGGACTCATCAACGGTAGTGCGCATCTACAACTCCTGCTACTCGCAAAATTCGAACCCAGTACCTTCTGTCTTGAGCGTGAACGCTCAACCACTGAATCACTCATCCAGACGGCATCCAACGGCGTTAATGTCTTACATTGATCAATATGAAGATTTTGCGCAATCACACTCATTTGTCTTCGGTAGTTACTGTCTGCACCCGACGGGACTTCTCAACAGAACTCTGGGAATTTCCTCACACACTTAGGCACTTGTGAGCATACTGAGTTTTGTAGGCGACAAACAGCTAATCAATACATGCATGGTTTTAGTGGTTCAGAGGTTAGGCATCTGTGCGCAATACTGAAGGTCCTTGTTTCGAATCTTGAATGCTGAGGTCATGGATGCCCACTGCTGAAGAGTCCCACAGTGAGACTAAACGACCATCCAGTACTTCCAGGTTCCTAATACTGGCCTGACTCATAATTTCAAAGAGAATGTGTGTGCATTTATGACTCTTGCACCTCGCACGATTCGAACAAGGGACCTTCGGGTTTGTGCGCGAACAACTAACCTCTGGACCTCTGTTGTTGTTATACCACCACTAAAAAACCTGTAAGCCGTGGACGGCCGTTTCGTACTAGAATGTGACTCATCAACAGTGCGCATCTGTGACCAATGGAGTTCAACTCTGTCGAGTGTATGCAGTTACTTACAGAATACAATGAATGAGGTTGCCAAAAATCCCTAAATTGATCAGAGTTAGACATTAACACAGTTGGATGTCGGCCGGCTCAGCGGTCCAGAAGTTAGGCGTTCGTTCTGAAGAGTCCCATAGTGGTGGGACAAAACGACCATCCAGTGCTTCCAAGTTACTAATACACTGGCCTATCAATGATGATTTCATGTCATAATTTCAAAAAGAATCCTACTTCATCATGATTTTGTTCTCTACAACTAAACCACATGTAACCTCAGCAAATAAACAATTTAACTCATGGGGACAACAAATATACATATTAGACTCTTTTAATTTAATAAATAATCTTTATTATCATTATTATTATTATTATTATTATTATTATTATTATTATTATTCAGGCCAATCCGCCTTATCTTTCTCTGCATTTATCTTTACAATTTAAAATAACCTCGAACTTTTCTCACTTCAAATGATTATCAAAATAAATAAATTAAGAAACATATGTTTTCTTATCTCCTGTTTTTTACTCTTCTTTTATCCATGCTGTTATTGTCGTTTATTTCAGGGCGCCTTAATTTTTCTTTCATGGTCAATAAAATAAATTGGTGGTGGTGGTTGGGGGTCGGGGTGAGGATGAGGCTGAGGCTGCTGAAGAGAGTTCAGTCCATGACATGAATGCATGTCACAGATGTTGTTCTCATTGTCATATACACATATGTGTACATATGCCCATTAAAAAAAAATATTTCAGAATTATAAACACCTTTCTGATTGGTTAATTTTCACTGAGGCTTATTATGATTGGTTTTTAATGGTGGTGGTGATGGATTCCATTTTATGCCAGAATGATAATTACACCAATCAGGGCATAGAATTCTGTTTGGATCGATGATGATCTTTCTGTCTTTTTTTTGTATTTCTGATAGGAATATCTATTTGAGGGGAGAGAGAGGAGTTGTTTGTGATGAAATCTTATTCAAATCGATCGATAAATAAATAAGGAACCATCTGTTTAGTTCAAATAGTATTAATATTATTCTTATTATCAGTAGTAGTAGGAGTAGTAGTTGTAGTAGACGTAATCAGTAGCAGTAGTAGTAATAGTCTTCTTTGGGGAATTAGTGTCAAATTAAATCATTACACAATCAGAGGAATGCCTGATGAAACAGATGAAGTAAACAAGGAGACAACAGAGAATAATAAAACTGGCGAAACCACAACAACAACAACAACAACCACAGAAACCAATGTGAATTCCGAGAAAGAAGAAATTAAAACGTATAAATGTATTACTCTTAGTGCATTTGGTGGTTCAAAACATATACGATTGGATACAAATGAAGTGAAACCGATTGGAAACAATGAAATAGCTATTGATGTACAAGCATGGTAAGTAATTCGTATATTAATAAATATGTCATTTTGTATGCATATATATATATTATGCATTTGAAATCATCCGATCAAATCATCATTGTTAGACCACCATTAGAAACCCACTAACACTGGACGGCCGTTTCGTCCTGGTATGGGACTACTCATCAGTAGCAGTGCGTATCCACAACTCCTGCACCTCGCACAGGATTCGAACCCGGGACCTTCGGTATTGTGCGCGAACGCCTAACCATCGGACTACTGGGTTCGAATCCTGCGAGGAGCAGTAGTTGTGAGTGCGCACTGCTACTGATGAGTAGTCCCATACCAGGACGAAACGGTCGTCCAGTGTTAGTGGGTTTCTAATGGTGGTCTAACAATGATTGATTGATGATTTCAAATGTTTTAAAAAAACACAAACCTCCAGAACTCTGCCCCAAAATATATATTATGATCGCTATCGATCAATAAAATATGACAAGATAGAGTGGTGTGTTGTTGTTTTTAGTTGAGAGATGTTCAGTTATCCGTTGATTAAGTAGCTTTGGTAGTAGACCTGATATAGTTATGTGCACAGAAGTAGGTGAGTTTGTAAGTGCACTTTGAGGAGGCTATAATTCAAGTAACTTAACCTTTGTTTGAGTAGATATTACTGGTTAACTTAAGAAAGTCGACGCGAGATTGGCTGTGTAGAATGTCCTACTAATGACTTTCGTTGATCTCTCCTGTTGGGTATCATTAGCCAAATCCTCGTTGAATTGTAGTTTTGGGAATTCTTCGACTTCTTTTTTCACGATATATACATGTACTTCTTAAAGAACGTGCTGGAGTAACCAATATTGGTCAGCAAGTTGTTGATAAATTTCAGCTCTTGAAAAGATCATTTTTGCTCTGTTTGTGAGACATCTAACTCTATCTTGGCAACATTTGATTGATAACTGTCATAAGCGTGAATCAATGTGAGTGATCTATTGTATATTTCTATCATTTCCTAACGGGGTTCGATCCTGGCTGTTACCATATAGCTAAAGCTGTATAGTAATCAATCCTAGTGTAAGACTTATCATCATCAGCCACTCTTATCCTCATAACAAAAAAATTTTTGTATTGATATTGTAGTGAAGGAGAACACAGGTGGGGCAACCGAATTGTATTGAACAAAAATTACAGAGTTACTCAGTAAAATTGGAAAACCATATCGTAAACGGTTAATTTGCAAAATATCAGTCCATCATATCGAATTGGACTGTTCCTGTTGCAAAACATCAACAATCCATTGTCACTATTCATGCGTTTCATACAAATTCCATTGTGTTCCCACTCTTCCTTTCTCTTGATCTTCCCCCATCTTCTGCTGTCACCAGACATAACGTTGACACTCACGTCATATACTACTTATAAGTAGCTCCCGCTACAATATGATTTCTAGAAAGTAGATCATATAAACATTGAATATTGAACTAACTGATCAAAGTTATCAATAGTTCAACATTAATTGTCCAATTACATAACAATGAGATTAAATTGAAAAAAACAAACAATCACTTGTAACTGTAAGATCTAAACTGAGGTTTGGATTGAGGAATAACTGTCTAAGTAGTTTAGATGCACGCTATTGGCCAGTTTAAAACTAAAACAAGGGATTTGGGTGAATGATGGTTCTAATATTCTCATTTCGGGGTTATAAAGATTGTTAAGTTACACATTATTGAATCCATGAATCGATCATTGTTAGACCATCACCATTAGAATCCTGGAAGCACTGAACGGCCGTTCCGTGCTGGTATATTCATCATAAATATAAATATACATCATTACCTAAACAAATATTACCACTCAGTTATTCCTTCAACAATTGTTCAATTATTCAACTAAATGATATTCTATCCCTCCTGGATAGATCAGATTCATTCGACAGATAATATTTGGTTGCTTTATATAACACAGAGTGTTTCCTATTCTGGAAGTGTGCTCCAGTTCACAATCAAAATTCACAATTTCAGTCAAAACATGCAACCGACACAATCAAAAGAGGAACAAATCAATATGGCTGTCGACATGACTAAGTATCAACTTAAACAACATAATCGCAATTCAGAAAGAAACTCAATAAAAGCAGAAGAAATAGAAACTATAATAAAATGGCAAATATTGTCATCATCTCAAAATAGATTTGAACAGACTACACAAAATGTACAACTGAAGGAATCTCAATAAGAACACATTACAAATGTATACATGAAGGGAGAGATTTTCACAAATAAAGCCTTCAAACTTTAGTATAAAAGATTTCTTTGTCAATTTATCAATGGTTGATGAATAGGAAGTCATGTGTACTTTAGTCTTCCTCTTCAACTTTGACCTTGAAGATTCCTAGTGAGTGTTTGTTTTGTGATACAATTCAGGAAAACACCCAACCGCCCCCCTAATTTGGAATCTTTAAGATTAAAAGTAAAGAGGTAGACTAAAGAATACATTACTCTGAGAACTGGAAGCAGGCATGAAAAAACTGAACAGCAATTGGCTAGAACTATAGAGGAACGCCTAAGACAGGGCAGATAGAATATTATTGATCGATGGCCTTTTGCTCCATGAAGGGTAACAAGCTTAAGTCATAATAATTAATAAAATTACTCTTGCACCTCGCATGATTCGAACCAAGGACCTTTGGTATTGTGTGCGTGAACGTCTAACTTTTGGACTACTGAGCCGAGATCTAAAGGTGTTAATGTCTAACTTCGATCGATTCATGGAGTTGCGCAACCTCATACACAGTCTTCAGTAGTTACTGTCTACACCTGAACAGGTTAGGTGTTCACGCACAATACTGAAAGTCCTGGGTTCGAATCCTGCGGGGTGCAGGAGTTGTGGATGTGGATGAGTCCCATAACAGGACGAAAGGGCCGTCTTTCAGTGCTTCCAGGTTTCTAATGGTGGTCTAATATTGATCATCGATTCATGCTGGTTGAACATGAACAAGTAACTGCATATTTTGTACATGATTATTCATTTCTCAATATGTCTGATATTAAAAATGATATAACTATGATATGACCCCGTAATGCAATTTACCTGTGCTCACTAGTGACTAGCTTCGTGAAGAATCTTCTCCGAGTTCTAGTGGAAAGTTGTGTGACCAGTGAAATTCGGGTGTGGACAGAAATTACCGTGAATTGATCGAAGTTAGACATTAAAACCGTTAGATACCGGCTCAGTGGTTTAGAGGTTGGACGTTCGCGCACAAGACAGAAGGTCCTGTGTTCGAATACTTCGGAGTGCAGGAGTCGTAGATGTGCACTGCTGATGAGTCTCATACCAGGACGAAACATCCTTCTAGTGCTTCCACGTTTCTAATGGTGGTCTAACATTGGTCGATTCATGATTTCAAATGTGTAACTTATCAATCTTCACAACCCCGCAATGTATCTTTTTATTGTTACATCATACGAACTAGTATTTTCTGGTTTCATAGACTTTATACATGACGAACTAATGTTTGTTAGAACTCCTCCCGAAGCCCTTCTTGAGGTTACTTCAGTCGGCCCAAACCCATATAAAAATGGAGGGTTGGGCATGGGATTAGCGACCTCATTCCGTAGAAATCCAACTCGTCGAAAAAAGCGCTAGTCGGCGACCTATACTTCATTAGGGTCAATAGGCGTAAGTAGATGATGTTAGCAAGATCATCACTGAAACGATCATCATTGGACGATTGATTTCCCTGAATATGAGACGAGATAACAGTGCACAACCACGACCTTACATGTGGAAATAGAATCAGCAACGTTCAATCTCATTTAGGAACGCTTAACTCCCTTTATCTAGTATCCGACAATGTTTGCAAGTCAAGCACATTGATGTCATGGAAAGTTCGCTATTGAGGAACCCCATATACACCCTTCAATGAAATGGTTTGTTTATAAGATCGAAAATTCTATTGAAATTTCACAAAAATTGTACATTGATCATTTCTACTTTTGTTTAATTTTTATTTTCAAATTTTATTTAGTGGCATTAATTTTCTTGACATCATGACAAGACAAGGTTTAATTGATCAAACAATGAAACCTCCATTTATTTTGGGCTCTGAATGTACTGGAATTATTAGTGAAATTGGTGAAAAAGTTACCACATATAAGGTAAAATTTCATGTAAAATTAGTGTGTGTAATTTGTTGGGGTTTTTTTTTACTGTTTGATTGTTACAAACTTGTTTGTTTGTGTAAATTAATTGTTGTTGTCAATGAGAGAAGGCTCGATTGGCTTTTGCCAACCTGCGTCACTTATGGCGTAGGCGAGATATCCGTTTGCTGACTAAAGGACGAGTGTACTGTGCAGTAGTTCGCTCCGTCTTACTTTATGGCCGTGAAACAAGGCCAGTGAGAGTAGAAGATATTCGTAGGTTACTGGTTTTCGATCATAGGTGTCTTCGAAGTACTGCTCGTATATCCTGGGACACTCGAGTGAGCAACGCTGTTATTAGGAAATGGGGTGCTAGGTAAAAATGGCAGATAAATAGACGCAGTAGTGACACTTCATCAGTTGAGGTGGTTGGGACATGTGTTGCGTATGCCCAACCACCGACTGCCTCGCCAAGCTTTGTTTTGTAGTGTAGGAGTAGGTTGGAAGAAAGTTAGGGGCGGCCAAACTAAAACATGGCACACATCCATGAAGTCATTGACAAGTGGACTGAGTCATGTCGGTAATTTTCGACTACCTGGTTGGGGTCCGCGAGATGATTATAATCGATGGTTAGTGACCCTGAATGACATGGCTCAAAATCGTTTGCAATGGCGTCGGTGCATTTATTCTTTGTGTTCTCTCAAATCCTAATCTTCTGGGTTCTTCAACCCCTCTAGTTTTGACTTTCTAAACTTATCGCACTGAATCATACTTCTTGAATAATATCTTCTAATCCTAACCTCTCCGATTACTTCTAATACCTTAACTACCTCTTCTACTATTGGATTTGAATTGACAATTATATCTCTCTGTGCTCATGTGGTATAGCAACATGAACTGATGTACTTATGTACAAAGTTCTACGTTGCATCTGACTGACTGACTGTTGTCAATGAGAGTTACGAAGAATAGTGTTTGTTGTACATTGAAATCATAAGTCAATCATTGTTAGACGACTACCGATAGAAAACCTACAAGCACTGGACAGCCATTTCGTCCTTGGTCTGGGACTCATCAGTAGCAGTGCGCATCCACGACTCCTGCATCCAGCAGGATTCGAACTCAGGACCTTCGGTATTGTAGGCGAACGACTAATCACCGGACCACTGAGCCGGTATCTAACGGTGTTAATGTCTAACTTTCGATCAATTCACGGAGTTGCGCAACCTCATACACCACAGTCTTCGGTAGTAGTTACTGTCTACACCCGAACAGGTTGAACTTCACTGGTCATGGACTTCCCACTAGAACTCGGAGAAGATTCCTCACCAAGCTAGTCGTCGTCACTAGTGAGCATAGGTAATTTGTATTACGGGGTTGTGAAGATTGTTAAGTTTTATTTGTAACCATGAATCGATCAATGTTAGACCACCATTAGAAACCTGGAAGCACTGAAAGACGGCCGTTTCGTCCTTGGTCTGGAACTACTCACCATTGGCACTGCGCACCCACGACTCTTGCTACTTGTAGGAGTCGAACCAACGACCTTCAGTGTTATGCGCCAAAGCCTTACCTCTGGACCCTTGTCCCATAATACTAGGACGAGTTTCTAATAGTGGTCTAATGATGACTGATTGATGATTTCCACGTGTAAAACAGTTTTTATCATTAGTATTGAGTTATGGTCACGTTATATAGCGCATTTACTGGAGTTTAAAATGTATAGTTCGATTTAGTTTCATTGATTTTTAATAGTTCAGTGTTCAATGCAAAATTTAAAATGTTTTAAGTGTTCACTATTGAAGATTTCCATTGTAGGTTGAATGTGAATTTTTTTTCCAAAGAATGTTATTTGTTTTATTAAAGAAAGAGTAGTTTACTAATAATGATTTATTGATATTTGAGAACTTGAGAACATGTAAGTCGAGAGAGAGATTTTGATAGTAAAGCCTTGAGTTATGGATTCACCATATATTTGTTACACAGCCTATGGTGGGAATTTAGTCAGCATGTACAATTTACAAGTATATTCATCTAACAGCAACAACCATATTACCGATTGGGGATTGTGGGTAGTGGATTGGTTGGAGGCATCTTGTTGATTCATAAGTGCCCAAACGGGGGCCACTGCTCGTGTGCGTGCTTTTTAGATGTCCAACTTGTCTACAGACCAATCTAGACAGTATGTGCGTTCCCGTATAGGGCAGAGGTGATCGCAGTATTGGCTTTTGTGAGAATCCTTGTGTTGCTTAAAAAGCAGCGGTGTGCATGTGCAGCAGACTTGTTGGTTAACCAAGAATATTAAAACTCTAGATTGTTATAACATACTTACTTACTCACGCTTGTTACCCCTAACGGAGCATAGGCCACCGACCAGAATTCTAGTTCCATACAACTGCTCTTCATTCGTTTCATGTCTGCCTCCAATTCCCGGAGTAATGTTTGCCTAGGCCTTCATCTTCTTCTTTGACCTTGAGGATTCCAAGTGAGGACTTGTCATGTGACTCAGTTGGGTGCTTTCATTAAGGTGTGTCATATCCACTTCCAGCGCTTCTCCCTGATTTCTTCCTCTACTAGAATCTGTTTTGTTCTCTCCTAGAGTAGGTTGTTGTTGATGGTGTGTTAGGATATTCATCAAACAACCCTAAGAGAATTATTATTTTTGGAAGTCTAGTTCTATTGGTCAATTTCATACTGGTCAATATTATGGTCATCCTAACTGTCAATGTCACATACTTCTATGTTGTTTCCTATTGGTCGTCTGTAACGTATTATGACCCAGATCCTTAGTCCGGGATCCTGATTCTCTTCTGGACTTGAACCTCGTACTTTCTGGATGCTTTTAGAATACACGTTCTACTTCAAATCAAGTCTTCTTCTAATCAATGGAGGGTTGGGACACTCGGATGAGAGTAGCATGTCGTGTCGCCGGATCCTCAATCCTCGCTCTCGTTTCTCGACTAAAATAAACTCGTAATAGTTCAAAATGACACGTTTACGTACATTCGTAACATGGTGTCTGGCCAATGAATCGGGAGTATTTTACTTAGACAAATGTTAATCAATACATATATCTTTTGGATGGGTGGCTTTCGCGGTTCTCCAAGTTTTCACCACATAGAGTAGAACTGTCTTAACATTTGTATTGAAAAGTTCAAGAGTTACTATTTCTTTGATTGAGTGCGAAAAATTTGACAGAAAACTTTGTACAGTTTAAATTTACTTGACAATTTTAAAAAACTGTTTTATAAACACGATATAATTAAGCGAGAAAATATAGGTTAAACTTAAATTGTTCTAAAGTGACATCCATAAATATAAAACCAATCGAAACAAAACTAGGTCAATGTGAAGTGTTATTATGATTTTTTGGTGTGGAAATAGTGCTAAACATAGGAAAAAATGCAAATCCATTATCCGACATGAAACAAAAGCTAATATAAGCGTAATGTTGGAGCTGATTTACATCAATCTGGCCTGCATCCTGGGGGCCAGATCAAAGCATGGCAGAAATCCATGAAAAGTCACTGACAAGTGGACTGAGTCATGTTGGTAGATGTAGGCTACCTTGGTTGGGGGTTCTGTTGGACGATAGTCACCAATAGTTAGAGAGCTTGAACGATATGGCACAAAATCGCTTGCAATTGCGCAAATGCATCCATTCGTTGTACTCTCTTAAATCCTAATCTTCTGGATTCGTCAACACCTCTACTTTTGTCTTTCTAACCTTATCTCACAGAATTATACTTCGTGAATATAATATCTTCAAACCCTAGTCTTCTTCATTTCCATTAATACCTCTACTATCTTTATCACTATGGGATTTGATTTGACATTTGCGTCTCTGTGTGCTAATGTGGTATGGCAACCTCAACTTATGTACATACATACGAAGTTCTATGTTGCAACTAACTGACTGACTGACTGACTCATACTATCCTATTCCATTAACTTACATACTTATTTACTTATTTACTTACGCCTGGTGCTCCCAATGGAGCAGGGGCCAACACGATCAGTGTTCTCCAATCTAATCTATCCTTATGCAATTAGCTATACTGATATATATAGAGATGAAAGTTTCCTTCTTATGAGATCAGAGATTCATTATAATGAACATTGTGACTGGGTTGGCATTACTTTGGCATGTTTTGTGAATAGTCCATATGTAAGTTTGGTCTGCTGGGTGACTGATCGATTTCATTGATTACTAGTAATGGTTGTTTCATAACATTCTCGAGGGCTATTATCATTGGGGTGCTGTATTATGGCATATCACTATTACTAATAATAATAATGAGTTTGTGACAGTCATGTAAGCGAGATGGATCAAATTGGCCTGTTCATGTTGTGCGTATTGATTGACATGTTCATGGATCGGAAATAATCACTATATATATATGTACTAGTGTATATATAAATGGTGTGAATGATCGATCAGGGTATCAGGTACTTGTGTTGTTGTACCGCAGTTTCAAGCTTTACTGTTCATGCTGTGGTTTTAACATATGGCCAGTGTTATGATTTTACTGAAGTAGACGAAACGGAAGTCCAGTGCTTGCAGGTTTTTAATGGTAGTCTAACAATGATTGATTAAGGGGATTTGTTGACCAGACACTATCAGCAACAACCTACTATTCTAAGAGAAAATAAACCAGATTACAGTAGAAGAATAAATCACGAAGAAGCGTTGGAAGTGAATATGACACACACAATTTGTGGAAATCACCCAACTGCTTCACAAGACAAGTCCTCACTTAGAATCCTCAAGGCCAAAGGAGAAGATAACATGTCTACATCGTTTTCTGAAATAGTTCATATAGTTTTACTGTGAATAGCGATGTTATGTTTCAACTACTGCTAATGGCTTGTCATGAAGAGTGAGTACACAGGTACATAGTCTCTCATCAGTCATGTAAGCGTACCTTGCACCTTCTGAAAGCTAAAACATTTACTAGACTTCTTAGAGTAATGGAGATCAGTGTTTTTACACATTGAAATCATCAATCTATCCTTTTTAGACCACCATTAGAAACGCACAAGCAATGAACGGCCGTTTCGTCCTGGTGTGGGACTCATCAGCACTACGCTTCCACGGCTCCTACACCTCGCAAGTTTCGAACCCATGACCTTCGGTCTTGCGCGCGAACGCTTAACCTCTGCTGATGAATCCTTGACCAGCAATGAAACGGCCGTCCAGTGCTTGCAGGTTTCTAATGGTAGTCTAACAATGATTGATTGATGATTTCACCATTTATAAAACTGACAGAAACATATGCCTACATTCAGTCAACTACATTTAATTATCGACATGTTCGTATATATGTGATTAGTTGCATAAGTGCTACAGGTAAGGTCTACAACTCATCGACAAGAGCTGTTCTACTGTATGTTCATAAACTATGATTCTTTCAAGTTGACGTTTTCTAAGCAACTTTTCAAGTTTGATCATCAATGTTTTCGAAAAATTGTTAATATTTACCAGCAATACTAAATCAATAATGTTGAGTTTCGGAAATGCGTTCGGGCACAGTGGTGCTTACTCAATTGATATTGCTAGCCCGGAGCACTAACCTTAATGACTAAGAATATTGGGCGATGATCGACATTCCAGAGACTTCATCATCATGCTATATTCTTTGACGCTTCGACTACATGGAAAACAGCCTGATAGGTGCTCAGTTATTCATCTAGTATGAATCCTTTCTGATGGATTATCCTCATTTCTAAACTTGTTACACCCCTTCGATTACCTCCGATTTTTTTTTGATAAATTCCTGTAATATTTACGTAAGCATTCAATTATGCACCTTATCTCTGAGGCCACTTCTTTGTAATCTGATTGGCTGACAATCCACATGATACTTTCTTGGTTCCTAGCGTTAAACTGAATTCTTCCAGTTGAATTAATGAACTGTTTAATGTTCGATCATGATTAAAAACCTAGAAGCACTGGATAGTCGTTACGTCCTAGTAATAGGTCTTATAAGCAATGTACGTCCATGACTCCTGTACATGGGATTCGAATCCAAGATATTTGGTCGTGCATGCAAACGCTTAGTCGTTACTGTGAATTGGTTGAAGTTAGATATTAACACTGTTGAATACTGACTGATTCAATGATCATGAGGTTAAGTGTTAGCAACACGATAGACTGAGCTACTGGGATTATGGACGTTCACTTCTGTTCTAGTGTTTCGTTCTCTGTGAGCTGGATGTTTTGATTGTGGAGCTTTCATTATTGTTCTTCTAAACAACATCAGTCAGTCAGTCAGTTCCAACTTGGAACTTCGTACGTATGTACGTATGTTCAGGTTTCCATACCACATTAGCACAAAGACGCAAATGTCAAATCAAATCCCATAATGATAAAGATAGTGAAGATATTAATGGTAATGAAGAAGACTAGGGGGTTTGAAGATATTATTCAAGAAGTATAATTCAGTGAGATTAGGTTAGAAAGACAAAGGTAGAGGTGTTGACGAATCCAGAAGATTAGGATTTAAGAGAGAGCACAACGAATAGATGCATTTGCACCATTGCCAACGATTTTGAGCCATGCCGTTCAAGGTCTCTAACCATTGTTGACTTTCGTCTCACGGACCCCAACCAGGTAGTCTATATCTACCAACATGACTCAGTCCACTAATCAGTAACTTCATATATTTCTGCCATGTTTTGGTGTGGCCGCCCCTACCTTTCTTCCAACCAACTCTTACACCACAAAACATAGCTCGTCGAGACAGTCGGTGGTCAGGCATTAGCAACACATGTCCCAACCACCTGAACTGATGAAGTTTCACAACTTCATTTATCGATCTGCCGTCCTTGCCTAGTACTCGTTTCCCTAAGGACAGCAGAGCTTACTCGGTTGTCTCACAATATACGAGCAATGCTTCTAAGACATCTATGATCGAATACTAGTAGCCTACGAACATCTACTTTTAACGACCATGTTTCGCATCCATATAGGGGAACGGAGTGAACTACTGCGCAGTACACCCGTCCTTTGTTTAACTAACGGATATATCGCCTGCTCCATAAACGGCGTAAATTGGCAAAAGCAAATCGAGCTTTCTATATCCGAGCTGAACCACACCATCAGCACAAACTTCGGATATAAGTGAAACATTTGAAATACGCCTCCGCGTTTGACCCGTAGCTTGTCCTGTTAACCTCGATCTTCAGTGGTTGCTGTTATTGACCCTAACTAAAACCTACCGTTGTTTGCACCTTTGTTTCGATTTTATCCCCCTTTTGATCTGTTTCTTGATCCTATGTCACCTATAATTTTTCTGATTGGTTGATAAATTAGATCAATGTCTATGTGTTAGTGTGATTGCTGATTGACCTGAGTGTCAAGCTTCTATAAATTCTCCAGTGTTCTTTGTCCTCTCACCCTTATCCAGTAGTTCCACATTGTTCCAATCGAATGTAATATGTTGAGATGGTGGAGAAGATTTGTAGCTCAGGTAAATGATTGTGGTGGTGGTGGTGTTTGGTTCTCGATCGAGGTTAGCAGAACAAGCTACAGGTCAAACGTGGAGGAGAAATTCGAATGCTTCACTTCTATCTGTAGTTTGTGCTGATGATGTTGTTCAGAAGAATAACAATGAAAGCTCCACAACCAAAATATCCAGCTCAGAGAACCAAACGCCACCGCCACGAATGTAATATGTTCATAATTGTCCGAATATATTGATATAAGCGAACAAATGTCGTGTCGTTTGACTGCTAATTGATATTCACATAAACGAAGCTGAAGAGACCGTCCACTTTGTCCTATGTAGCGTTTTCCATGCTCACTTCTGGCAAGTCCCATACTAGGACGAAACATCTGTCCACTGCTTCTAATATGTTCAAATGTACACAAAATAATGTCGTACCTAGATAAAAAACAGAAAACTTAGCACAAAACAAATCCATATTCCCTAATAATAATAATATCTCATCTCTCTTTTATAAATTATTCCATCATTTCATACATAATATTCTACTTCCTGTTTGTTTTCAAGCAATAACTAATATTCATTCATTCATTCATTCATTCACATTTGTTCCGTTTGTTTTTAGCAATAATTACATAATAATAATAATAATAATATTTCATTTAGACATTGAATAATAATTATTCTAATGTCATATTTATACAATTCACTTTATTTTATCTAACAAACAGTGTATGATGATATGGTGTCTAGGTTATATGTTATATGAAAACTTTAAAGTAGACTATAGACTATATAGATTGTAGATTGTATTAGATCGATATTTTTTATATGCAATCTGGAAAAACAATGACAATTAGAGACCCCGACCGTAGCTGCTACCTTGACGTGGTGGTGGTTGGGCTTGCCTATCGTGATCACCCAACTGAGCTATACTGACTGGAACATATGTTCCTGAAGGTTCTAACATACCAGGCTGGTCGATTGGAGAACGACGATGAGACTAAAAGCAGCTACTCAAGGCCTGAGGTCGAAGTCGTACTGCTGACTGACTGTGGAGGAGTGTGACAACAGTAAGGTGTTTCCCTCGGATAACCAGCATCTGCGGCGATACTGCCTTCTCACAAGGAAGGAAGGGTCGGCGCTAAAAATGTCACACCTCACCCTACCTCATGGATTTCCGTCTCCTTGCGTAAGGGTGCCCACTAAGGGCCTTTAAGAGCGGAGCTAATACTCAAAAAACCCTTCGTAAAAAGTTCGTGCGTGACCGGCCTCAATCAGTTGTCTCTTGGGCTATGCAGTCACGCACCCAGGTCTCCAAGACCAAAACTAATATATCTTCCTTTTCAGGTTCCTCAAGAAACAACCTTCCACTGTGTGGGCAGCTGGGAAGTGTCAACCGCCCTCATACCAGATCAAACGAGACTTGATAATGTTTCACTGTTTTTTTTTCTTTTCAAAGAATCGGTTTGTCAAGTTGTTTTAACTGTATCTAACAATGATTGATTGATTGATGATTTCCAAACCTTTGCCCTAAAATGTCGTACCAGTGCTCACTAGTGGTGACTAGCTTCTTCGTGAGGAAATTCCACGGAGTTCTAGTTGAGAAGACGTGTGACCAGTGCAGGAGTTCAACCCTGTTATGGGTGTAGGCAGTAACTACCAAAGACAACTAACGGGTGAGGTCGCGCAAAATCCCTAGATCAATCAGAGTTAGACATTAACACCGTTGGATGCCGGCCGGTTCAGTGGTCCGATGGTTAGGCGTTCGCGCACAATACTGAAGGTCCTGGGTTCGAATCCTGTGAGTTGCAGGAGTCGTGGATGTACACTGCCACTGGTAAGTCCCATACCAGGACGAAACGGCCTTCCAGTGCTTCCAGGTTTCTAATAGTGGTCTAACAATGTGTAAAAACACAAACCTCCAAAACTCTGCCCCTAAACTGTATCCGTCTGCTGCCTATTGATGTATATTCAGAAGAGAAGACGTTGGTGTGTGTGATAGGTAATATTTTTTGATTCAACCTTGAAGTAAGGGATGAATGAGTTTGATTGAGATTTTAAAAAAAGCCCTTAAGGTAGAGAGGGAAGAAAATTGAGAGAGAAGAGATGAATGGTCTGAAACACTGTCAGATGTGATTGATTGCTTGATTTATTTAGATTGACGTAAAAATCATAATAATACATGAATAAACATGTCTTATTCATTCAGTTAGAGATAACTTTTGAGGAAAAATCAGAAAACTAGGGTTTTAGAGATCAGACTGATCAGACTTTTTGGATTTGTTTCTTCACATAAAGAACTGTCAAATGACCTTGAGATCTTAAACCATAAGGCTGATTGGCAGACAGTAAAGACTGATGAATTAATTTGATACCCTGGAACTAGGACTAAAGTACTTAGTTTAAGATTCTGTTAGAGACGTTAGTTCCTCAGAAATCACTTGATAAAGGTCCTCATTTTGGATTTATGTTTTAGCGCATGGGTTGATCGCTTGACTTTGAGAATACATTTCCAACTCGGAAAAGTCCTCGACTGTTATAATTTGGTGTATTATTTTAGTACGTTATTTTTGTGGCTTTCACAAGGACGATTCCATCATGTATAAATAAACTCGATTTGTGTGCTTGTGGACCTCATAATTTCTGGATGCTTGTAGAATACACTTTCTACGTCTTGTTAAGACTTCTTCCTCTATTTAGTGCGGCATTGGGACGCTCGGATTAGATTAGCCTATCGTGTCACTGGATCATCATTGTCTTCGCTCTCATTTACTGAGGTGAACTCGTATTAGTTTCAACCATATCAATTGATGAGCATAACAGATTCTTACATTGTAACTATTATCAGTTCTACATTAAAAACATCATCTGTAACTCTGAATCATAACGTACTTACTTACTTTCACCTGTTACACCCTATGAAGCATAGGCTGCCGACCACTATTCTCCAACCTGCTGCGTTCTCGGCTTCCTTTCCCAATTCTGTCCAATTTGTGTTCATTCTTCTCATGTCTGTATATTTCTCCGCTTAATGTGTTCCTTGGCCTTCGTCTTCCCCTAAGACCTTGGGGATTCCAAGTGAGGACTTGTCTTGTGATACAGTTAGATGTTTTCCTCAATGTGTGTTCTTCCAAAAATAAATCTCATTCTTAACTCTCAACACTAATTCATAAGCGTAAAACAGGTATTTGATATCCACTCGTTTGGTATGCCTTACGGTTCTCAAGTGTAAATGAAATATTTACTTGACTTACACTGTAGTGAAGGAGAATACATGTGGGGCAACCGAATTGTATTTAACGATAATTACAGTTACTCAGTAAAATTGGAAAACTATATCGTAAATCGTTAATTTGCAAAATATCAGTTCATCATATCGAACTGGACTGTTCCTGTTGCAAAACATCAATCCATTGTCATTATTCATGCGTTTCATACAAATTCCATTGTTTTCTAACTCTTCCCTTCTTGATCTTCCCCCATCTTCTGCTGCCAGACATTACGTTGACACTCACGTCATATACTACTTATAAGTAGCTCGCACCACAATACTAGTTCAAGATTTCTCAAAAGGTTTTATGTTAGATTATCTTAGATACTTGACAGAAAAGCCATACCCTAGATTTCATACTATTTGAAACTGTCCATCATCATAGTTTGACAAATTACCTATCAAGATAAAATGGGCATCGATTGATTTTCTGAGATATTTTTATCTAATTCATCAGTAAGTAGCACCAAATATCACGTTTGTTTGATTGAATTCACTGAGATCACTTAGACTAGTGACCACATTGCAACTTAATCTATAGAATTATTTTAACACTAAAGGATTTGACATTATGGGGTTGTAGAGATTGTTGAGTTAATTTTTGAAATCATGAATCGATGATCAATGTCAGACCACCATTAGAAACCCACAAGCACTGGATGTCTGTTTCGTCCTGGTATAGGACTCATCAACAGTTTGCGTATATGATTCTTGCACATAGCAGGATTAAAATTCAGTGTTTGGGACGTTAGATCGCCAGAACTCGCTTGATAATGTCTTAATTTTGGATTTCCACATTGCGAGCATGAGATGATCAGTTGACCTTGAGATTACGTTTCCTCACCAGGAAAATCCTTCGCTGTGATTGGTTTACTGTGTTATTTTAGTGTGTCTATTTTTGTGACTTTCCCAAGGACGTTTCTATGATGTATAAATGAACTCCATCGGTCACTACTTCTCACTAGAGCTTGGAGAAACCTCCTCATAGAGCTAATAAGTCTTTCCGTGATTCTACTGACAGCATCGGTGGCACGGATAATCTCTCATAAGGAGCCAATCGGACAGCTCAGTACTACGTCAAGACGTGTACTATGATTTAGGAACAAGGAGAGAGGGTTCAGCGTGCTGGTACTGTGGTCACGGTTCACTAAAGAGCTAGGCTCGTATGAGGAGGGATTCTCCAAGCTCTGTGGAAAAGTAGTGACGATTGGAGTTCTTTATACATCATAGAAACGTTCCTTGGGAAAGTCCACAAAAATAGGCACACTAAAATAATAGAACAGTAATCCCAATCACAGTGCGAAGGATTTTCCTGGTGTGTAAATCTATAATCTCATACTGCACTTGATCATTCTCATGCTCGCAATGTGGAAATCCAAAATTAAGACATTATCAAGCGAGTTCTGGCGATCTAACGTCCCAAACACTGAATTTTTAATCCTGCTATGTGCAAGAATCATATACGCAAACTGTTGATGAGTCCTATACCAGGACGAACAGACATCCAGTGCTTGTGGGTTTTCTAATGGTGGTCTGACATTGATCACGATTCATGATTTCAAAATTAACTCAACAATCTCTACAACCCCATAATGTCAAATCCTTTAGTGTTTAAAATAATTCTATAGATTAAGTTGCAATGTGGGTCACTAGTCTAAGTGATCTCAGTGAATTCAATCAAACAACACGTGATATTTGGTGGCTACTTACTGATGAATTAGATAAAAATATCTCAGAAAATCAATCGATGCCCATTTTATCTTGATAGGTAATTTGTCAAACTATGATGGATGGACAGTTTCAAATAGTATGAAATCTAGGGGTATGGCTTTTCTGTCAAGTATCTAAGATAATCTACATAAATCAAACCTTTGAGAAATCTTGAACTATATTGTGGTGCGAGCTACTCATAAGTAGTATATGACATGAGCATCAACGTAATGTCTGGCAGCAGAAGATTGGGGAAGATCAAGAAAGGAAGAGTTAGAACACAATGGAATTTGTATGAAACTCATGAATAGTGACAATGGATTGATGTTTTGCAACAGGAACGGTCCAGTTCCATATGATGGACTGATATTTTGCAAATTAACGATTTACGATATAGTTTTCCAATTTTACTGAGTAACTGTAATTATCGTTAAATACAATTCGGTTGCCCCACATGTATTCTCCTTCACTACAGTGTAAGTCAAGTAAATATTTCATTTACACTTGAGAACCGTAAGGCATACCAAACGAGTGGATATCAAATACCTGTTTTACGCTTATGAATTAGTGTTGAGAGTTAAGAATGAGATTTATTTTTGGAAGAACACACATTGAGGAAAACATCTAACTGTATCACAAGACAAGTCCTCACTTGGAATCCCCAAGGTCTTAGGGGAAGACGAAGGCCAAGGAACACATTAAGCGGAGAAATATAAACAGACATGAGAAGAATGAACAAAAATTGGACAGAATTGGGAAAGGAAGCCGAGAACGCAGCAGGTTGGAGAATAGTGGTCGGCAGCCTATGCTTCATAGGGTGTAACAGGTGAAAGTAAGTAAGTACGTTATGATTCAGAGTTACAGATGATGTTTTTAATGTAGAACTGATAATAGTTACAATGTAAGAATCTGTTATGCTCATCAATTGATATGGTTGAAACTAATACGAGTTCACCTCAGTAAATGAGAGCGAAGACAATGATGATCCAGTGACATGATAGGCTACTACTTTAAATCCGAGCATCCCAATGCCCCACACTAATTAGAGGAGGAAGTCTTGACAAGACGTAGAAAGTGTATTCTACAAGCACTCAGAAAATATGAGGTCCACAAGCACACAAATCGAGTTTATTTATACATGATGGAATCGTCCTTGTGAAAGCCACAAAAATAACGTACTAAAATAATACACCAAATTATAACAGTCGAGGATTTTCCGAGTTGGAAATGTATTCTCAAAGTCAAGCGATCAACCCATGCGCTAAAACATAAAATCCAAAATGAGGACCTTTATCAAGTGATTTCTGAGGAACTAACGTCTCTAACAGAATCTTAAACTAAGTACTTTAGTCCTAGTTCCAGGGTATCAAATTAATTCATCAGTCTTTACTGTCTGCCAATCAGCCTTATGGTTTAAGATCTCAAGGTCATTTGACAGTTCTTTATGTGAAGAAACAAATCCAAAAAGTCTGATCAGTCTGATCTCTAAAACCCTAGTTTTCTGATTTTTCCTTCAAAAGTTATTCTCTAACTGAATGAATAATACATGTTTATTCATGTATTATTATGATTTTTACGTCAATCTAAATAAATCAAGCAATCAATCAATCTGACAGTGTTTCAGACAATTCATCTCTTCTCTCTCAATTTTCTTCCCTCTCTACCTTAAGGCTTTTTTAAAATCTCAATCAAACTCATTCATCCCTTACTTCAAGGTTGAATCAAAAAATATTACCTATCACACACACCAACGTCTTCTCTTCTGAATATACATCAATAGGCAGCAGACGGATACAGTTTAGGGGCAGAGTTTTGGAGGTTTGTGTTTTTACACATTGTTAGACCACTATTAGAAACCTGGAAGCACTGGAAGGCCGTTTCGTCCTGGTATGGGACTTACCAGTGGCAGTGTACATCCACGACTCCTGCAACTCACAGGATTCGAACCCAGGACCTTCAGTATTGTGCGCGAACGCCTAACCATCGGACCACTGAACCGGCCGGCATCCAACGGTGTTAATGTCTAACTCTGATTGATCTAGGGATTTTGCGCGACCTCACCCGTTAGTTGTCTTTGGTAGTTACTGCCTACACCCATAACAGGGTTGAACTCCTGCACTGGTCACACGTCTTCTCAACTAGAACTCCGTGGAATTTCCTCACGAAGAAGCTAGTCACCACTAGTGAGCACTGGTACGACATTTTAGGGCAAAGGTTTGGAAATCATCAATCAATCAATCATTGTTAGATACAGTTAAAACAACTTGACAAACCGATTCTTTGAAAAGAAAAAAAAACAGTGAAACATTATCAAGTCTCGTTTGATCTGGTATGAGGGCGGTTGACACTTCCCAGCTGCCCACACAGTGGAAGGTTGTTTCTTGAGGAACCTGAAAAGGAAGATATATTAGTTTTGGTCTTGGAGACCTGGGTGCGTGACTGCATAGCCCAAGAGACAACTGATTGAGGCCGGTCACGCACGAACTTTTTACGAAGGGTTTTTTGAGTATTAGCTCCGCTCTTAAAGGCCCTTAGTGGGCACCCTTACGCAAGGAGACGGAAATCCATGAGGTAGGGTGAGGTGTGACATTTTTAGCGCCGACCCTTCCTTCCTTGTGAGAAGGCAGTATCGCCGCAGATGCTGGTTATCCGAGGGAAACACCTTACTGTTGTCACACTCCTCCACAGTCAGTCAGCAGTACGACTTCGCCCTCAGACCTTGAGTAGCTGCTTTTAGTCTCATCGTTCTCCAATCGACCAGCCTGGTATGGTAGAACCTTCAGGAACATATGTTCCAGCCAATATAGTTCGGTTGGGTCATCACGATAGGCAAGCCCGAACACCACTTCAAGGTAGCAGCTACGGTCGGGGTCTCTAATTGTCATTGTTTTTCCAGATTGCATATAAAAAATATCGATCTAATACAATCTACAATCTATATAGTCTATAGTCTACTTTAAAGTTTTCATATAACATATAACCTAGACACCATATCATCATACACTGTTTGTTAGATAAAATAAAGTGAATTGTATAAATATGACATTAGAATAATTATTATTCAATGTCTAAATGAAATATTATTATTATTATTATTATGTAATTATTGCTAAAAACAAACGGAACAAATGTGAATGAATGAATGAATGAATGAATATTAGTTATTGCTTGAAAACAAACAGGAAGTAGAATATTATGTATGAAATGATGGAATAATTTATAAAAGAGAGATGAGATATTATTATTATTAGGGAATATGGATTTGTTTTGTGCTAAGTTTTCTGTTTTTTATCTAGGTACGACATTATTTTGTGTACATTTGAACATATTAGAAGCAGTGGACAGATGTTTCGTCCTAGTATGGGACTTGCCAGAAGTGAGCATGGAAAACGCTACATAGGACAAAGTGGACGGTCTCTTCAGCTTCGTTTATGTGAATATCAATTAGCAGTCAAACGACACGACATTTGTTCGCTTATATCAATATATTCGGACAATTATGAACATATTACATTCGTGGCGGTGGCGTTTGGTTCTCTGAGCTGGATATTTTGGTTGTGGAGCTTTCATTGTTATTCTTCTGAACAACATCATCAGCACAAACTACAGATAGAAGTGAAGCATTCGAATTTCTCCTCCACGTTTGACCTGTAGCTTGTTCTGCTAACCTCGATCGAGAACCAAACACCACCACCACCACAATCATTTACC
>OX103971.1:78767247-78783659 GCA_944470395.2 Schistosoma turkestanicum | reverse complement strand
AGTCATATTCATCTAACAACCATCTGAAAATAAGAGGAAACGTATGTCCTAAATTTAGGCAGAACTTAGATTCAAATTAAATAGTAGTAGAGGTAGTAGAAGTATTAGTGGTAATTGATAAGATTAGGGATTGCAGATATTATTCAAGAAGAATAATTCAGTGAGGTAACGTTAGAAAAAGAAAGATAGAGATGATGAGGAATTCTAAAGGTTAGAATTTGAGAGAACACAATGAATGGATGCACCTGCGCCATTGTAAACGATTTTGAGCCATATCATTCAAAGTCTTTAACCATCGATTACCATCATCTCGCGGACACCAACCAGGTACTCTACATCTACCAACATGATTCCATGCGCATGTTACTGACTTCGTGGATTTGTGCCATTTCTGGTCTGGCTGCCCCTAACTTTCTTCCAACCTACCCCTACACTACAGAACATTGCTCAACGAGGCAGTTGGTGGTTGGACACATATCCCGACCACCTCAACTGATGAAGTTTCAATACTTCATCAATCGATTTTCCATTCTTACCTAGTACCCTTTTTTTCAAAATCAGTATTTATTACTTGGTAGTCCCAGGATAAACGGACAATGCTTTGAAGACACCATAGATTGAATACAAGTAGTCAACGAATATCCTCTACTCTTGGTGACCACGTTTCACATCAGTGAAGTAGGACGGAGCAAACTGCTGTGCAAGAGACTCGACTTTTGGTTAGCAGACGGATATTTCGTCTATGCCATAAGTGACGCAGTTTGGCGAAAGCCGATTGAGCCTTCTGTATCGGAGCTGAGATTTCATCACACACCAGACTATCAGCACTGATGAAACTTCCAAGATAAGTGAAGCGGTCAACACGCTTAACTACTTCACTCCCTATCATTAGTTCAGGTGCCAATGCAACCCAATTCTGTAGCACTATTTAGCATTTTGAGGAGGAGAATCTCATCCCGAATATGCTTGCATTGTTGCTTAAAGTGGTCACAAGATCCTGCATTTTTTCAGCGTCTTTACCAAATAGAACTATGTCATCGGCATATTCTAAGTCAACAACCGAATCTCCTGGTAGTAGGTCCACTCCTGAAAAGTAAGACCAAGATAGTGTTATCTCTAAAAACACGTCAATGACAAAGTTCAACAAAAATAGGGAGAGTGGACAGTTCCTATATTTCAGTAATTATCCTGTTTATTCTACCAGGAATAAGAAGTAAACATCAAAAAGGAATGAATAACATCAGGGAACAACTGGAAATGAGAGTCCTAGAACAGAGTTACAGATCTCTAATCGAAAACCTAAGCCTCATCAGCAGTGACATTTGTAAACAACTTTCAACTTTTAATTCTGTTCAATATACTTTTTGGTTAGGCATTCGCGCACAATACCGAAGGTCCTGGGTTCGAATCCTGTGAGGTGCAGGAGTCGTGGATGCGCACTGTCACTGATGAGTCCCATACCAGGACGAAACGGCCATCCAGTGCTTCCAGATTTCTAATGGTGGTGGTCTAACATTGATCGATTCATAGTTCCAAAAAAAATGTGTAACTTATCAATCTTCACAACCCCGTAATGCGATATACTTTTTGTACAAAACAAATGAAGTTTTAGTGCACTGCTTGTGTGGCTCGGTAACCTGATACGGGGTGCCTTGTCCGGAAGGATAAGCACGCCTTGCCACCCTCGCCGATTGGGGATTGTGGGCTGTGGTTTGGTTGGAGGGATCTTGTTGATTTACAAGTGCCCGTGCAGGGGCCACTGCTCGTGTGCGTGCTTTTTGTATGTCCAACTTGTCTGCAGACCAAACCGGACAACATGTATGTACCCGCAAGGGGCAGTACTGTCGGCAACAGTGAAATCCTTGCGCTGCATATCAACGCAGTGATGTGCATGTGCAGCAGGCCTGTTGGCTGACCATGAATAGCCAAATGCCTTGTCATCTAATTGAGTGGCTATATTATGTGACGTGCATAAATGGAGCCTTTCGGGGGTAGTGGTGGCGGCTACCTCTTCGTTGTCCCGTCAGGCAACGTGGCATTGTTTACCTCATTGCGGCTAAAAGCCATTCCGAATGCTTAGGATACCGTGCCTAGAATGGTCCAAAATAATGGTACGTGTTCATGGTCGCAAGGCTGTGGATGAGGTTTTGCCACACTGGGGAATTAGGACCAAACGCCTCTAAGCCCGAATCCCGTCCACTGAGAGTAGATAAATTTGAAATAATGGGATATAGCTTTCTAGGATACCTGACGGAGGCTCTAGACTTCTTGTTTGGGAAGCAGCCCGAAAGATCCTGGACTATTGACGCCGACCCTATGTGGTTGTCCCAAACACTCTGCATCTCGGTGTATTGTGTAAACTGGCGTCGAGGCCCCTTAAACAAGGGTCTCCAGTTGGGTTATGTGATCCGGTGCTAAAGGGTACTGGATGCCAATGATGTCTTCCCACTTATGTGGGATTAACCCTGCTTGGCCTAGTACTTGCGCTTGGTTGAGTCCATGACATCTTCCCCATGGGGGTGTACGTTCCGGTTGACCTTGTGGGACAAACTCGATCTTTAGCTTCATGTGTGGTCTGAGAGCTCCGATCGATTGCATCAGCGCAAGGCAGTTGGAGGCCAGACGGTTGGAATGGCTGCTGGTTAGCGCACTGCTAGGTGGCTCGGTAATCCGTTCAGGGTGCCAGGTATAGCTGGGTAAGCACGCCTTGCCGCCCATGATGATTTGGGATCTCAGGTAGTGGATTGGTGGAGGGATCTTGTTGATTCATAAGTGCCCAAACGGGGGCCACTGCTCGTGTGCGTGCTTTTTGGACGTCCACTTGTCTGCAGACCAATCTAGACAACATGTGCATTCCCGTATGGGGCAGGGGTGATCTCAATATTGGTTCTTGTGAGAATCCTTGTGTTGCTCAAAATGTAGCGGCGTGCATGTGCAGCAGACACGCTGGTTAACCAAGAATATTAAAACTCCAAATTATTTTAACTTACTTACGTGTTACCCCTAACAGAGCGTGGGCCACCGACCAGAATTCTAGTTCCATCCAATTGCTCTTCAGTCGTTTCATGTCTGACTTCAATTCTCGGAGTAATGTTTGCCTAGGCCTTCATCTTCTTTTTTGGCCTTAAGGATTCCAAGTGAGGACTTGTCTTGTGACGCAGTTGAGTGCTTTCATTAAGTTGTGTCCTATCCACCTCCAGCGCTTCTCCCTGATTTCTACCTCTACTAGTATCTGTTTTGTTCTCTCCCAGAGTAAGTTGTTGCTGATAGTGTGTTAGGATATTCATCAAATATCCGAAGAGAATTATTTTCGGAAGTCTAATTCCATTGGTCACTTCCTACTGATCAATATGATGGTTGTCCTAACTGTCAATGTCACAGACTTCAATGTTGAATCCCATTGGTCGTCTGTAACATTTTATGACCCGGACCCGGATGCGGATCCTTTGTCCGGGATCCTTGCTTTCTTCTAAACTCGGACCTCATACTTTCTGGATGGTTGTAGAATACATGTTCTACTTCATGTCAAATCTTCTTCTTTTGACTCAATGGGGGTTTGGGACGTTCGGATGAGAGTAGCGTATCATGTCGCCGGATCACTGATCCTGGCTCTCGTTTATTGACTAAGGTAAACTCACAATAGTTCAAGCCTATCAAAATGATATGTTTACGTACATTCGTAACATGATGTCTGGCCAACGAATCGGGAGTATTTTGCTTAGACAAGTATTAATCAATACATATATCTTCTAGGTGGGTGACTTTGTAGTTCTCCAAGTTTCGGCCGCATAGAATAGAAGTCTTAACATTTGTATTGAAAATTGTGACTTATTATTAAAAAGTTCAAGAGTTAATATTTTTTTTGATTGAGTGCTCAAAATTTGACAGAAAACTTTGTATAGTTTAAATTAACTTGACAGTTTTAAAAAATTGTTTTACAAACACTTGATATAATTAAGCCAGAAAATATAGGTTAAACTTAAGAAATTGTTCTGAAGTGACATCTACGAATGTAAAACCAATCGAAAAAAAGCTAGGTCAATGTGAAGTTTCATTGTGATTTTTTTTTGGTGTGGAAATAATCATAAACACAGGATAGTACCGTTAACTCAGGTCGAAAAAATGAAAAATTTCGCTATTGCGAAAAACTCCATTATCCGACATGAAACAAAAGCTAATATAAGAGTGTTTGAGCTGATTTGCATCAATCTGGCCTGCATCTCTTATTATCCTGGGCGGCCAGATTAAAACATGACAAAAATCCATGAAGTCACTGACAAGTGAACTAAGTCATGTTGGTAGATGTAGGCTACCTTGGTTGGGGGTTCCGTGAGACGATAGTCACCAATAGTTAGAGACCTTGAACGATATGGCTCGGAATCGTTTGCAATGGCGCAAGTGCATCGATTCGTTGTGCTCTCTCTTAAATCCTAATCTTCTGGATTCGTCAACACCTCTACCTTTGTCTTTCTAACCTTATCTCACAAAATTATACTTCGTGAATATAATATCTTCAAACCCTAGTCTTTTACATTACCATTAATACCTCCCTCTACTATGTTTATCACTATGGGATTTGATTTGACATTTGCGTCTCTGTGTGCTAATGTGGTATGGCAACCTGAACTTATGTACATACATACGAAGTTCTACGTTGCGACTGACTGACTGACTCTTACTATCCTATGCCATTAACTTACATACTTACTTACGCCTGTTGCTCCCAATGGAGAAAGGACCAACACGATCAGTGTTCTCCAATCTAATCTATCTTTATGCCATTAGCTATATTGTTATATATATAGAGATGAAAGTTTCCTGTCTATGCGATCAGAGATTAGTTATTTGATGAACATTGTGGTTGGCATCACTTTGGCAAGTTTTGTGAATAGTCCATATACACGTTTAGTCTGCAGGATAACTGAACAACTTCATTGATTATTAGTAACGGTTGTTTCACAATATTCCCGAGGGCTATTATCATTGGGGTGCTGTATTGTGGCATATCACTATTACTAATAATAATAATAATAATGAGTTTGTGACAGTCATGTAAGCAAGATGGATCAAATTGGCCTGTTCATGTTGTGCGTATTGATTGACGTGTTCATGGATCGGAAATAATCACTATATATATGTACTAGTGTATATATGAATGGTGTGTTGTTGTACCACAGTTTCAAGCTTTACTGTTCATGTTGTAGTTTTAACATGTGGGCAGTGTCTGATTTTCCTGAAGTAGACGAAACGGCCATCCAGTGCTTTCAAGTTTCTAATGGGAGTCTAATAATGATTGATTGATTGATGATTCGTTAACCAGACACTATCACCAACAACCTACTATTCTAGGAAAGAATAAACCAGATTACAGTAGAAGAATAAATCACGAAGAAGCGTTGGAAGTGAATATGACACACACAACTTGTGGAAATCACCCAACTGCTTCACAAGACAAGTCCTCACTTAGAATCCTCAAGACCAAAGGAGAAGATAACATGTCTACATTGTTTTCTGAAGTAGTTCGTATAGTTTTACTGTGATTAGCGATGTTATGTTTCTACTACTGCTAATGGCATGCCATGAAGAATGAGTACATAGGTACATACTCTCTCATCAGTCATGTAAGCGTACTTTACACCTTCTGAATGCTAAAACATTTACTAGACTTCTTAGAGTAATGGAGATCAGTGTTTCTACACATTTGAAATCATCAATCAATTATTGTTAAACCACCATTAGAAACACACAAGCACTGGAAGGCCATTTCGTTCGAGTATGTGACTCATCAGCAGTGAGCGTCTACAACTCCTGCACCTCGCAGGATTCGAACCCAGGACCTTCGGTCTTGTGCGCGAACGCCTAACCTCTACTGACGAGTCCCAAACCAGGACGAAACGGCCGTCCAGTGCTTGCAGGTTTCTAATGATAGTCTAAAAATAACTGATTGATGATTTCCACATTTATAAGACTGACAGAATTATGTGCCTACATTCACTCAACTACATTTGATCATCAAAATGTTCGTATACATGTGAATAGTTGCATAAGTGCTACAGGTAATGTCTACAACTCATCGACAAGAGCTGTTCTACTGTATGTTCATGAACTATGCTTCTTTCAAGTTGACGTTTTTTAGCAACTTTTCAAGTTTGATCATCACTGTCGCGAAAAAAATGTTAATATTTACCAGCAATACTAAATCAATAATGTTGAGTTTCGGAAACGCCTTCGGACACAATGATGATTACTGAATTGATGTTGCTAGCCCGGAGCACTAACCTTAATGGCTTAGAATATTGGTCCACGATCGGCATTCCAAAGACTTCATCATCAGGCCACACTTTTTGATACTTCGACTACATGGAAAACAGCGAGATAGGTGCTCAGTTATTCATCTAGTATGAATCCTTTCTGATGGATTATTCTCATTTCTAAACTTGTTACACCCCTTCGATTACCTCCGATTTTTTTTTGATAAATTCCTGTAATATTATTTACGTAAGCATTCAATTATGCACCTTATCTCTGAGGCCACTTCTTTGTAATCTGATTGGCTGACAATCCACATGATATTTTCTTGGTTCCTTGCGTTAAACTGAATTCTTCCAGTTGAATTAATGAACTGTTTAATGTTCGATCACCATTAAAAACCTAGAAACACTGTATGGTCTTTACGTCCTAGTATTAGGTCTTATAAGCAGTGTATGTCCATGACTCCTGTACATGGGATTCAAATCCAAGATATTTGGTCTTGCATGCAAACGCTTAGTCGTTACTGTGAATTGGTTAAAGTGAGACATTAACACTGTTAAATACTGACTGATTCAATCACGATGAGGTTAAGTGTTAGCAACACGATAGACCAAGCTACTGAGATTATGTACGTTCACATCTGTTGTGGTGTTTCGTTCTCTGTGAGCTGGATGTTTTGGTAGTGAAGCTTACATTATTGTTCTTCTGCTGAACAACATCATCATCAGCACAAACTTCAGGTTGACGAAGTGAAGTATCCGAATTTCTCCACCTTTGATTCGTAGCTTGTTCAGTTGACATCGATACCGTTGACCTTACACCTATCGTTGTTTACACCTTTGTTCTGACTGTATCCCCCTTTTGATCTGTTTCTTGATCCTATGCTTGTCTAAGATTTTTTCTGATTGGTTGATAAATTGGGTCAATGTCGATGTGTTTGTGTGATTGCTGATTGACCTGAGTGCCAAGCTACTGAAAATTCGCTAGTGTTCTTTGTCCTCTCACCCTTATCCAGTAGTTCCACATTGTTCCAATCGAATGTAATATGTTGAGATGGTGGAGAAGATTTGTAGCTCAGGTAAATGATTGTGGTGGCGGTGGCGTTTGGTTCTCTGAGCTGGATATTTTGGTTGTGGAGCTTTCATTGTTATTCTTCTGAACAACATCATCAGCACAAACTACAGATTGACGAAGTGAAGTATTCGAATTTCTCCTCCACGTTTCATCCGTAGCTTGTTCTGCTAACCTCAATTGACAACCAAACACCACGACAACGAATGTAATATGTCCATAATTGTCCGAATATATTGATATAAGCGAAGAACTGTCATGGCATTCGACTGCTAATTGATATTTACGTAAACGAAGCTGAAGAGGCTGTCCACGTTGTTCCATATAGTGTTTTTCACGCTCACTTCTGATATGTCCCATACTAGAACGAAACAGCTGTCCACTGTTACGTGTGCTGTTACGGGTATGAGGGCGGTTGTCACTTTCAAGCTGCCCACACCGTGCAAGGTTGTTTCTTGAGGAACCCTATAAAGGAAGATAGATTAGTGTTGGTCTGAACGACCTGGGAGCGTGATTGCACAGCCCAAGAGACTACTGTTTCAGGCCGGTCACGCACAGCCTTTTTATTTGATGGGTTTTTTGAGGATTGGCTCCGCTCTTAAAGGCCCTTAATGGGCACCCGCACCGACGGAGACGTAAATCCGTGAGGTAGGGTGAGGTGTGACAATTTTAGCGCCGACCTTTTTTAACCCTTCCTTCCTTGTGAAAAGGCAGCATCACTGCAGATGGTTGTTGTCCGAGGGAAACACCTTACTGCTGTCACACCTCTCTGCAGTCAGCAGTACGACTTCGCCCTCAGACCTTGAGTAGCTGCATTTAGTCTGATCGTTCTCCAATCGACCTGTCTGGCATGGTAGAACCTTCAGGAACATATGTTCCAGCCAATATAGCTCGGCTGGATCATCACAATAGTCAAGCCCGACAAGCACCACGTCAAGGTAGCAGCTACGGTAGGGAGCTGTCCACTGCTTCTAATATATATTCAAATGTACACAAAATATAATGCCGAATCCAACGCATTCACTGCTTTATTCATACCTAGATAAAAAAAACAGAAAACTTAGCACAAACAAATCCATATTCCCTAATAATAATAATATCTCGTCTCTCTTTTATAAATTATTCCATCATTTCATACATAATATTCTACTTCCTGTTTGTTTTAAGCAATAACTAATATTCATTTATTCATTCATTCATTCACATTTGTTCCGTTTGTTTTAAGCAATAATTACATAATAATAATAATAATAATAATAATAATAATAATAATAATATTTCATTTAGACATTGAATATTAATTATTCTAATGTCATATTTATACAATTCACTTTATTTTATCTAACAAACAGTATATGATGATATGGTGTCTAGGTTATATGTTATATGAAAACTTTACTGGAGACTATAGACTATATAGATTGTAGATTGTATTGGATCGATATTTTTTCACAGGAAAAGAATCTGGAAAAAAATAACAATTAGAGAGTATAAAACGAGACCCCGACCGTAGCTGCTACCTTGACCTGGTGGTGGTCGGGCTTGCCTATCTTGATGACAGAATCGAGTTATACTGGCTGGAACATATGTTCCTGCAGGTCCTACCATGCCACGCAGGTCGATTGGAGAACGATCAGACTAAAAGCACCTACCCAAGCTCTGAGGGCGAAGTCGTACTACTGACTGCAGAGGGGTGTGACAGCAGTAAGGTGTTTCCCTCGGACAACCAGCATCTGCAGCGATGCTGCCTTCTCACAAGGAAGGAAGGGTTAGAAAATGTCGACCCTAAAAATGTCACACCTCACCCTACCTCACGGATTTTCGTCTCCTTGGGTAAGGGTGCCCACTGAGGGCTTTTAAGAGCGGAGCTAATACTCAAAAAACCCTTCATAAAAAGGCCGTGCGTGACCAGCCTCAAGCAGTTGTCCCTTGGGCTATGCGGTCACGCACCCAGGTCGTTCAGACCAACTCTAATATATCTTCCTTTTCAGGCTCCTCAAGAAACAACCTTCCACGGTGAGGGCAGCTGGGAAATGTCAACCGCCCTCATACCAGATCAAACGAGACTTGATTATGTTTCACTGTTTTGTTTTCTTTTCAAAGAATCGGTTTGTCAAGTTGTTAAACTGTATCTAACAATAATTGATTGATTGATTGATGATTTCAAATGGGTAAGAACACAAACCTCAGTCGGTGGTTAGCCATACGTAACACATGTCCCATCCACCTCATTTGATGAAGTTTCACCACTTCATCTATTGATCTGCCATCCTTACCTAGTACTCGTTTTGATAACGACAGCATTGCTTAATCGGTTGTCCCACGATATACGAGCAATGCTTCTTAGACATCTATGATCGAATACTAGTAACCTACGAACATCTACTCTTAACGGCCATGTTTCACAGCCATACAGGTGCACCCGTCCTTTGGTTAGCGAACAGATATCACGCCTGCGCCATAAATGACGCAGGTTGGCGAAAGCAAATCGAGACTTCTGTATCCGTGCAGTGATTTCGTCAGTCACCAGGCCATCGGCACTGATGAGACTACCAAAATAAGTCAAGCGATCAACACGCTCGACTACTTCACTCCCTATCACTAGTTCAGGTCCCGATGCAACCCAGTCTTGAAGCAACATTTTGCATTTCGAGGGGAAAAACGCATCCCAAACATGCTCGCATTGTTGCTTAAAGTGGTCAGAACACTCTGCATTTTGTCTTCTACAAGTAGGACTATGTCATCGGCACATTCTAGGTCAATAAGCGAGCCACCCGGTAAAAGGTCTACTCCTGAAAATTCGGACGAGGATAAGGTTAATTCTAGGAGCATGTCTACGACAAAGTTGAACAAGAATGGAGAGAGTGGACATCCCTGACAGACACCACTTGATGCACAGAATTCAGATGACAGTTCGCCATAGGTTCTCACTCGACCAGTGGTGTTCGAGTAGAGAGCTTGTATAAGGTTAATGTACTTCTTTGGTACACCTCTTAATTACAGACACTGCCACAGATCCTTACGTTCCACTGAGTCGAATACCGCTTTAGCTCCTGGAACACGACTATTGTCGGACGTGTAAATGTGTGTCTGTGTTTCCAGGATCTGTAGTGGTGTGAAGATGTGGTCTATACAACCACGTTCAGGTCGAAAACCAGACTGGTTTTCTCGAGTCTGCCCTTCACGAGCTCTAGTTAGCGGTCTAAGTATAATCGAGGTGCTGGCTTCGAATCCTGTGAGTTGCAGGAGTCGTGGATGCGCACTGCCACTGATGAGTAGTCTCATACCAGGACGAAACGGCCGTCTTTCAGTGCTTCCAGGTTTCGAATGGTGGTCTAACAATGATTGATTGATGATTTCAAATGTGTAAAAACACAAACCTCCAAAACTCTACCCCTAAAATGTATCCGTCTGCTGCCTATTGATATATATATATATATATATATATATATATATATATATATGCAGAAGAGGAATTTATCTCGGTCTAGTTAAAAATGATCATGATGTATACGATAGGTATGTGTATTTTTGATTCAACCATTGAAGTAAGGGATGAATGAGTTCGATTGAGATTTTCCAAGTACTTTAAGGTAGAGAGGGAAGAAAATTGTGAGAGAAGAGATGAATTGTCTGAAACACTGTCAGATTGATTGATCGCTTGATTTATTTAGATTGACATAAAAATCATAATAATACATGAATAAACATGTATTATTCATTCAGTTAGAGAATAACTTATGAAGGAAGAATCAGAAAACTAGGGTTTTAAAGTAAAAAATAAAGTTTAGAATAGGAAAGAGTATGTCAAATGAAAGTTAACATGATTTACAAAAGAAAATGGGGATAAATTTAAATGTCAATTTTTTACAGATTGACTTATCAGACTTTTTGGATTTGTCTCTTCACATAAGGAAACTGTCAAATGACCTTGAGATCTTAAACCATAAGGCTGATTGGCAGACAGTAAAGATTGATGGATTAATTTGATACCCTGGAACTAGGACTGGAGTATCATCTAGTTTAAGATTCTGTTGGAGACGTTAGATCCCAAGAACTCACTTGATAAAAGTCCTAATTTTGGATTTTATGTTTTAGCGCATGGTCTGATCGCTTGACCTTGAGAATACATTTCCCACTCGGAAAATCCTCGACTGTTATAGTTTAGTACGCTATTTTTGTGGTTCTCCCGAAGACGTTTCTATCATGTTGTTTAAATAAACTCGATTTCTGTGCTCGTCAACCTCATATTTTCTGAGTGCTTGTAGAATACACATTCTACGTCTTGTCAAAACTTCTTCCTCTACTTAATGGAGCCTTGGGACTCACAGATTAGAGTAGCCTATCATGTCAGTGGATCCTTTGTCTTCACACTAATTTACCGAGTAACGTGAACTCGTAATAGTTTCACGAATATCAACTGATGAGCATAACAGATTCTTACACTGTAACTATTATCAGTTTCACATGAAAAACATCATCTGTAACTCTGAATCATAATATACTTACTTACTTTCGCCTGTTACCCCCAATGGAGCATAGGCTGTCGACCAGTGTTCTCCAACCTTTTGCGTTCTGAGCTTCCAATGCATAACACCTGATTTCACTTAGACTAGTGATCACTGTGCAAATTAACGCATAGAATCCTTTTAGCACTAAAGGATTACATCGTTGGATTGCGGAGATTGTTGAGTAAATTTTTGAAATCATGAATCGATGATCAATGTTAGACCACCATTAGAAACCCACAACTACTGGACGTTTGTTTCATCCTGGTATAGCACTCATCAGCAGTTCGCGTATATTATTCATGCACCTAATAGGATTCAAACCCAGTGTTGGGGACGTTAGATCGCCAGAATTCGCTTGGTAAGTGGCTTAATTTTGGATTTTTTGTATTTTCTCGCATAAGCTGCTCAGTTAACCTTGAAATCATATTTCCCACTCGGAAAATCTTTGACTGTCATTGGCTGCTGTGTATTTTAGTGTGCTATTCTTATGACTGTCTCAAGGACGTTTCTATGATGTATATATAAATAAACGAGAGTTGTGTGCTTGATTGTGTTGTGTGATTGCTGGGTGTTTGTAGAATCTACTTTTTATGCTATATCAAGACTTTTTAGTTAGTCATCGGATCAGGGTATCATATCTGGACGCTGGTTCATTGTCTTGTTCTTATTTATCGGCTAAGGTGAACCCGTAATAGTTTGAGGCATACCTAGTGACAAACCTAACACCCAGGACCTTCAGTGTTGTGCGCGAACGCCTAACTTCTGAGCCACTGAGCCGGTATCAAGCGGCTGTCCAGTGCTTCCAGGTTACTACTAAAGGATAAAACAAACTTGACAATATGATTACTACTCAATTATTTTTATTTAATATTTTACATCTCAGTTCACGATTTTGGATCAATATTTACATCTGTAATTTTTTACTTTCAATTGATATTAATTCCATGTTAAATTAGGTTGTTCAATGTAATTAAAACAACGTCTATTACAAAACCACTTGATAGTTAACAGTTAATTTGTTGATAATGATATATATTTTGATAAGTAATCTTCTAACCCCACTGACAAGCATTCTCCAACCTACTCTGTTCTGAACCTTCCTTTCTGTCTACACTTATCGGGGTAATGTGTTCTTTGGTTTTCCTCTCTCTCGTTGACCTTAGGGATTCCAAGTGAGGGACTTGTTTTGTAATGCAGTTGGATGCTTTCCTCAATGTGTTTCCTATCCACCTCCTGTGCTTCTTCATGATTTCTTCCTCAGTTGGTATGTTGCTTGTTCTCTCTCATAATGGGAGGTTGTGGACTGATAGTATCCGGCCAGTGTATCAGAAGTATTTTGCATAGACAACTGGTTATAAACACTTATATCTTTGTAACTCTCCAAGCTTCCGCTGCATACTAGTAGAACTGTGTTAGGTTTATCACTAGGTACGCTTGAAACTATTACGGGTTCACCTTAGTCGATAAAACGCGAACGAGACAATGAACCAGCGTACAAGTAAGCTACTCCGATCCGAAAACGACAAAAGAGATGTCTTGATATAGCATAGGAAGTAAATTCTACAAACACCCAGCAAGCACAATACAATCATGCACACACGATTGACCAACTGGTTTGTCTTAATATGAGACTCTTTATCAGTATGCATAGGATCGAACCTTCAGTTTTTAGAATTTATAAACAGAACACTATCTGATGGCAGTTATGCTGGGACGCTTTATAGTTAGTGGAGTTCCACTCTCTGAGCTGAATGTTTTGGTTAAAGGAGCATGCATCATTATTCTTCTTCTGAACAACATCATCATCATCAGCACAAACTTCAGGTAGACAAAGTGAAGTATCCGAATTTCTCCTCCACGTTTCACCTGCAGCTTGGCCTGTTAACCTCGATCTTGATTGGTTGCTGCTAAACCTTACACCTGTCATTGTGTCTGCACATTTATTTTGATTGTATCTCCCTTTCGATTTGTCTCATGATCCAATGTATGTCACACATTGAGCACGTAGAATCCTCCTTTTTCCATCACGGCCTCAGTTCGGCTGGGGGTACCATTCTGGAGGGGGGGAGGTGGGGGGTGGTTGGCGGGGACGGAAACTCAGTATGGGTTAAACAAGGGAAGATAACGAAAAGTAACTTAAATATGGGTGGGGGGAGACTCTAGTCAAAGAAATGAACTAAACGTAACAGAAGAACAAAGGTGTGGAGGGCCATAGGGTCCCCCTAACTGATGGAAAAGGACAGAAAACTCAATCATAAAAATGGGGGGGAAAGGGGGCCGGCGCCGCGGGGATGCAAAGGTCGTGCGTGTTGTCTACACCGGCCCTGGGGGACTGGGTTCTGGTAGGCCAGGGCATGTGTTGAGAGAGATCAAGGATCACTGTGTGACATACATTGGATCATGAGACAATCGAAAGGGAGATACAATCAAAATAAATGTGCAGACAATGACAGGTGTAAGGTTTAGCAGCAAACCAATCAAGATCGAGGTTAACAGGCCAAGCTGCAGGTGAAACGTGGAGGAGAAATTCGGATACTTCACTTTGTCTACCTGAAGTTTGTGCTGATGATGATGATGTTGTTCAGAAGAAGAATAATGATGCATGCTCCTTTAACCAAAACATTCAGCTCAGAGAGTGGAACTCCACTAACTATAAAGCGTCCCAGCATAACTGCCATCAGATAGTGTTCTGTTTATAAATTCTAAAAACTGAAGGTTCGATCCTATGCATACTGATAAAGAGTCTCATATTAAGACAAACCAGTTGGTCAATCGTGTGTGCATGATTGTATTGTGCTTGCTGGGTGTTTGTAGAATTTACTTCCTATGCTATATCAAGACATCTCTTTTGTCGTTTTCGGATCGGAGTAGCTTACTTGTACGCTGGTTCATTGTCTCGTTCGCGTTTTATCGACTAAGGTGAACCCGTAATAGTTTCAAGCGTACCTAGTGATAAACCTAACACAGTTCTACTAGTATGCAGCGGAAGCTTGGAGAGTTACAAAGATATAAGTGTTTATAACCAGTTGTCTATGCAAAATACTTCTGATACACTGGCCGGATACTATCAGTCACAACCTCCCATTATGAGAGAGAACAAGCAACATACCAACTGAGGAAGAAATCATGAAGAAGCACAGGAGGTGGATAGGAAACACATTGAGGAAAGCATCCAACTGCATTACAAAACAAGTCCTCACTTGGAATCCCTAAGGTCAACGAGAGAGAGGAAAACCAAAGAACACATTACCCCGATAAGTGTAGACAGAAAGGAAGGTTCAGAACAGAGTAGGTTGGAGAATGCTTGTCAGTGGGGTTAGAAGATTACTTATCAAAATATATATCATTATCAACAAATTAACTGTTAACTATCAAGTGGTTTTGTAATAGACGTTGTTTTAATTACATTGAACAACCTAATTTAACATGGAATTAATATCAATTGAAAGTAAAAAATTACAGATGTAAATATTGATCCAAAATCGTGAACTGAGATGTAAAATATTAAATAAAAAATAATTGAGTAGTAATCATATTGTCAAGTTTGTTTTATCCTTTAGTAGTAACCTGGAAGCACTGGACAGCCGCTTGATACCGGCTCAGTGGCTCAGAAGTTAGGCGTTCGCGCACAACACTGAAGGTCCTGGGTGATAGGTTCGTCACTAGGTATGCTTGAAACTATTACGGGTTCACTTTAGTCGATAAATAAGAACAAGACAATGAACCAACGTCCAGTTAGGCTACCCTCATCCGATAACTAACCAAAAAGTTTTGATATAGCGTAAAAAGTATAGTCTACAAACACCCAGCAAGCACAATACAATCAAGCACACAAATCGCGTTTATTTATACATCATAGAAACGTCCTTGGGACAGCCAAAAAATAGCACACTAAAATACATAGCAACCAATCATAGCCAAGGATTTCCTGGGAGGAAATGCGATTTCAAGGTTAAATGATCAGCCCGCGCTCGCAAACGTTAAATCCAAGATAAGGCATTTATCAAGCGAGTTCTGGCGATCTAACGTCCCCAACACTGGGTTTGAATCCTATTAGGTGCATGAATAATATACGCGAACTGCTGATGAGTGCTATACCAGGATGAAACAAACGTCCAGTAGTTGTGGGTTTCTAATGGTGGTCTAACATTGATCATCGATTCATGATTTCAAAAATTTACTCAACAATCTCCGCAATCCAACGATGTAATCCTTTAGTGCTAAAAGGATTCTATGCGTTAATTTGCACAGTGATCACTAGTCTAAGTGAAATCAGGTGTTATGCATTGGAAGCTCAGAACGCAAAAGGTTGGAGAACACTGGTCGACAGCCTATGCTCCATTGGGGGTAACAGGCGAAAGTAAGTAAGTATATTATGATTCAGAGTTACAGATGATGTTTTTCATGTGAAACTGATAATAGTTACAGTGTAAGAATCTGTTATGCTCATCAATTGATATGGTTGAAACTATTACGAGTTTACCTTACTCAGTAAATGACAGTGAAGACAAATGATGCGGTGACAAGATAGGCTACTCTAATCCGAGAGTCCTAATGACCCATTAAGTAGAGGAAGAA
>OX103971.1:78712483-78766761 GCA_944470395.2 Schistosoma turkestanicum | reverse complement strand
TGTTAGTGTCTCTCTTTATACATCATACAGACGTCCTTGGGAGAGTCATAAAAATAGCACACTAAAATAACACAGTAGCCAATCACAACGAAGGATTTTCCGTGGTGGAAAACGCGATCTCAAGGTCAACTGATCAGCCCATGAATAAAATCCAAGATAAAGATATTATTTATCAAGCGAGTTTTGGAGATCTAACGTCGTTTAACAAAAAAAATTATGATCAATTGTGTTTAACCATATTGGAAAGTGTTTCGGGTTTCGAAAAACAAACCTAGCTACAATCTAATAAACATTTGATCAATTGAGAAAAGCTCATCGTAATTTCAATCATGTCATCTCATGTTTTATACTACTATCTTAGCCGGATAAATCTCTCATTAATTAACTGCTACTACTACTAGTAGTAGTACTATTATGATTGTGATCATCATCATTACTTTTCTGTTTGCTTTTACAGTGTTCACATTGAAATTTTATGGTATAGTACAATTCATGTTAGTTTGTTTTGTAGAACCAACCCCACCGGCACCACCACATAAACTAAGGTCATGGTGTGTATTCACTACAGACCAACTCATTATGTATTAGTTTTTGTAAGTGTTCTCTTTAAATCACCAATTGATATTGTATTTTCGAAATCATCAGTAAATCATTGTTAGATCACCATTAGAAACATGGAAGCAGTGAAACACGGCCGTTTCGTCATGGTATGGGACTACTCATCAGTGGCAGTGCGCATCCACGACTCTTGAACTCCGCAGGATTCGAACCCAGGACCTTCGGTATTGTGCGCGAACGCCTAACCATTGGACCACTGAGCCGGCATCCAATGGTGTTATAATGTGTAACTCTCATTGATCTAGTGATTTTGCGCGGCCTCACCCATATGTGTAAAAACACAAATCTCCAAAACTCTAACTGAAAATATCGTAACATGTACTTACTAGTGACTAGCTTCGTGAGGAAATTCTCGGAGTTCTAGTGAGAAGATGTGACCACGTGACCTGTGGAGTTCAACGCTGTCGGGTGTAGGCAGTAATTGTTATTGTGTTTTTTTCCTTGTATTAAATTATGTAGTAAAATAAATGTAGTATATTGGTTTCGTTTTTCTTATCCAATTCACTTTCATAATACTTGCTGATTATTGAATGACAATAAACACTATTTAGTTGGTATTTCTTATTGTCATAAAATGTAATCTTGTCTATAAATTATTTTTAAAAAAAATCCTATTTGATCAAAAAAGGAAAAAACAGAAGACTTCGTATCTTGTGGAATGCAAATTGAATGAGTCGAGTTATAAGCAAAAAGTGGAAACTAGCACATGTGTATATCTGTTGAAATTACCACACACACACACACACGCGCGCAAGGGCACCAACCATACTTGAGCAAAAACGGTTTACCATTACTTCCAGGTTTTCGATGGTGGTCCAAAATTGATTGGTTCATGATTTCAATGAGATAATTAAAACAGTTACTATTGTAAATCACTTTATTGGCTTCTTAATCCATTAATTAGATTTAGGAATGATTCATTAACCAGGGATTGTTGTTATGACAAAGGTTTTTGTTGGGGATGTTAGATCCCCAGAACTCGCTTGATAAATATCTTTATTTTGGATTTATTTCATGGACCGATCAGTTGACCTTGAGATCACATTTCCCACCAGGAAAATCCTTGGCTGTGATTGATTGATGTGTTATTTTAATGTGCTATTTTTGTGACTCTCCCAAGGACGTCTCTATGGTGTATAAATAAATGCAATTTGAGTGCTTGGATTGATTGTGTGCTTGCTGGGTGTTTGTAGAATACACTTTCTATGGTATATCAAGACTTCTTGCTGATACGTTTTGGTCATGGGATCACAGTAGCCTACCTGGACGCTTGTTCATTGTTTTGTTCGCGTTATTCGTCTAAGGTGAACTCGTAATATTGTAAGCATACCGAGAGACGAGCATAACAGTTTTCACTGGGGCTGCAAAGATCATCACCCTGACATTAAGTCGATTGTCTTAAAACCAGTTTTCATAGTTGGTCGTCCGAAATCACTATTATAAAACGTATGAATTTGCACTATTAAGTAGTTGGTTAGTATAAATTACAGGCTGTTTAACATTTCTTGTTCGATTAACATTAATGTTTAATTATAAAATACTAATTTCCACTCCATAGAAAATGAATAAAAGTATTGTATGTTTCTGTATGCACATTACTTTCTAATCGGTTAGAATAATTCAAAGTTTATTAAAATATATATATGGAATCAATTAATTCTTGGTTAGAATCATGAACCGATCATTGTTAGATCATCGTTAGAAAACTGGAACCATTGAACGGCTGTTTTGTTCTATTATGGGACTACTCTTCAACAGTGCGCATCCACGAAACTCACTGGTGAAATCGAACTCAGGACCTTCGGTCCCGCGCTTAACCTGCAGACCACTAAGCCGGTGTCCAACAATATTAATGTCTATCTTTGATTACCCTAAGATTTCTCGCGAACTCACCAATTATCTTCGGTAGGTAACACTACCTACATCCGACGGGGTTGAACTTCACTGGTCACGTCTTCTCACTAAAACTCTCAAGATTTCCTCACGAAGTTAGTCATTGGTGAGCACATTTTTCTGATATTCAACATACAGCTATGGAGATTTTAGTTTTTGATTGACATCATGAATCACTATCTGTTAGATCGGAAGTTCGGGGTTCGATTCTCGCCAGCGGGGTTCATGGATACGCACTGCTAAAGAGTCCCATAATAGAACGAAACGGTCGTCTAATTTACTTGTAATAAATACATGATTAAGTTGATTGTACAGCTCCACAATCACGATCCATACTTATTCACTCTGTTGTATATGGTTTAGGCATGTTACTGTGTTGAAGATTTAAATATGAGTGAATCATGAGTTTAATGGTAGAGAATTAGTTTATTCCGTATTAGGATTAAAATGAAATTCAAGTGTGATTTGGTCTATTTCATTCACTTGAATTGATTAGATATTTTGAGTTTTGTTTCTTGAATATTAATTTCCCTATGGATTGTTGATATCAAACAGAAACTTATTCAAAACCAAAGTGTACACTATTAGAGCACAATATCCTCTGGATTTCAGATTTTGTAGTGCTTTCTATGCCCAAAACTCTATACAGTAATCTAGCCTAAAACTATTTGGAATACATGTATGTAGTCAGCTGATTAATTAAACTTCTTTTTAAAACAGTTTCTTTCACAAAGACAAATCAATTTACCCTTATTTATTTATTGTGAATACTAAAACAATATGAATTTAACTTGGTTGTTGTATACTAATTGTAAAAGGTCAAAGTGAGGTCAAAATGGAATGAGTCATATTCGTTAAAGATTGTATGGTTTAAAACATTTTTTAAAAAAAACAAGAAAATCCAGTCAGAATAGTAATTAGTTAAAGCTTATTTTTGAGTCAACAATAAAATGAAGTTAATTTGTTTCTTTTGAGAAACAGATGTAACTGAACTATTATTATTATTATTATTATTATTATTATTATTATTATTGTTATTATTATTCAGTGTTAGTGTAGGTATTGGTTTAAGGAAAACTGGAGCATTGTCAAACTAAGGCATGAAGTATTTGCCTATTTGATCTGAACCTCATGTAGTAATAAAGTTCAGACTATTTTTTTCAAATTCTGCACGATAATTGTAACTAATGCTAGGTGGGGGGGGTGTTGTTGGTGGTTGAAGCTAATCAGCAAGAAACGAAAACCTTAGATTTCATGAAATTTAGCAGAAGGAATATCTATAATATTTGAACCTATCTGTTTTTAATCGTAGAGGTGTATTTACTTTTTTTTTAAAATTATCTTATCCAGTTTTATTTTCCATACTTTACTGGACACAATCTCATGTATTGGATTCTGTGTATGATTTAGAAAAATAAAAGAAATCCCCATTGTGCTGATGTTTCATTCTCTCTGAGCTCTGGATGTTTTGGTTGTGAAGCTTTCATTGTTCTTTGTTCTTCGGCTGAACAATAACATCATCATTAGCACAAGCTTCCATCTGACATTTGTGCTAATGACGTTGTTGTTTTTCAGCAGAACAAAGAACAATGAAAGTTTCACAACCAAAACATTCAGAGCTCAGAGAGAATGAAACACTGCAACAATCATCCATCCACCTGAGCTACAAATTTTCTCCATCATCTTAGAAATGTACATTATCAAAGTTCATGTGTTTGATTTATTGTGAAATGTTTCAAATATATATATATTTATATATAAATATATATATTTGAAACTATGAATCGATCAACAATGTGTAACTTAACAATCTTTAAAACTCCGTAATGCTAATTACCTGTGCTCACTAGTGACTAGCTTCGTGAGGAATCTTCTCCGAGTTCTAGTGGGAAGACGTGACCAGTGAAGTTCAACCTGTTCGGGTGTAGACAGTAACTACCGAAGACTGTGTATGAGTTTGCGCAACTCCGTGAATTTGATCAAGTTAGACATTAACACCGTTAGATACCGGCTCAGTGGTCCGATGGTTAGGCGTTCGCCTACAATACCGAAGGTCCTTGGTCCGTATCCTGCTAGGTGCTGGAGTCGTGGATGAGCACTGCTGATGAGTCCCATACCAGGACGAAACGGCCGTCCAGTGCTTCCATGTTTCTAATGGAGGTCTAATATTGATCGATTTATGGTTTCAAGTATATATATATATATATATATATATATATATATATATATATATATATATATATATATATATATATATATATATATATATATATATATAAATTTATTTTCAAATAGTTCATTCAATATTTTACAAAATTATTCTACATTTTTCTAATTTCATCGCTAGTTTTATTATTAACTTTTATTAGGCAAAAAATTTCTTTAACTTAACTTTTACTCTTTTTTTTTGATCAAAGATTTTGTGTCATCTTTAAGTAGAGTTCATTGAGATTGTAAATAACCTAATAATAATAATAATAATAATAATAATAATAATAATAATAATAATAATAATAATAATAGTATAGTTTCATTGTATGCTTTTTTCGTTACTTCAATATTTTGTATTAAATCACTTTCTCCCTTATGGGATTCATTTATTTTTTTTCTATCACATCTTCCTCTACAAACAAACAAACAAAAAAGTATGCAATTACCTACCCTTGTTTGTAATTAACCTTAACAGATCCAATTATTATATTTAATGCATTCTATAGTTTCTTCTATATATTTTTTCCTTTTATTCTATTGTTTATCATTCTGATCATTTCATATTACAAAATCAATATTAGTCATCAAAATCAGACCAATGCATCACTTATTTGAATGATGAATCAAATCCACCGAACAATGCCAATTTCCTTCCACATTGTAGTCAATCCTCCTCCTCCTCATCCTCATCATCGATTACAGGAATTCTTAAATTTCATCTTTCTCCTAATCAAACTATTGAATTGTTAATTTGTGCAAATAAATCCGCTGTGAAACAATGTATTTCAGCATCATTGGTGGATCCTACTCATACACTGATTGATAATAATGATCATCATCATAACACCAACACCACCACAGTATTATTTAATCGAATGAATAATGGTCATGTAAAAGAATATTTGACCGAATTGAATACTATGCCTTCATCATTACCGGTCAATTGTTCGTCTTTATCCTCGTCATCCTCGTCATCAGCATCCTCATCCTCATCATCATCATCAGCGTTGTCTTATCGATCTACAAATTCCATGTTAAGTAAGTACATATATATATATTTGTGTAGATGTGTGTTATCTTATTTTTTTTCAAATAATGTCAGTCAGTCAGTCAGTCAGATGCAACGTAGAACTTCGTACGTAAGTACATCAGTTCATGTTGCCATACCACATCAGCACAGAGATATAATTGTCAATTCAAATCCAATAGTAGTAGAGGTAGTAAGGGAATTAGAAGTAATCGGAGAGGTTAGGATTAGAAGATACTATTCAAGAAGTATGATTCAGTGAGATAAGTTTACAAAGGCAAAACTAAAGGTGTTGAAGAATCCAGAAGATTAGGATTTGAGAGAACACAAAGAATAAATGCACCGGCGCCATTGCGAACGATTTTGAGGCATGTCATTCAAGGTCTCTAACCATCGATTATTATCATCTCGCGGACCCCAACCAGGTAGTCGACAATAACCGACATGGCTCAGTCCACTAGTCAGTTTTTTTCATGGATTTCTGCCAAGTTTTGGTCTCGCCGCCCCTAACTTTCTTCCAACCTATTCCTACACTACAAAACAAGGCTCGTCGAGGCAGTCGGTGGTTGGGCATACGCAATACATGTCCCAACCACCTCAACTGATGAATTTTCACCACTTCATCGATTGATCTTCCATCCTTGCCTAGTACTCGTTTCCTAACGACAGCATTGCTTTTTCAAATAATGTCAATCAAATCATTTTAATCCAAGTAATGTTGATAAGAAGTGTTTAAATTTTTTTCAGTTTCATTATTGTTCTGTTTTGTTCTGATTTATATTTGCCATGTGAAAATGTTATCTTTGTTGCAAAGTAAAAAAGCATAAACTATTGATGCATGATAATGTGTCGTTTTTGATTCATTATTTTATTTTAAATTAAAGGACAAAAAAAAATGATTTTTGTTGATTAGATTTGATTTATTATTAATTTGAATGTACACATTACAATGCTAGGTGTGTTAACCAATCAATTTTTTAAATAGGTTATAGCGTCGTTAATATATATCATTAAGTGGATTGATTAATCGAGTAGTTTTAGAATAGGGACAAGCACATTTGTTTACTATTTGATATTTTGGAGCACTGTTAGGCAGAGTCTTCTGACTATCATAAGCAACAATGCAAGCATGTTCGGGATGCGGTTTTACCTCCTCCCTCCCCCGAAATGTAAAATGTTGCTTCAAGATTGGGTTGCATCGTCAACTGAACTAGTGATAGGGAGTGAAGTAGTCGAATGTGTTGACCGCTTCACTTATCTGGGAAGTCTCATCAGTGCTGATGGCCTGATGACTGACGAAATCTCAACGTGGATACAGAAGGCTCGATTTACTTTTGCCAATTTACGCCGTTTATGGAGTAGGTGAGATATCCGTTCACTAACCAAAGTACGAGTGTACTGCGCGGCGGTTCGCTCCGTTCTCCTATATGGATGCGAAACATGACCGTTAAGAGTAGAAGATGTTCGTAGGTTACTTACTAGTATTCGATCATAGATGTTTAAGAAGCATTGCTCGTATATCGTGTGACAATCGGGTAAGCAATGCTGTCGTTAGGAAACGAGTACTAGATAACGATGGCAGATCAATAGATGAAGTGGTGAAAATTCATCAGTTGAGGTGGTTGAGACATGTGTTACGTACGTATGCCTAACCACCGACTGCCTCGACGAGCTTTGTTTTGTGGTGTAGGAATAGGTTGGAAGAAAGTTAGGGGCGGCTAAGCGAAAACATGTCACAAATCCATGAAGTCACTGACAAGTGGACTGAGTCATGTTGGTAGATGTAGAACTACCTGGTTGGGGTCCGCGAGACGAAAGTCATCAATAGTTAGAGACCGTGAACGACATAGCTCAAAATCGTTTGCAATGGCATAAGTGCATCCATTCTTTGAGCTTTCTCAAATCCTAATCTTCTGGATTCGTCAGCACCTATACCTTTGTCTTTCTAACCTTATCTCACTGAATTATACTTCTTGAATAATATCTTCGAACCCTATTCTTCTTCATTACCATTAATACCTCTACTATCTTTATCACTATGGGATTTGGTTTGACATTTGCGTCTCTGTGTTAATAATGTGGTATGGCAACATGAACTTATGTACATACGTACGAATTTCTTACGTTACAAATGACTGACTGTTACACAGAATAATTATGTTCAAGTCTACTATGATTATTTTCCCGGTTTACTGTAAACTTTGAATTTGATTATTTATGAGATCGATTTTACAGTCAGACAGTCAGTCAGTTGCAACGTAGAACTTCGTACGTATGTACATAAGTTCATGTTGCCATACCACATTAGCACATGAACTTATGTCCATACGTACGAAGTTCTACGTTGCAACTGACTGACTGTAAAATCGATCTCATAAATACTCAAATTCAAAGTTTAAGATTTATCGGTAATTTATGTGGAATATTGAATGAATATATATATATATATATATTCATCATTTCTTATATTCCGCTACTGAAATGAAATATTCTTCTAATTATGTATTTCAGTGTAAATAACGATATCAAGTGTTTAATTTTCCAAATATTTTTCTTCTTTAAAGATGAATGTAGGCGGTAATCATAAATCATTTTAAAACAGGACTCAACGAAAACAATGAACAAACAAACGATTGTTTGATTATTTAACTTTCATACTACTTAATCTAATTTGAGTGACAAAGTTTTTTTAAAATTCTAATCAAAATGATGAAACTCAATTTTAATAGTTGATTTGATGCTGTATAAATTTCAATGGATCGTTTTGCTAAGTGTATAGATGATTGTTCCGACCGTAGCAGTTACCTTGACGTGGTGTTGAGCTTGCATATCCTGGTGAACTAACCCAGCTATATTGTCTTGAACATATGTTCCTATATGTCCTACCATGCCAAACAAATCGATTGGAGAACGATATTCAAGTTCTGAGGGCGAAATCTAATGCTGACTGACTGCAGAGGGGTGTGACAGCAGTAAGGTGTTTCCCTCGGACAACCAGCATCTGCAGCGATGCTGCCTTCTCACAAGGAAGGAAGGGTTAGAAAAATTCGACCCTAAAAATGTCACACCTCCCCTACCTCACGGATTTCCGTCTCCTTGGGTAAGGGTGCCCACCAAGGGCTTTCAAGAGCGGAGCTAATACTCAAAAAACCTTTCATAGAAAGGCCGTGCGTGACTGGCCCGAAGCAGTTGTCCTTTTGGCTCTGCGATCTCGCACCCTATCTCTAAGACCAACGTTAATCTACCTTCTTTTTCAAGTTGCTCAAGACGCAACCTTCTACGGTGTGTGCAGCCGGGAAGTGACAATCGCTCCTGATATCCGTAACAGTACATGCGACCAAGTTGGTCGAAACCAAATCCTTCCTTCACCTCCTAACATCTCTCTTATCTCCATGACTAACTCTACTCACATCCCTTTATCACCCCGTATCGCTAATGCGAACGATGCGAGTTCACGAAACGTTATTCCTGTTCTCTTGAAACCTTGTTCTAAACTACATGTTGGATCTTTTAATGTAATGATTATAATGAGCTACAAATTCTATACTCCTAACATTAATTTTTGGTTTTTCTATTGTGAACAATAATTTCAAATGGAAGTAAATTATCTGTATTATTTACTATCACTTTTTTCTCATATTCGATGTTTTTATTTTTACTTTTTTGTCATTTTGTTTTATAAGAAGAACAAAATCTACCTGGAGACGGAAATCCGTGAGGTAGGGTGAGGTGTGACATTTTTAGGGTCGACCTTTTCTAACCCTTCGTTCCTTGTGAGAAGGCAGCATCGCTGCAGATGCTGGTTGTCCGAGGGAAACACCTTGCTGTTGTCACACCCGTCTGCAGTAGTCAGCAGTACGACTTCGCCCTCAGACCTTGAATAACTGCTCTTAGTCTCATCGTTCTCCAATCTACTTGTCTGCATGGCATGGTAGAACCTTCAGGAATATATGTTTCAGCTAATATAGCTGGGTTAGGTGATTTCGGAAATTTCACTATGATTATATCATTTAAGACTTTTTCAATTCAAAAATTCAATGTTCACTGGTTCATTCACGTGTTATTCTGTATAAAATAAACTAAGGCGAATAATAAATTGGTGTTAATTTCTATTATGAGAAATGGAATTTTTTTTCTCATATGACTAATAATTGTGTATACTTGGTTGCACACACACACACACATTCATTATTAGTCATTGTAAATGTGTGTGTGTGTGTGTGTGTGCAAGAACGTGACAAATCGGATTAGAGTGACACAATAACTATGCAAATATTGATTCTCCTTGAAAAGAAATGGGGTAATATAGCTAGCTACATTTAAGCTATCAACATAATTCAAAAAAATCTTGTTACAACATGTTAGTTTATCTTCTCAGCTTTAAATCAGATCATTTCATTTGTTTGTGATGACCAGTAGTGAAGTTACATTACCTGGTTGTCTAAACTGAAGTAGATATCGTTGGATTGAAATCTAATTGAAAGTTGTATGCTTCAACCATTAAAACAGCCATCAATCACTACTCATTATGTCTGGATGTTATTCAACCATAACAATTATTTCTATAATTTGGTTAGTAGTAGTATATACATACGTCTCAGTCAAGCAATATTATTCGGTTTGTTTGTAAGTTTTCGAAGTAGGCTGTAAATCATGTGACTTTAGTCCTTAAATACTACACTTAAATAATTATAATGTAATTTTAAGAATACAAGGATTACATTTTATTGTTACTTTACGTCTTCTTAATAATTTTCAGAAGGAATGAAGTTTTTGGTTTTGTGTGTTATGTGCTTTTCTCATATCAATCGAAACAGATTAATTATCATAATATATATAAAATGTACTCAACGTTTCATCAATCTTTTTTTCTTGAAATGAAATAATAGAAACTAGTGATAGGAAGTGAATTAGTCGAGCGTGTTGACCGCTTCACTTATCTCTGGGGAGTCTCATCAGTGCCGATGGCCTGATGACTGACGAAATCTCAGCTCGGATACAGAAAGCTCGATTGGCTTTTGCCAACCTGCGTCACTTTTAGCGTAGGCGAGATATCCGTTTGCTGACTAAAGGACGAGTGTACTGCGCGTTAGTTCGCTCCGTCTTACTTTATGGCTGTGAAACATGGCCAGCGAGAGTAGAAGATGTTCGTAGGTTACTAGTATTCGATCATAGTTGTTTAAGAAGCAATGCTCGTATACCCTGGGTCGACCGAGTAAGCAACGCTGTTATTAGGAATCGGGTGCTAGGTAAGAATGGCAGATCAATAGATGAAGTAATGAAACTTCATCAGTTGAGGTGGTTGGGACATGTGTTACGTATGCCCAACCACCGACTGCCTCGACGAACTATGTTTTGTGGTGTAGGAGTATGTTGAAAGAAAGTTAGGGGTGGCCAAACCAAAACATGACAGAAATCCACGAAGTAATTGACGAGTGGAATTAGCCATGTTGGTAGTTGTCGACTACCTGGTTGGGGTCCGCGAGATGATAATAATCGATGGTTAGAGACCCTGAATACCTTTACTACCTCTTCTACTATTGGATTTGAATTGACAATCATATCTCTGTGCTGATGTGGTATGGTGACATGAACTGATGTACTTACGTACGAAGTTCTACGTTGCATCTGACTGACTGACTGAATAAGTAAATTAACTAGACAACAGAAATTACACGCGAACTTTTCAACCCATGTACTTTATTATAATCAATTGGTTAAATTTCATTAGTGATCACAATACGAAAAGTTCAATGCAAAACTAGTTGATTGAATTGATTAAAAATTGATTAAAAATGGTTCCAATCAAATCAAATGATTACTAATAAAAACAACAATCACAATCACATTTTTTGGATAGTTGGCAGATTTTCACGCATAGAGTCCATTGTGTTTCTTACATATGTAAAAGATTGATTTTTATTTTATTTTTTTTAAAAAAAATAAATGTATAATCGTTAGATCGACATACAATGGACATTTTCAATTAGAGTTACAGAGAGAGATTAGTGTTTTTACACATTTGAAATCATCAATCAATCATTGTTAGACTACAATTAGAAACCTGGAAAAACTGAAAGACGACTGTTTCGTCCTGGTATGAGACTCATCAGTGGCAGTACGCATCCACGACTCCTGCATCCGACAGGATTCGAACTTGGGACCTTCGGTATTGTATGCGAACGCCTAACCAGTGGATCACTTGGTTGGCATCCAACGGTGTTAATGTCTCTAACTCTGATTGATGTAGAGATTGTTGCGCGACCTCATCCAAGCATTAATTTGTATTTTTCTTTTTAATATTTTTCCCTTCTTTCTAGTTTCCACATCCTCTTCTACATTATCTTCAATGAATTCTGGTAAAGAGAATCAAAAAAGCTATACGAATTTAACAACTATTTATCCAAAAGATTATATTTTTCATACACATGATATCAATCTATTGCAATCCAATACAATGGAATATAATGATCGTAGTCAAGATGAATTACAAGCTGCACGAACTATTTTATCATTGGCTCATGGTAGTAATACTGATGATATGGTTTTGAATATGGGACAAATAATGATGGAATTAGATGAGAATACATCAAAAGTGAATAATTTATGTGGAATAAGAAATACACCTTATACTAATACTACTACTACTACTACTACTACTAGTAGTAGTAGTAGTACTCTTACTGATATGAACAACACTATGATGGGATTGAAAAGTCAAAGTTTGTTTAAATTTTTTATTGAGTTTTGTTTTACTATATATATTATATATTGAAATCATGAATCGATCAATGTTAGACCACGATTAGAGACCTGGAAGCACTGGACGGCCGTTTTGTTCTGGTATGGGACTGACTCATCAGTGGCAGTGCGCGCCTCCAGGACTCATGCACCTCACAGGATTCGACCTCATGTGCTTCGGTCCAAGTTGAAGACTCTTCGATAACATGCATAGATTACTTCGGTTGCCATTGCATTTAAGATTTTCAAGTTTCATGAAGAGTATGATATTTGTCAGTAGTAGTGTCTCAAACTATTCATTTCCATTACATGAAATAATAACATAAATAAATCTGGAACAAACAAATTAACAGATTTATATAGAGTTTGATTTTTAAAACTGCATGACTGCTACTATTTATAGTTTGTCAAGTAAATAGATAATTAAAATAACAATGTTTTGATAGACAGTAAGAATTGCAAGAAATAAAATATATATATATTGTTTTCCTGAGATTCGTTGAATTGTAAACAACTTTTATTTCGAGTTCGATCGATTTCCCATACAGATGATATAGTACAAAGATTCGTTAAGCAAATTTTCATTTTGATTTGGCCAATTGAAAGATAGGTAACCCATAACGAATGAAGGAACATTTGGGCGCTACGTAGTAGTAGGATTAGGAATGTTTCATGCCCTACGGTTTTCAGAGGGTCTCCAATGAACGTGTCAGTAGTTCATGATGAAAAGCAATACACAAAATATACAATAATTTTCCCATAACCAACCATATCTCACTCAACAAATCGTATTCTCTATTTCTGTAGAGTCGGTGTATTCTTTGACGTGATTCACAATTTGAACTAAGAGTTATATCACACTCATTCATTGAAGGGATATATTCTTTATTATTTTAGAGTAAAATATTATTGTGTGACGTAATAATTTATTGAAAATATGCTAATATTTTTATGTCAATGTGAATGTTTGTTTACTGAAATTATTATTGTATATTGCGTTGCTCCTATAGAGACATGGAGACTAATTTTTGACAATTAAGACCAATTACAAAAGGCTCGATTATCATTTATTAGCCATAAAAAAAAATCATTTACTGATTTTAAAACATTACTAATCATAATTGACAGTGACTATTCCTGAGGGATTACTCCTTCACTAAAAATTTTATGCATTAACTTGTGATTAGGATAATTCCGTATCTATCATGGATTGATATAACAAAACATTCAATTATACTGTTTTCATTAGCATACTCTAAAAATGTTATATTTTTTTCGCCGAAATCGGACTTGTGACATTGATACTATACAATGAAACACTTGTATTAATGTCATACAACTTGACAGCGCATCTTATTATATATAATGAGAGTATTTTGAAATTGTTATTGACAAATTATTTACAATATATTTAAATTCTATTGGTTGTTTCTATTGAACGTACAACTCAATCGAGTAACAATGTATTTGATTTGATTTTCATGGAACTCTAATTGTAACGGAATAAAAGTTTGATAAATAGATACGTCTCAATTAGTACTCATGGTGTTGTTATATTCTCTTCTCAATAATTGAATAGGAAATTTTCTAATTTTGTGTACTACATTTTATTGTTAGTTAGAATTTTTTTCTCCTCTATTATTCATCATTCATTATCTCTGCCTGAATTCTAGTTTATCAAGGTTTTTAGGCACGATCGATAATGTCTAGCTAATACATGCTTTATTTATGTCAGTCTCCACGCTCTTTTGTTCGTTTATCGACCAATCAGATTCAAGAAAATTAGCTAGATTATTGACCAATCATATATCCCTGTTTTCTGTCATTTAATTTTCATATCAAACTGATTCGATTTGGAAAACTGTATAATTTAAACATCAAACGCATAATAATAATACAACAACAATTCCGGAAACAAATGGCAAAGCGTTATGACATGTTTAATCAAACTTTCTCCTCATGAAATGTAGCAAATTAGAAATTCAAGTAGCAGATTAGAATGGATTAATTTTTTTTTAATTTTTATTGAACTGACAAGAGCTCTTTAGAGGATCGATTCTGACTGCTTTAATTTTCTTGACTGAACCTCAGGGATATATGTTAGTTCATGTTGAAATAGTTACTTGTTAAATAGAACATTTATTTATCATAGTTCAAAATACTCCGTTGTTATTTAGTGAAACACGAAACCCTAACGGGATAATGATATAGTGGAGTGAGTGTAATCTTACCATAATGAAAAAAGATTTGCCATTTTCTTTTCAAAAAAACACATGTTTAGCTTCAAATATGAGATAGCAATAGATTCGGAAAATTCCAGAAGACCTCAGTCCAACTGCATCAATCACCTTGAAAAATTTCGATGTATCAACCTAAGGTTCTATTTCAAGTAGAAATGTTTTGAAATAGCGTTGCTGAAAATTTTTAAACAATTTAATCTAAAACTCTTTAGAATAGGTTTTTTTTTTGAATGGAATGTAGATCCTGTTTTCTGTCCTATCTATATAGCTGCTGTATTAATAGATGTGTGTAAATTTATACACACACAGTCCGGCGGTAACATGAACGAAGAGGTACTTGTTGATTCTCGATTGCATTAAAAAACGTGTTTTTTTTGTATACAAGACAATTAGTTTGGCTGCAGGATATTTCGATTACAACATTTCCAATTCTTTTAAATTTGTCACTATTTGACTGATTTCAACTGAGGTTATTCTATTACCAATAATCTGTGTTTAGTTATCTCATTCTGTAATCCATTACGGGTATGAGGGCGGTTGTCAGCTCCCGAATGCCCACACCGTGGAAGGTTGTTTCTTAAGGGACCTGTAAAGGCAATAGATTAGTGTTGGTCTTAGAGACCTGTTTGCGTGACCGCAGAGCCCAGGGGACAACTGATTGAGGCCGGTCACTCATGGCCTTTTTATAGGAGGTTTTTTGAGTATTAGCATCGCTCTTAAAAGCCCTTAGTGGACACCCTTACCAACGGAGACGGAAATCTGTGAAGTAAGGTGAGATGTGACAGCATTGCAGCAGATGCTGGTTGTCCGAGGGAAACACCTTAATGCTGTCACACCCCTGTGCAGTAGTCAGCAGTACGACTTCTTCCTCAGACCTTGAATAGCTGCTTTTAGTCTGATCGTTCTCCAATCGACCTGCCTTGCATTGTAGAACCTTCAGGAACATATGTTGCAGCCAATATAGCTCGGTTGTCTCATAACGATAGGCAAGCTCGACCACCACGTCAAGGTAGCGTCTACGGTCGGGCTGTAATCCATTAAAATTGTTTAGCTGTATAAGCTTCAGTTAATTAGTTTGATATTTTACAGTTTCTCGTTGATTTCTCTCAATAACCCACATTTATTTCTGATCAACTATGCTTGTATAGGTTTGTTTGTTAGCTTTTATGATAATTTTGATTCTAAAATAGCATAGATTGTAAGCATTGTAAGATTGTAAGAATCTAACAAAACCAAATGAATATGTGTAATTCTGGTCAAAACTATTTATTTCTACTTGTTTGAGTGATGAAAATTGTATGTTTAAGTGATTTGAACTATGTAAGGTTAACTAATGTAATTTTTCTTTAGGATTAGACTTGCTTACTTACGCCTGTTACCCCCAATGGAGCATAGGCCACCCACCAGTTTTCTCCAACCAACTCTGTCCTGGGCTTCCCTCTCCAGTTCTGTCCAATGTGTTTGTTCATTCCTCTCATATCTTTCTCTATTTCTCGGCGTAATGTATTCTTTGGCCTTCCTCTTTTCCTTTTGCCTTGAGGGTTCCATATGAGGGCTTGTCTCGTGACGCAGTTCAGTGCTTTCCGCAATGTCTGTGTCCTATCCACTAACTCCACCACTTCTTCCTGATTTCTTCCTCCACTGGAATCTGGTTTGTTTTCTCCCACAGTAGTACATTGTTGCTGATCATGTCTGGCCATTAAGGATTAGACGTTACGACTGATTTTTAGGAAGAATTCAAATTTGTATGCCTCTTTTTTTTCCTTGATAGTATATATATATTTTTTTCTAAATAAAAAAAAACTTTAGGTTAGCAATTTTTTACAATTTTCCAACCAATCACACATACACAATAGATTTTATTTCATTACTGTTCAGGTGATGAATTGTGTGAAAATTCTCGTTGGTTATCATCTAAACGAGAAGATGAAAACACTATTGAAAAATCATTGCCACCTAGTGTATCATCATCATCCTCCTCATCATCAGCATCCACATCCACATCGATGGAAGGACATTCAGTTGAATCATCAACATCATCATCGTCATCAATCAGTAATGTAAATGCATCATACTCAAATAGTATGATGATTATGCAAGATAAGATTTTGAATGATATGAAAAATAATGTTTCAAGTGATAACAACATAATCACTACTACTACTACTACCACCACTACTACCACAAACACTAGTACAATACCACTCCTTAATCGTCCTACAGACAATTTAGTTGCTATTCAACCTACCAAGTTAACAACAACTCATCATTGTACTACTACTACTGCCACCACAGATATTGTCTGGAATCCAATTTCCAGTTCACAGAATAATAGCATTAATAGTAACAATAATAATAACAATAATAATAATACTAATAATAGTAATAATAATAATAATAATGTACTACAGAGAAAAATTCGTCCACCTCCTAAAAAACGACTTTCAACTAACTACACTCGATCAAATTCATCACGTTCACTTACAGACAATGCAAATTCGACAACAAGTAAGTTGAAATTTAGTCTTCTTCTTCTATTACTCTTTTTTTTGTATTTTCTTATCTTACTAACTTCTTGAATAATATGATATATATATATATATATATATATATATATATATATTCAATTTTAGTTAGAGTATTGTCTGTTCTTGATAATCAGCACTGAAATCGATGGATCTATGTTGATATATATATATATATATATATATCTTGAGTTGATGATTACCTGTTTATAACTTTAAGTCACAAGTTTATAGCCTCTGCTAGGGTTGTACCATCACAAGGAATGAATATCTGTTGATACTCTTGCAAGAATCGAAGAAAGGAGGAACAAGAAGGCAGCAATCAATGTTAGCCGAACTAGAGCAGAGAAAGTTAAGGCAAAAGCTGCATACACAGAAGCAAACAGGGAAGTGAAGAAGAGCATCAGAGCTGACAAACGAAAATATGTGGAAAATCTAGCAATGACGGCGGAAAAGGCTGCAAGAGAAGGAAACTTGAGACAAATGGACGAAACAACAAAGAAGCTGGCTGGGAACTATCGTAAACCAGAACGACCAGTGAAAAGCAAGGAAGGCAAAGTAATCAGCAACACTGAAGAACAGCGAAATAGGTGGGTAGAGCACTTTCAGGAACTCTGGAATCGACCAGCTCCTCTGAAGACACCCAACATCGAAGCAGCATCTACGGACCTCCAAATTAATATTGGCGCACCTACGATTGAGGAGATCAGTATGGCCGTCAGACAAATCAAGAGCGGCAAAGCAGCAGGACCAGACAACATTCCAGCAGAGTCAATGAAAGCAGATGTAAAAGCAACTGCGAAAATATTTCACATCCTCTTCAAGAATAGTATATATATTCAATTTTAGTTAAAGTGTTTGTCGTTTTTGAAAATCAGGTCTGAAATTGATGGGTTATATATATATATATATATATATATATATATATATATATGTCTTGGGTGGATTACCTCTTTATAGCCTCTGCTAGGATTGTTCTATTCATTGCTTTTATTAAGTTAGAGTGTATTTTAGGAAATCGATAGAACGAGAAACGAATATCTGGGACTTAATCCAGGTTAGTGAGTACAAAGTGTCTATCTGATTCCAAATCAATGGTGTAGGTGGGTTGGACGTGTAAATCATCAGGTGTCAGCCAGTTAGTTCAATGGTCTGAGTTCGACCGTGTTGGATGTGAAGTAGTGCCTCATTGAAGATAGTAGATAAGGTTGTATGTACAGTAACATAGATTGACTAAAGTTAGATGTTAACATTATTGGATTTTGTCTCAGTGGTCTAACGGTTAAGCGTTTGCGTGCAAGACCAAAGGGAACGTCTGGGGTTAGATTCTTGCGAGTGGTGGTCGTGGATGAACACGCCTGGTGAGTTGCATCCTAGGAAGAAACGGCCGTCCAGTGGTTCCAGGTTTGTAATCATGGTCTAACATTGATCGATTCATGATTTCCACAAAAATTAAATTATTTAAATTCTTTTTTTGCACTATATTTATGTTCACAACATACACATTAGAGTTTTTTTTTGTTTCCAAAAATCTTATTCACAGAACTGGACAACAATACTAATCAAATGAAGACTTCATCTCCTTCAACATCAATTGGCTGTGAACAATTAACTGTTCCGCAACCTGTCAAACAAATTATCAATAATCTATCATCCAATTGTTCATCCAATTCAACAGAACAAATTGATACATTATTACCTAGTTTCCCTACTACTTCCGGAATTGGATTACTTCCAACTCCTATACAATTTACTAATGTTGTTTATGGTAATCCAAGTTTTATTTCATCACAGCCTACAACACCATTAACTTCGTATCTATCTAACACAGATTCAATTTCACATCAATCGAATCCAATGAATGGATTTACAATGGTTTTTCCTTCACCTAGACCTATTACACCTACACCTACACCTACACCACCTACACTTACACCATCCACATTGCATGGATCACAACCATCGCCTAGTTTTTTCATATTACCTCAATTAATGGTTTTACCGAGATTTATTGGTTCTTATATACCAATGATCACTGCACCAGAACCATATCCATCAATAATAAATCCTATTTCTTCAAGTAGTAATCATTTGTCAGAAACACGTTCATCATCTACTACTACTACTTTTATGACAAGTTCCCTAGTAACACCTATACCTACAATACAACCGGAATACTCGACAAATCATCCATCCTCCTCATCATCCTTATCATCATCAGTTAAAACAATTATTCTGCAACCACCATCATCAATGCCTATATTTAACACGGATATAAACACTACCATTGGTCAATTATCAGATGATCATCAATTGAAGTCAATTAATAGTAGTAATAATAATACTAATACACATGATGATTTGAAAGAGACAAATGGATCTGATTCGAATTCACTGTTAACACATCAATCTGTAAGTTTAGTTTTTTTCTTATTTCTTTCTTATTCAATTTTAATACTGGATATTTTAAGTATTGGAGTGTTGTGGACATTAGATCCATCCACAAAAACTCGTTAGATAAATGCTTTAATTTGGATTTTAATGTTTCCAAGCATATGGGGCTGATCAGTTGACGTTGAGATTTCATTTCTCTCAGTAGGAAAACTGGTGGCTGTGATTGGCTGCTGTGTATTTTGATGTGCTATTTTTATGTAAATAAATGAGGTTTGTGTGCTTGATTGTATTATGATTGCTGAGTGTTTGTAGAATATGTTTTCTACGCTATATCAAGACTTTTGGTTAGTTGTATGGGAAGAGTCATAAAGTCAATCGATTAGCTTGATGAATAAGTTGAATAGTTTTCACAATCTTTTGACATAAATCTATGTTCATAGACTACATCATATTCAGTCAGTCAGTTGCAACGTAGAACTTCGTACGTATGTACATAAGTTCAATGTTGCCATACCACATTAGCACAGAGACGCAAATGTCAAATCAAATCCCATAGTGATAAAGATAGTAGATGTATTAATGGTAATGAAGAAGACTAAGGTTCGAAGATATTATTCAAGAAGTATAATTCAGTGAGATAAGGTTAGAAAGACAAAGGTATAGGTGCTGACGAATCCAGAAGATTAGGATTTGAGAGAGCTCAAAGAATGGATGCACTTGCGCCATTGCAAACGATTTTGAGCCATGTGAGCCATTGATGACTTTCGTCTCGCGGACCCTAACCAGGTAGCCTACATCTATCAATATGACTCAGTCCACTCGTCAATGACTTCATGGATTTGTGCCATGTTTTCGCTTGGCCACCCCTAGCTTTCTTCCAACCTATTCCTACACCACAAAACAAAGCTCGTCGAGGCAGTCGGTGGTTAGGCATACGTACGTAACTCATGTCCCAACCACCTCAACTGATGAATTTTCATCACTTCATCTATTGATCTGCCATCGTTATTTAGTACTCGTTTCCTAACGACAGCATTCCTTACTCAGGTGTCCCACGATGTACAAGCAATGCTTCTTAAACATCTATGATCGAAAACTACATCATATTATTATATATTATATTACATTATTATATATTCATATATTATCTATTTTATTAGGATACAGCATTGAATCCAATCAAAGATAAACTATTACTACCACCAATAGGAATTTCTGCCGCAATTAGTCCAAATTATTCTAAAAAATATGATAATGCTAAATGTGTATGGAGTAATAGTATTGGATTTAATACAACAAAACCAAGTGAGTATTTATTTTTTTTTCTTTTTTTAAATAAACTATAGAATAGATTGATACTTTTTTTTGTGTGTTTTTTATCATTCTATCTTCTTAGAGCCCGTCAGCCAGTTCAGTCAGTCATTAACATACAACTTTGTACAGATATGTATTGGTCTAAGTTGTCATATCATATGAACACGATGAGATGATGAAATCAATAAGAGATATTTTATTATTAGTAAAAGACATCGAAATAGCGTATTCATGACAATGAGAAAGAATAATCACTAAGAGTATGATTTAAAAATACAAAATGAGTAAGCATATTATTAAGGAATTCAAGATTGAAATAGAGAAATATTTGGAGCCATGTCAACTAAGGTCTCCTGCGACTGATCACAGTTATTACGTGGAATCCATCTGCAGTGAAGGAGAACACAGGTGAGGGCAACCGAATTATATTTAGCGAAAATTACAGTAAAATAGGAAAACCATATCGTAACCGTTAATTTGCAAACCTTCAATCCATCATCAATCCATTGTCTGACATTTCACTATTCATGCGTTTCATACAAATTCCATTGTGTTCCCAATCTTCCTTTCTTGATCTTCCCCCATCTTCTGCTGCCAGACATTACGTTTTTATTCGCTTCATATACTACTTATAAGTAGCGCGCACCACACATCTACTAGAATGGTTCAATGACTTGATGTAGATATGATGAGTGGTATTTTCATAGTGTAAACTAAAAAGCCCAAGCTCATGAGATTTTAACGAATCATCATTACGGAGAAAATATTTCATTCAACCTCATTAAAAGTATATTACTCTACTCTTGTCTCTCTCATTGGTGTGTACTTACGTACATACAAACATAAAGGACAAGTTATGTTGACTGATGTAGAAAATATTTTAAATCAACTATACTAATCATATTATTATTGTACTTTTATGATTGGTGTGTACCATTTATTTGATTTCGGTTGACCTTGTGGCAAATACAAGGTTATCTTAACGTTTGGAACTATTTTTTCTTAATTTCATAGCATGTCAACAAACACACACGTGACTTTGAATGAAAAGAATTTTTTAAAAAAACAGGTTAATCATGGCAAAAGTATAAGGAGATTAAGGCACAAATCTTACCAGCAATTTAAAAGCTAGGTTTTATTTCATCGTCACAGATACCTTGCCATGGTGATCGGGCTTGCCTATCGTGATGACCCAACCGAATTGTATTGGCTAGAACACATGTTCCATTAGGTTCTGTCATGTCAGACAGGTCGATTGGAGAACACAGTGAGACTAAAAACAGCAACTTAAGGTCTGAGGCCTATGTCTTACTGCTGAATGTAGAAGGATATGACTGCATAAGGTGTTTCTCTTGGACAACCAGCATCTACAGCTATTCTGCCTTCTCACAAGAAAGGAAGGGTTAGAAAAGGTCGACCCTAAAATTGTCACACCGTCTCTGGCGGTAAGGGCTTTTAAACAAGAGCGGAGCAAACACTTTAAATTTCATAAAAAGGCCGTACTTGACTGGCCTCAAGCAGTTGTCCCTTAAACTCTGCGGTCACGCTCCCAGGTCGTTAAGACCAACGTTAATCTACCTTCCTTTTCAGTTTCTTCAGGAAACACCCTTGCACTATGTGAATATCCGTGCTTGTACCGTTAACAGCGCACAAAACCTAATCAGTCACAATCAAATCCTTTCCTCCCCACCTCTGAATAACTCTCTTGTCTCGACTACTAACTCTTCTCATATGTCTTTATCAACTCGCACCGTTAATCCTATTCATTCGAGCACCTCAAATGTTCTTCCTAGTCTCTTAAAACCATACTCTAAACTAACTGTTGGGTCTTTTTATGTCCGGACCTTGTGCGAAGTAAAAAAACAAGTCTCTTTAGCTAGAAATTTAGAATCTCACGCCATCGATGTATGCTGCATCTCCGACACTTGGTGGATCTTAAGGTGTCGCGGCTAATCGAACACCTTAAGCAACAATGCAAGCATGTTCGGGATGCGGTTCGCCCTTCGAAATGCAAAATATTGCTTCAGGATTGGCTTGCTTCGGCACCTGAACTACTGACGGGATGTGAAGTAGTTGTGCGTGTTGACCGCTTCACTTATCTCGGGAGTTTCATCAGTGCTGATGGCCTGGTGGCTGACGAAATCTCAGCACGGATATAGAAGGATCGATTGACTTTTACCGAGTTGCGTTACTTATGGCGTCGGCGAGATATCCGTCTGCTAACCAAAGGACGAGTCTACTGTACAGCGGTTCTCTCCATCCTACTATGTAGATGCGAAACATGGCCGGTAAGAGTCGAAGATATTCGTAAGTTATTAGTATTCGAACAAAGATTTGGTCAAAGCATTGGTCGTCTATCTTGGGGCAATCGAGTAAGCAATGCTGTCGTTAGGAAACAAGTACTAGGTAGGGATGGCATATCAATAGATGACGTATTGAAACTTCATCAGTTGAGATGGTTAGGATATGTGTTACGTATGTTCAACCACCGACTGCCTCGATGAGCAATATTTTGTGGTGTAGGCTGAAAGAAAGCTAGGGGCGGCCTGATCGAAGCGTGGCACAAATCCATAAAGTCGCTGACAAGTAGACTGAGTCATGTTAGTATATGTAGACTATCAGGTTGGGGTCTGCAAGTCAATAGTAACAGATGGTTGGAAACCATGAATAACATAGCCTGAGTCCATCCATTTTTTGTATTGTCTCAAATTCTAATCTTCTGAATTGCTCATCACCTTTTTTCGCTTTTTAAAATCATTTCACTGGATCATACTTCTTGAATAATATCTTCGAACTTTAATATTTTCATTATCGCTAATACTTCTAATACCTTTACTACTATCGGATTGGAATTGGCCACCCGCAATCTCTGTGCTAATATGGTATGGCAACTTGAACCGATGTACATACATATGTTGGGGCTGTTATATCCCCAATACTCGCTTGATAAATGCCTTATTTTGGATTTCACGTTTGCGAGCATGAGCTGGTCAGTTGACCTTGAGATTTCGTTTCCCACCAGGAAAATCCATGGCCCTGATTGGCTGCTGTGCATTTTAGTGTGCTATTTTCGTAACTGTCCCAAGGACGTTTTTATAATGTATAAATAAACGAGAGTTGTGTGCTTGATTATATTGTATTGTGCTTGCTGGGTGTTGTAGAATATACTTTCTACGCTTACCAAGTCTTCTGTTTTGTAGTTTGGCCATCAAGGTAGCCTACTTGGACGCTAGTTCATTGTCTCGTTCACGTTTATCGACTAAGATGAACTTGTAATAGCTTCAAGCGTACGTAGTGACCAACCCTACAATATACCAAGTTATACATTGTAACTGACTGATTTAAATGATGGTGATTTTCTACAGGATTTCGAGTCAATATTGACATTTATGCATTTAATTAGTTTCTATAGTAGTTCGCTTGTTATTTGGGAGGGAATATTTGAACAATTTTTTATTTATTTAATTGATTAAGGAATTTACTTTTGGTGATCACTTAAATTTGATTTCTGTACACATCCCTGTATAAAATTATCAATGAATCGAAACAAATATATATATATATATATATATATATATATATATATATATATATATATTCCTTGTTGAACTAATCAAATTCATATTTTAGAACTTTTGAAAAATTGTCTTATGAGATTATGGTTATTACGGTCATTAGTGTGAAGGCATTTTGCCTTTTTGTTTACAATGTTGCATGAATTCCATTTGGATGCGTAGATCAAAATTCAAATTATTGTGTTTTAACAAGTATTTTGTTTGTTTGTTTACTGAACAGTTTAAATTTAATTCGAAAAAAAACAAAAACAAAAAATAAACGTAAACTAATTTTATAAGAATATCTGTTTAAAACAAATTACTATTGATTTCATGTAAATAATAATTGAATGAACTTATTTGTTTTTTGGTTGTTATTATATTTAGTAACTTTTAGGGAACATAATTAAATCAGATTTTTTGAATCAGTCAATTCAGTGAGACCAGAAGGAAATTGATTGACAAAGATAATTGATAGTTGAACATTTTCAATGTTCAATTAGCATGGGATTGTCAGTGTGTATGTAACATTGATTTGTGAGTAAATTTAAGTTAACCAGTAGCGAGTCTCAATATTAGTTAGTTAGTTATCAGTTGAAATCATGTTGGAATCTATAAGTGTGTCGTCAATGGGTGTTTTGTTTTTCTAAACACAATGAACATTTATTAGTTAGTTATGGATGATTGAAGTGAAAAAAAACCAAAAATCAGAATTCAGGGTTTCGTTTACTATGACATATATATATATATATATATATATATATATATATATATATATATATATATATATAGTACATTCTTAGTCTTTTTCTAGGCTGACATTCAGAAACTACATACATGTTTATCTGTTGCTGTGTTATTAGTGACACTACTGCTGTAGTGAAGGAGAACACAGGTGAGGGCAACCGAATAGTATTTATCGCAAATTACAGAGTTAATTGGTAAAATAGGAAAACCATATCGTAAATCGTTAATTTGCAAAATATCAATCCATCATATCGAACTGGACTGTTCCTGTTGCAAACATCAATCCATTGTCTGACATTTCACTGTTCATGCGTTTCATACAAATCCCATTGTGTTCCCACTCTTCCTTTCTTGATCTTCTCCCATCTTCTGCTGTCAGACATTATGTTTTCACTCGCGTCATATACTACTTATAAGTAGCGCGCACCTCTACTACTACTACTACTAACACTACTCAGTTTTCCTTGCTTTAATAAACAAAGTAAGATACTAACTACATGATCCAACAGTTGTATAGGTAGGTTTTAAACTACATAACCCTTAAGTTGTATATATTTGCTTCATTGTAGGTAATGTTCATATCATTTAAGTAGTGATTATGTATTACTTGTGTTGGGGATGTTAGATTCCTAGAACTCGCTTGACAAATATCTTTATCTCGGATTTATTTCATGGGACTGATCAGTTGACCTTGAGATTACATTACCCATTTCGGAAAAGGATGGCCTTATTATCCATTCTCGATCCAGGACACTGGACCGATGGGCAGAACACTTCAGGGACCAGTTCAAATGGCCTTCAGCCACATTTCGGTTACCTACGATCTCCAGTCATCCTGAATGGCAAGTCGACGTAAGTCCCTCGACTCTTAATGAAATTGAGACAGTACTAGGAAATTTGAAGCGAGGGCGAGCTGCACGTCCTGATAGACTGACCCCTGAGATATTTAAGGATGGTGGTCCAGTTTTAGCAGCTAGGTTGACTGAGATCTTAGGTAGAATCTGGGAACTGGACGCAATCCCATCTCACTGGTCTCAATCACTGATTGTCCCAATCTATAAGAAAGGACAATAGTCTTCTTGTGACGATCACAGGGGAATAAGTCTAACTAATATAATATCTAAAATTTTGGCCTCAATAATACTTCGACGCTTAACGAAAGCTCGTGAAGAGCAGACTCGAGAAAACCAATCTGGTTTTCGACCTGAACGTGGTTGTATAGACCACATTTTCACACTACGACAGGTCCTGGAACACAGACACACATTTAGGCGTCCTACAATAGTTGTCTTCCTGGACCTAAAAGCGGCATTTGAATCAGTGGATCGTGAGGTTCTGTGGCAGTGTTTGTCATTGAACTGTGTACCAAAGAAGTACATTAACCTTATACGTCTCTATGCTGACGTGGTATGGCAACCTGAACTGATGTACTTATGTACAAAGTTCTGCGTTGTATTTGTCTGTCTGTCTGTCTATCATTACTTTTGATGATTGAAAACTTGAAACTAATCAACCTTATTTATTTATTTATTCCAAACTAATTCATCCACCATGATTTCATCATTTAAGCTTGGATTGAAACCCAACTGGTATGTGTCTTGTTATTTCGGTGTGTTGTTGATTTTTACCGATAGAAAATGTACTTTTGTTTTTATTCAAAATCTGTTGGAATTTTATATTGCCTTAATTTCAAAACACTATTTGTCAGTGTCTATTATTTATCTTATTAGTTATTTTTTAATTATGTTGTTTATAACTTAAATTACCCTGAAAATTCGCTTAGTCCAATCTAATAGGTTCCTTTTATATATGTAAGTGGTTTATGTAAATTGTTAACTTTTCTAGTCTACATTGCGTACTGATGTTGGGCAATTGTTGACTCTTTAATAGTACGTATTGACAACCCTACTAGGGATGAAAGCTAGGGCCTTTAGATCTAGCAACGACCATTGATCATTGGGTCGCCATCTAATAGTCACTCAAACCTAACATCTAACATGATTGCACTAGCACTCCAGGTGTTACCGGTCGACATTAATCATTAATAAACCTATGATTATCACTATGATGACATGGCTCAAAACCGTTTGCAACGGCACCGGTACATTTATTCTCTGTGTTCTCTCAAATCCTAATCTTCTGGATTCTTTCACACCTCTACCTTTGTCTTTCAAACCTTATCCTCTTGGATTTAAAATTGACAATTATATCTCTGTGCGCTGATGTGGTATGGCAACATGAACTGATGTACTTACGTACGAAGTTCTACGTTGCATCTGACTGACTGATCACTATGATGAAGAGATTGTAGAAATCGTTGATTATTTTCATCATTTCCTCACCGGTTTTTACGTTTGGGGTTCCAATAACTTAACACTTGACTTTCAACTAGTCCGTTGCAACTACGAATTCCAGCCCAGCTACTTTGATTAGCAGCAGCAGCAGCAGTAGTAACAACCATAACATTAGATTGTTACAATTAGTCCGTATTTAACTAAGAGATGATATATGATTAAAAAGTTAGTTTATGCATCTCTCTACTTGATTGATTACCTACTTACCCAGTCGTATTACATTTGAACTAATTCTCATTTTCTTAAAATATGGATCATTTTTTCTGCGTTTTTATTTAAAAAAACTACAATTGCATTTCCTTCTTTTGCATTGCATTTTAGCAATGACAATAAAATTATCTTACTGTATGTATGTATGCGCAGTCACATTTTCAAAAAAATATTTATACTTTTCATATATAAATGTCAACATAATTATTATTGCCAATTTATCTTAAAATTATTTAAATATTTTACTAAGAGAGAAAAAAAAAATGCAAAATTGATAATTGAAATGCACTGTTGTTTCAATAAACAAGGTAGACAATATTTTATTTAATTTTTCAAGAAAAGAAAAGAAAAAAAAATAGAATTTTTCACGCGTCAATGACGTAAAAGAAGAAGAAGAAGAAGAGAATTAGACAATCAACAAATTTATTTCAATTAGAGTTATGAAGATGAGTGTTCTTCTACACATTTGAAATCATCAATCAATCATTGTTAGATTAGTATTAAAAACTTGGAAGCACTGAAAGTCGGCCATTTCTTCCTGGTATGAGACTGATCAGCAGTGTGCATCCACGACTTCTGCACCTTGCGGGATTCGAACCCAGTACCTACGGTCTAGCGCGCGAACGTCCAGCCCCTGGATCATTGGGCTGGCATCCAACGGTGTTAATGTCTAACTCTGATTGATCTACGGATTTTGTGCGACCTCACTTGACAGGGTTGAACTTCACTGGTCACGTGTTCTCACTAGAACTCCGAGAATTTCCTCACGAAGCTAGTCACTAATGAGCACATTTTACGATATTTTGAATTAGAGTTATGGAGATTAGTGTTCTTTTACACATTTGAAATCATCAATCAATCATTGTTAGACCATCATTAGAAACTTAGAATCTATGGACGGCCGTTTCGTCCTGGTATGGGACTGACTCATCAGCAGTACGCACCCACGACTGTTGATGGGGTCCCATATCAGGACGAAATGGCCGACTTTCAGTGCTTCCAGGTTTCTAATGGCGGACATCTAACAATGATTGATTGATGATTTTGTTTAAGTCTTTTACTCTTCTTTTTTTTTACTGAAAACTATTTAAATTTACTGATAGAGTGTTTACATTTCTAACCGATTTTGTTCATAAGTTCCTGTTGATAATTTTAAAAATAGATTGTCATCGGTTCGATGATGATGATGATTATTATTATTCCATGGAATAGTTCTATTCATTGTTACTATTATTATATGAATATATATATACACGTCATATATATATATATATATATATATATATATATATATATATATATATATATATATAGCTTATTAGGATTGCACACTCTTTCAACTTTACACTATTTCATACTGTTTCAGATTACCATTTTTAGTATAACTTCTTTGTAAAAAAAAAAAACGATTTCTTTTCTGCCATTACTATATTTAGTGTTTGAATTTTCGAAATTCATTTATAAATTTTATTTAAAATATGGTCATAAATAGAAAAATAATGATTTTATTTGTAACATATATACATATATATTTTTCTCTAATGAGAATAAGAAATTTAAATTTCTAATAATATTTAACAAACTAAGAACATTATTCACTATAAATAAGCAAGGCATATTGTATGTAGTCAATCATTTTCTACTGTTTATTAAAACACCAAAAGAAAACAGTAGGATAAGTTGATTTTTTAAAGGAGAAAAAAGAAGATTCATCTGTCATATAATAATAGCGAGTTGAACAAGTGTCATGCTAATTAAGAATCATTCTCATTGCTATTTTATCTGTGTTGTTTTCTTAATTCTATCGATCTGTCATTGATTTGTCATCAATTCTACAAAGTTGAGATGATTGGGAAAATTCAGTCTAATGAATAGTTCGTCTTTTTAATATATATATATATATATATATATATATATATATATATATATATATAGATAGATAGATAGATAGATAGATAGATAGATACTGGGGCAGAGTTTTGGAGGTTTGTGTTTTCACACGTTTGAAATCATCAATCAGTCATTCTTAGACCACTATTAGAAACCTGGAAGCACTGAAAGACGGCCATTTTGTCCTGGTATGGGACTCATCAGTGGCAGTGCGCATCCACGACTCCTGCTCCTCGCAGGATTCGAACCCGGGACCTTCGGTATTGTGCGCGAATGCCTAACCACATAAAAAAAATCCCGTTTATAAAATGGTTTCTTACTTGATAAGGTCAGCGAGACGGATAAATTATCTTATTTCAATTAAATTCGTAATAAAATCTGCATAACATGTCAATTTAACGTGGTCGATTTCGTCATTAAAACGTACTAGGAGGGAACTTTATTCATTGAGCATTGTCACAGTTAAAATCAGGCCACCGTTAAAAAAACCTGAAAGTACTAGATAGCCAGCCCTTTGTCCCAGGTATGAGACTTCTCGTCAGTGCACATCTTCGACCCAGGCTGTGAGAATGGAACCCAGAACTTTTAGTCTTGTGCATAAACCAAACAATATTGATGTCGAATTTCAATCAATCATCTATGATCTTGTACAACCTTAATCTATTAACTGCTACAGATTACTGTCCTATACTCGGCACCTTATTGGACTGTGTTAGTTATAACTTTTCACTAGAACTCTAGGAATATAACCTATATATAACCTAGTCACAACAATATAAGCACATAATTGTTATCAAAACAAAATGGCTACTCAGTTCTTTCCAGTGCCGATGGCCTGGTGACTGACGAAATCTCAGCTCGGATACAGAAGGCTCGATTGGCTTTTGCCAACCTGCGTCACTTATGGCGTAGGCGAGATATCCGTTCGCTGACTAAAGGACGAGTGTACTGTGCAGTAGTTCGCACCGTCTTACTTTATGGCTGTGAAACATGGCCAGTGAGAGTAGAAGATACTCGTAGGTTATTGGTTTTCGATCATATGTCTTCGAAGCATTGCTCGTGTATCCTACGACACGCGAGTGAGCAACGCTGTTACTAGGAAACGAGTACTAGATGAGAATGGCAGATCAATAGATGAAGTGGTGAAACTTCATCAGTTGAGGTGGTTGGGAAATGTGCTGCGTATGCTTAACCACCGACTGCCTTGACGAGTTGTTTTGCAGTGTAGGAATAGGTTGGAAGAAAGTTAGGGGCGGCCAGACCAAAACATGACAGAAATCCATGAAGTCACTGACAAGTAGACTTAGCCATGTCGGTAATTGTCGACTACCTGGTTGGGGTCCGCGAGATGATAATAATCGATGGCTAGGGACCTTGAATGACATGGCTGAAAATCGTTCGCAATGGCACCAGTGCATTTATTCTTTGTGTTCTCTCAAATCCTAATCTTCTGGATTCTTCAACACCTCTAGCTTTTACTTTCTAAACTTATCTCATTGAATCATACTTCGTGAATAATATCATCTAATTCTAACCTCTCCGATTACTTCTAATACCTTTACTACCTCTTCTACTATTGGATTTGAATTGACAATTATATCTTTGTGCTGATGTGGTATGGCGACATGAACTAATGTACTTACGTACTAAGTTCTACGTTGCATCTGGCTGACTGACCGACTGACTCAGTTCTTTTAGGTTCATGATTGCCACTATGACAATAATGCGATCTCCACATATATAATAGCCTTTACTACTTAATTGACTGGGAATTTTTATATTTCTCCTGCATTGAACATTTTCTTCTTTCAGAAATTTTGTATGTTTTGTCTGACTTTTGTTTTTTTTTTAATATTCAAGTTTCCTGTTGAGAAAATCAATTCAATTCATTTCAATTCATTTTAGTTTGTACGATTTTTGTTTTTAATAATAATAATAATAATAATAATAATAATAATAATTTTCCATTTTAGTTCCAATAAGACCTGTACCTGAAGTTTCTAGAATAAAATCAAACAATTCATTATCAACAACTGTACAAAGCAAATCCATGCAAGATCATCATACTGGTCATACTGGTGTTGGTATAGGAGGAGGACAAATGAATTCCGATCAAAGAATGTTACCAATACTAGTTTCTAGTCATGAGTTAACAACAACAAATAATTTGACAAAATTAACTCCTACTACTACTACTACTGCATGCCTTGTCAGCAGTAGTACTAGTACAATTACCAGCAATAATATCAATTACAGTCATTGTTCTTCGTCTACGCCTACTTCGACTTCCACTTCATCATCATCATCATCACTATCTGGTCATTTTGTTTCACCGAATAAAAATGTCAACAATGAAATAATGCCAATTGATACTAAACAATCTCAACAATCAATTCATCAAAATAAACTTGTCACTATTTTACCAGCCAATACTAATCATCATCATCATCAGCATCCTCATGATCATCAAGATCAAGATCATCCATTAGAAAAGATAAAATGTCAATCTCGATCAATCTCCAATATGCATCATCAGCATAAAAAACGAATCAATTTTATTACCATGCATAATAATCATTATCATCATAAAAAGAAATATTTAACTAATCTGCTGAATTCACAACGATCTACCATTTCAACACGTGGAAAATATCGTTGTCAAGATAATAATAATGTATTGCATACTAGTAAATCTTATCAGCATCAACATCATCAGCATCAGCATCATTTGAAAAAGCATTGGCATACACATTCAACTACTACTAATCGATTGTATATTTGTCAGAATTGTGATGTTTCATTTAAAACACGCGGTAATTTAAACAAACACATGAAATCACGTTGTCATCATGATAGGTAAATGATTGTTTGTTTGTTTGTTAAATGTCTGAAATTTGTTTATTACAATTGAGTTTCATGTTTATTTTTATTTTTGGCTGAGGGGGTCAGTCAGTGTAGGAAGGATTTGATTTCGATTAATTTGGTCGCGTTGTGCTGTTACGGATATAAGGGCAGTTGTCACTTCCGGCTGCTCACACCTTAGAAGGGTGTCCATTGAGGGACCTGAAAAGGAAGGTGGATTAGAGTTGGTCTTACAGACCTGGTTGCGTGACTGCAGAGTCCAAGGGACAACTGCTTGAGGCCGGTCACTCACGGCCTATTTATTAAAGGTTTTTTCAGTATTAGCTCCGTTCTTGAAAGCCCTTAATGAGCATCCTTACCCAAGGAAACGGAAATCCGTGAAGTAAGGTGAGGTGTGACATTTTCGAGGTCGACCTTTTTAACCCTTCGTTCCTTGTGAGAAGGCAGCATCGCTGCAGATGCTGGTTGTCCGAGGGAAACACCTTACTGCTGTCACACCTCTCTGCAGTCAGCAGTACGACTTCGCCCTCAGACCTTGAGTAGCTGCTCTTAGTGTGATCGTTCTCCAATGGACGTACTCGGCATGGTAGAACCTTCAGGAACATAAGTTGCAGCCAGTATAGCTCGGTTGGGTCATCACGATAGGCAAGCCCGACCACCACGTCTAGGTAGCAGCTACGGTCGGGAGGGATTATGAATTAAGAACTTTAAGTTAAGCTAATTATTTAATGAAATTACGATGCAATCTAAATTTTTGTAAAACACATTTAGATTCTCATAGTTTACATTATGAACTAATCTTAGTGAAATATTTATTAAAAATTGGGAAGCAATAGGTAGCTATTTAATCCTAGGATGGGATTCTTCAGCGATGTGCATCGGCTATCCAGTCAGTGATGTCACCCAAGATAGACAGGTTTAATGACGAGCGCTTAACCTATAGTTTAGGTTTTTAACTTAATCCAATTTACTTGATCATCTGTTACCTTCAAATGGTGTCTGCCTCACATTCGACAAAGTCACAATCCATTGGTTACGGTTTATCTTTAGAGCTCCTGGAATTACCTTTCGAATGTAATCACTAGTGAGCATGGGATTTTTATTGCTATGTTCCAACTTGAGTCATTATATGTTTGTCTTTAGACTAAGGTTATACATTTTAACTATATAATATTTTAATTCTGGTGATTGTGCAGTTTATTATTATTATATTTTAATGTTCATAATACGCTTCATGGTAGATCCTTGTATTAAGAAGAATGATTGTTAAATGGTTTTAGATAATATTAGATAGTAGTTTTTAGTTGCCCAGAATTTGACTTCAATTTTGACTGACAATTAGACAGACAGATAGATACAACGCAGAACTTCGTACAATAAGTACATCAGTTCAGGTTGCTATACCACACATCGGCACAGAGACGTAACTGTCAGTTCAAATCCAAGACCCCTCTGCAGTAGTCAGCAGTACGACTTTGCCCTCAGACCTTGAGTAGCTGATTTTAGTCTCATTGTTCTCCAATCGACCTGTCTGTCACAGTAGAACCTTCAGGAACATAAGTTCCAGCCAATATAGTTCGCAGTTGGGTCATGACGATAGGCAAGCCCGACAACCACGTCAAGGTAGCAGCTACGGTCGGGGACTAACAATTAAATATGTTATGAAATAAATCTTCCCTTTGATTTTCTCTCTGTTATATTTCTACTAACTCCGTTTGTGCGATAGCGATAATAAGAAGCCAAATACGGATTCCGTTGGATAAGTTTATTTCAGACGATCATTCACACAGACAGACGAGCAAAACGAAGTATAGTAAAAGCAAAGTAAAATGAAATTCAGCGGAGAAGGCGATTAAACCAACTCAATGTAATGAGACATGATTAAGTATTTTTAGTCAGATAAAAATAAGCTAGACCTGCTAAGCGAACTAAGCGTTGTTACACACTCCTCATTCAGGTAAAAAAAACAACCAAGGTTATGCGTGAACAATGGACAAGTTTGAAGGATGTGTAAGTAGCCCGAGAGGGAATGGATTAATTAATTTGTCCGAAGGCTGGGACAAGCCCTGTTGGTCCTAAATATTAGTACATACTACAAATTATATAATGGTACTTATTAATAAAGTCCAGTACTCAAAGTATGCGACTTATCAAATCGAAGTAGCCAAGTCACTCATAGACAACGTAGGAAACAGAACACACACACACACACTTGTATCACATCATATCAACATACTAGGAGGAATTTAACAGGATCAAATCCAAACACGGTAAAACAATGACTAAAGATATAAAAATATATATATATAGTTCGATTGAAATCAGACAGCAAAAGATTATGATACTACGATGTTGAAAAAGTTTGTAATCTAGTGGAAGTCAACAAGTGAAAGCCTCTGTGCTATTATTACACAACCAATTATTCTGTGGGTTGTCACTCGCAACAGCGGCAATGTTTCCAACCATTTGCCATGACAATCTTGAGGACCTCAATCAAGTAATCGACATTTGTTTAGATTTCCCAGTCTGGTGGTTAGTAGTGGCTTCAGACCCAAATCATGAAGTTTTCATCATGTCATATGACTCGACTGGATATCATGTCTTAGCCTGACTACTCTCTGAATTTAACTAATATTTCTCAGTCAGTCAGTCAGTCAGATGCAACGTAGAACTTCGTACGTAAGTACATCAGTTCATGTTGCCATACCACATCAGCACAGAGATATAATTGTCAATTCAAATCCAATAGTAGTAGAGGTAGTAAGGGAATTAGAAGTAATCGGAGAGGTTAGGGTTAGAAGATACTATTCAAGAAATATGATTCAGTGAGAAAAGTTTAGAGAGTCTAAACTAGAAGTGTTGAAGAATCCAGAAGATTAGGGTTTGAGAGAACACAGAGAATAAATGCACCGGCGCTATTGCGAACGATTTTGAGCCATGTCATTCAAGGTCTCTAACCATCGATTATTATCATCTCGCGGACCTCAACCAGGTAGTCGACAATTACCGACATGGCTCAGTCCACTAGTCAATGACTTCATGGATTTATGCCATGTTTTGGTTTGGCCGCCTCTAACTTTCTTCCAACCTACTCCTACACTACAAAACAAAGTTCGTCGAGGCAGTCGGTGGTTAGGCATACGCAAGACATGTCCCAACCACCTCAACTGATGAAGTTTCATCACTTCATCGATTGATCTGCCATCGTTACCTAGTACCCGATTCCTAACGACAGCATTGCTTACTCGGTTGTCCCACGGTATACGAGCAATATTTCTCAACACTCACCATGTCTCTCTCTCTCTACTTTAAAATTAAAATCCCAGATTTTTTTTTACTAGGTCATAATATGAACACATTATTGATGGTTTATTTTATTTGTCTTTTCTGCCTACAAATTGAAATTCATTCAGCTAACCAATCAATCGATAAATAAATAAATCCTACACTTCTTTATTTATTCTCATCTTATGCCTAAGTTTTTTTTAATTTAATCATGAACAATAGTAGTGTTGATGATGACCTTTTAAGTACAGGTCTGTGTTGTGTGTTTTATATATATATATATATATATATATGCATATTCTTGTTTTCAAATGATCAATGAGTTGTTCTCTTTTTATTTAGTGAATGTGTAGTGAACATTTTTAATTGATTGGTAAATAATCATAATGATCATGATGATGATGATAACCTTAATAGTGATAAACAAGTTAGATAGAAAATAGTCTAGATATTTAGTCTGTTCATGGTGTATGTATATCTCATTGTGTGAATGGAGAATGTTGTTTTGGCTTAATAACATCAAAATTTTCTAAAAAAAATAGAATACTTGACCTTGAATATATGTTAACGAACAAGGAATATAAATGATGAAACATTTAAAATTATATTTTATGTTTGTGATACATACATCTTGTGTCTGAATATACTTCGATACTGACTTTGTTATTCTAGAATTGTTTGATTCTTGAACGTTGAACAGAAAACTAAAAGACCGGGAAGCTTGAAAAAAGTTTTACTTTGAAAGTTAGTTGTCTATAAAATAACTAGGAAGGATATTTATAGGTCTGTGTTGTGACCTTGAGATTCCAGACGCTTCTAGAATTATGCCTATCTTCATTTGTAGCGATGAATCAGTATCAATGAATAGGACATGAGAATAGTTATGTCATATTATTTAATCAGTTAGTGTGTAACACGTTTTGTTGTTGTAACTGATTGATGTTTTGAATTTCAGTCAGTTGCAGTGTTAGAAGTTGGTATGTACTATTCAAGCTGTCATCATAATATACCACACACAGAGAGAGAGAGAGAGAGATGAAATTGCCAGGTCAAATATTTGAGTAGTACAAGTAGTAGCAGTGTTAGTGGTAATCGACAAGATTATATATCGAATATAAGAGTCGAAATAATATAAACCATTGGAAATAAACCACCTGGTTGGGGTCCGCGAGGCGGTAGTAATCTATGGTTAGAGACATTGAACGACATGGCTCAAAATCGTTTGCAATAGTGCAAGTGCATCCACTCTTTGTGTTCTCTGAAATTTCTCATTACCTCTATCTTTCTCTTTGTAAAGTCATCTCACTTAAGTATACTTCTTGAATAGTATCTTCAAGCTTTAATCTTCTTCATTACCAGAAATACTTTTAGTATCTCTACCAGTATGGGATTTGAATTGACAGTTGGGTCTCTGTGCTAAAGCAGTATGGTAGTAACCTGAACTGATGTTACTTTACTTACTTACTTCCGCTTGTTACCCTCAATGGAGCATAGGCCACCCACCAGTTTTCTCCAACCAACTCTGTCCTGGGCTTCCCTTTCCAATTCTGTCCAATTTTTGTTCATTCTTCTCATATCTTTCTCTATTTCTCGGCGTAATGTGTTCCTTGGCCTTCCTCTTTTCCTTTGACCTTCAGGGTTCCATGTGAGGGCTTGTCTTGTGAGACAGTTAGGTGCTTTTCGTAGTGTGTGTCCTATCCACCTCCACCACTTCTTCCTGATTTCCTTGTCCAATGGAATCTGGTTTGTTTTCTCCCACAGTAAGTTGTTGTTGATGGTGTCTGGAAAACGAATCTAAAGTATTTCGCGTAGACAACTGTTCATCAATACTTGTATCTTCTGGATGATGCATTTCGTAGTTCTCCAAGTTTCCGCTCCATACATTAGAACTGTCTTAACATTTGTATTGAACATCCTGATTTTGGTGTTGCTTGATATTTGTTTGAAGTTGCAGATATTTTTCAATTGTAGGAGTGCAGCCCTTGCTTTGCCAATCCGTGCGCTCACATCTGCATCGGATCCACCTTTCTCGTCGATGATGCTACCAAGATTGAACTGATGTTCTTACGTACACAGTTCTACGTTGTAACTGGATGACTGACTGACTGATTGGAAATAAATTAAAAAAATAACAAATAAAAAAAAGATCATAAAGAATTTTGAAGTTCAGAATTTGGCAGAAGAGATATACTATACATAAAATAACTTTTCATCATTGACTTTTGAAAATTGTACATTATACATTAAGTAGTAATCATGTAATTTAGCAATCTATATTATACTGACAAAATTTAACTCTATTTGATTTTTCTTTTTTAATTGTTTAAAGATTGATTGATTGGTGAGAATAAAACAATTTGACTAAATTATGGCTGCTGGGATTTATTTTTTTTATAAGTATTTGGCAAAAACTATTCTGTATTACGGGGTTGTGAAGATTGTTAAGTTTTATTGAAACCATGAATCGACTATCAATGTTAGACCACCATTAGAAACCTGGAAGCACTGGACGGCCGTTTTATCCTGGTATGAGGTTGTGCAACTCCGTGAATTGATCAAGTTAGACACTAACACTGTTAAACGCCGGCTCAGTGGTCCGATAGTTAGGCGTTCGCCTACAATACCGAAGGTCCTGGGTTCGAGTCCTGCGGGGTGCGGGAGTTGTGGATGCGCACTGCTGATGAGTCCCATACCAGGACGAAACGGCCGTATTTCAGTGCTTCCAGGTTCCTCCTAATGGTGGTCTAACATTGATCGATTCATGGTTTCAATAAAACTATTCTCATATCGCTAATATTATGAAAAGTGTGAAAGAATGAAACTGTGTCTAGTGTATGCCTCTCTCTATATATATAATCGATCAGTAACCGGTTACATAAGTCATTCATCAATATGCACAAGTCATTTTTTTTAATCGGAAATTTATTTATTTCTTTTAGTTCATTTCAGGTTCGAACTTCGTAACAGTGATTATTTAGCTTAGAAACAATAAAGTTTTCCGATTAAGTCATAATTACCATTATTATTATCATTATTACATGAAGTCACTGACAAGTGGACTGAGTCATGTTGATAGATGTAGGCTACCTGGTTGGGGTCCGTGAGACGTAAGTCACCAATGGTTAGAGACCTTGAACGACATGGCTCAAAATCGTTTGCAATGGCGCAGGTGCATCCATTCGTTGTGCTCTCTCTAATTCTAACCTTCTGAATTCCTCATAATCTCTATCTCCTTCTAAATTTATCTCACTGAATTATACTTTTCGAATCATATCTTCGCTCCCTAATCTTCTCCATTACTGCTAATATTTCTATTATTGCTATCATTGTTGGATTTGAACTGACAGTTACCTCTCTGTGTGCTTATGTGGTATGGCAACCTGAACTGATGTAGTTATGTTACGAAGTTCTGCGTTGTATCTGTCTGTCTGTCTGTCTATTATTATTATTATTAATACTATTATATTACTATTATTACTATTGTCTCAATATGATTCATGATTTTTGGTACAATATACCAGTCAATTTGTGCAATAACGAATTCACTCAATGTTCATGCACATGCACATTTTAATGTTTTTATTTTTCAACTGTTTCTCCTTAGATTTTTACAAGATTCAGGAGTTAATCAAGTTTCTCTATCAAGTGATAATAGTTCTTTTAATCCTGTAATTAATCAAGAATTTGAGCATCAATCTAATGATGTAGTAGTACCCCATAATTTAACGATCGATAATAATAATAACAGTAATAATAATAATAAAAGTACATTTAAAGACCGTCAACCTTATTCTAAATCATCGACTATTTCATCAACATCATCTTTATCATGTAAAACTAGAAAATCTACCGGCGCAATCAACAATCGTACCATTTCTTCTGGTGGTGGTGGTGGTGGTAATAAACGAAATCAAGTCAAATCTTCAATGTGTACTAATTTGCCTGGAATCATTCCTCGATCAACATCAACATCATCAATATCAACATCGTCATCATCTTCAGTAGCAGCAGCAGCAACAACAACAACATCACCATCTTCATCATCATCATCATTATCCGGGACTATGTCATTAAAATTTTGCACTACGCAGTCGAATAACACATGCACACATACAATGGATTCATGCAGTCGTATTCCAGCTCCTAATGTGAATGCAGTTAATTTATCACAGGTAATTTTAATATGATTAGTATTGTTTTTCGCTTACACTTTTTATTTTAAAACAATATATATATATATAAAGTTTTTAATGTCAAACTCACTAGTATTACATAGTTGAGATGAAAGAAAATGTTAGTCAAGAAATGTGATTTCACTTGTTAAAGAATATGATCAGTCGAATGAATGTTAGTGTATATCCTGAAACTTACATTATATATTGTTTATTTCTTGAAATTCAGCGAAGTATTTGTATATACGATGTACAAGTATGAATTCTGAATTCAACAATAAGTTGTTCAAGTGACAGTTTTATTAATCTAGACTATTACGTTAACAATAATATTATTTTTACTAGTAGGCTTTGTTCATCCTTTTTTTGTTTTGTTTTGTGACTGTACTAAATTTCAGTATGTGGCCAGTCAGAGTAGAAGATATTTGTAGGTTACTGGTTTTCAATCATAGGTGTGTCTTCGAAGCCATTGGTGGTCGTATATCCTGGGACAACTAAGTGAGCAATGCTGTTGTTAGGAAACGGGTGCTAGGTAAGGATGGCAAATCAATAGATGAAGTAATGAAACTTCATCAGTTGAGGTGGTTGGGACATGTGTTACGTATGCCTAACCACTGAGTGCCTCGTCTAGCTATGTTTTGCGTTGTAGGAATAGTTCGGACGGAAGCTAGGGGCAGCCATGAATTCACTTACAAGTGGACTGAGTCATGTTGGTAGATGTAGGCTATCTGGTTGTGGTCCGCCAGACGATAATAATCGATGGTTAGAGACCTTGAATGACATGGCTCAAAACCGTTTTCAATGGCGCCGGTGCATTTATTCTTTGTGTTCTCTCAAATCCTAATCTTCTGGATTCTCCAACCCCTCTAGTTTTGACTTTCTAAACTTTTCTCACTGAATCATACTTCTTGAATAGTATCTTCTAATCCTAAACTCTCCGATTACTTCTAAATTCCCTTACTACATCTACTACTATTGGATTTGAATTGACAATTATATCTCTGTGTTGATGTGGTATGGCAACATGAACTGATGTACTTACGTACGAAGTTCTACGTTGCATCTGACTGACTGAATGCTTCTTAAACATCTATGATCGAATACTTGTAACATACGAACATCTTCTACTCTTAACGGCTATGTTTCACAGCCATAAAGTAGGACGGAGCGAACTACTGCACAGTACACCCGTCCTTTGGTTAGCGAACGGATATCTCGCCTACGCCATAAACGGCGTAAATTGGCAAAAGCCAATCGAGCTTTCTGTATCCGAGCTGAGATTTCGTCAGTCACCAGGCTATTAGCACTGATGAGACTCCCCAGATAAGTGAAGCGGTCTACACGTTCGACTACTTCATTCCCTATCACTAGTTCAGGTGCCGATGCAACCCAATCTTGAAGCAACATTTTGCATTTCGAGGGTGAGAACCGCATCATAAACATGCTTGCATTGTTGCTTAAGGTGATCAGAAGACTCTACATTTTGTCAGTGTCTTCACGAAGTAGGACTATGTCATCGGCATATTTAAAGTCAATAAGCGAGCCACCTGGTAGAAGGTCTACTCCTGAAAATTCAGACGAGGATAACGTTATTTCTAAGAGCGTGTCTATAATAAAATTAAACAAGAATGGAGAGAGTGGACATCTCTGATCAATTTTGTTTTTATTTTTGTTTTGTATGAATTATTTAAGGATTTACCAATGAATTTAAGTGCTAAACCACAAGAACCAATTGCTTTAATTCGATATATTGTTGAACCAACAATTTATACTAAAATGAATGGAATTCAATCGAATCATCATTCTGATCCGATGATGATGATGATAGGCGGCGATCATCAACCGAATGCAAACAATTTTGTCTCATCAACTGAAGTAATTGTTCAGACGGCAGTTGAAGCAGCTCGTCATCTAGCTATAGATAATTCCAATTTAAAACAGACAGATGATAAATGTAGTCATCATTCTGCATCAGATTCAAGTGAGTATTGTCATTTTTTTTTTTATTGATTTGAGCTTTAAATTCACCATACATTTTTCTTTTGACACATTAGTTGAAACGATCAATCGATTAATGTTAGATCACCACTAGAAGAAACCTGGAAGCACTAAAAGACGGCCGTTTCGTCCTGATATTGGACTCATCAGTGGCAGTGCGCATCCACGACTCCTGCATCTCGCACGATTCGAACCCAGGAACTTCGGTGTTGTGCGCGAACGCCTAACCATTGGACCACCCACTTGTCTTCGGTAGTTACTGCCTACACTCGACAGGGTTCAACTCCACTGATCACGTGTTCTCACTAGAACTTCGAGAATTTCCTCACGAAGCTAGTTGTCACTAGTGAGCACATTTTACGATATTTTCAATTAGAGTTATGGAGATTAGTGTTTTCACACATTTGAAATCAATGGTGAGGCGTTCGCGCACAACACAGAAGGTCCTGGGCTCGAATCGTGCGAGATGCAGGAGTCGTGGATAAGCACACTGCCACTGATGAGTCCCATACCAGGACGAAACGGCCGTCTTTTAGTGCTTACAGGTTTCTAATGGTGATGGTCTAACATTGATCGATTGATGGTTTCAAAAGAAATGTGCAACTTGAACAATCTTCACAACCCCATAATGCAATTTTTTTTGCTTTTTGTATGATTAATAATTCTAAAGTGAGTGAATTTTCTTTGTAAAACCTGTAACAGTCAATTAGTAATAATAATCTTTGAAAATTAAAACTAAAAATGAAAAAGAATTTATGGTATGTAATTGATTGTGTAATCTTGTATCATAGAGAATCTACCAGAAGGACTAATTTTTAAAAAAAAATATTTTTAAAGGTGATTTGTTTTTTTGTTGTTGTTCAGATTAGTTCATTGTTAAACTAATTGAACTCAGTCAACAGTAACAAATATATGAATGAGTGTGTATATCTGTTACAAATTCTATGTATACTTCATTGCTGTTTGAATTGCTAGTGTAATCAAACGAGGACAGTAAGATATACAAACTACGTACGAGCCTAAATGTGTATCACTTTACCATAAAACATCCATTTGCAAAACAAGAGTATTATTCTTGGCTGTTTTATCCAACATGTCTTTTTGTTTGTTATTCAAAACACTTTGCATCTGGATCCGACAGTTCGTTTAGTGCGTAAATTCATGGTGACATTGCTGCATATTCACTGCATAATACTTGTAAACTTCATTGTAAGTAGTGTTTACAATGAATGAAAGTTATTGATACTAATCGAAATAGATTAGTGTTGAATTTCAATCTGGTTAAAAAAAAAAATGAATATTTTACATCATTGGTATTTTTGATGTTAGATAATGTTAATTTCATAGTTATTATATGAACTTAATATATGCCAAATTGATTGCTTGTTATCATACAGATGACATAGTTCTATTTGGTGAAGACGCTGACAAAATACAAAGTTTTCTCATTACCCTAAACAACAATGCAAGCATATTCGAGATGCAAAATACTGCTTCAAGATTGGGTTGCATTGACACCTGAAATAGTGATAGGGAGTGAAGTGGTTGAGCGTGTCGTCCGCCTCATTTATCTCGGGAGTTTCATCAGTGCTGATGACCTGGTTTGTGGCGAAAAATCTCTACACAGATACAGAAGGCTCGATTGGCTTTCGCCGAATTGCGTCACTTATGGCGTCGGCGAGATATCCGCCTGCTAACCGGACGTTGAGTGTACTGCGTAGTAGTTCGTTCCGTCCTACTTTATGGCTGCGAAACAGGGACGGTCAGAGTAGAAGATATTCGTAGTTTATCAGTATTCGACAATAGATGTCTTCAAAGCACTGCTCGGAACAACCGATTCAGCAATGTAATTGTTAGAAAACGAGTACTAGTTAGGGATGATAAATCATTAGATGAAGTATTGAAACTTCATCAGTTGATGTGGTTGGGACATGTGTTACGAATGACTAACCACCGACTGCCTCGACGAGCTATGTTTTGCAGTGTAGGGGTAGGCTGGAAGAAAGCTGGTGACGGCCAAACCAAAACATGCCACAAATACATGAAGTCACTGACAAGTAGACTAAGTCATGTTGGTAGATGTAGGCTATCTGGTTGGGGTCCGCGAGACGAAAGTCACCGATGGTTAGAGACATTGAACGACATTGATCAGAGTCGTTTAAAATAATGGCGCAGGTGAATTCACTCTTTGTGTTCTCTGAAATTCCAATAATTCTTAGTTTTAATGTTGTTGATAAGCACATAATTTATAACAAATTTCTATTTTGTATATTTTTTTTAAAATCTAATAATTTGCCATTGTTATTTATTAATATATTATACTATTAGAAATTTTTGAACGAATAATATCCACTGCCGGAAATTTATCCGATCATGTACAACAACAACTAATAACAACAACAACAACTGATACTCAAACTGCTAATTTCAATATATCCAATTCCGAAGAAATACAATATTCTTCTTCTAAAGAATTATTATCCACTTCTACTCCATCATGTTGTCATCAAGAAAATAATGGAAATGATGAGAATAAATCAAATTCATTGCTTTCTAGTGGTGGCAGTGGTGGTGATGGTAGTTTTACCACTTGTACAGAAGAAGATGATTATTCGTCATCATCAGAAAATGTAAACAATGACAACATGAAACAGAACAATTGCAAATCATTACATAATTCCATGAATATTAGTAATAATAATAATATTTCAAAGAAATCCGAATCAGATAATACTACTACTACTACTACTACTACTACAACACAATCAAATCATCATAGTATTGTTAATAAATCACATACTTATGTGAATAAAGATCCACGTCCTTATAAATGTAATATGTGTCATGTAGGTTTTCGTGTTAGTGGACATTTATGTAAACATTATCGTTCTAAATCACATATGTCAAATATTTTACAAATGGCTCAATTATCAACTAGTACAATTGAACGTATTTTACAAAGTCATATGAATAATCTTCAACTGATTAATCCAGATACTGGTGAATTGAGTATGCGTATATTGGAAAAGCTAATTCCACCATGTGAATTGTCAACAGTATCATCGATTATTGATTCTGGAACGAATAATGGACGACATAGTTAATTAAGAACAGAAAAAGGGAGGAGGAAAATTTGCTAAAAAGCAAAAAAAAGCAAACATTTTATCTGTGCTATTTTAACACCAAATTGTGTGTGTGATTACGGTTAAAATGATGAAAAGAAGATAAAAAAACGAGTTCGTTTTTTGTACATATGATCAAAAAAAATTTTTTTTTTCAAAATAAAACAGTGATACTTATTTTTTTTTGTGCAATAGTCTTATTGTTTTCATTGTTGCATAAATGATTTTAAACAGGTAGGAAAACTCCATTGATACACCCATTGTACGCATGGGACATCTCTTACTTACTTACGCCTGTTATCTCCCAAATGGAGCATAGGCCGCCCACCAGTTTTCTCCAACCAACTCTGTCCTGGGCTTCCCTTTCCAAATCTGTCCAATGTGTTTGTTCGTTCTTCTCATATCTTTCTCTATTTCTCGGCGTAATGTGTTCTTTGGCCTTCCTCTTTTCCTTTTGCCTTGAGGGTCCCATGTGAGGGCTTGTCTTGTGATGCAGTTAGGTGCTTTTCGTAGTGTGTGTCCTATCCACTAACTTCACCACTTCTTCCTGATTTCCTTGTCCAATGGAATCTGGTTTGTTTTCTCCCACAGTAAGTTGTTGCTGATGGTGTCTGGCCAACGAATCCGATGGGACATCTCTTACGGTAATCTAAAAAAATATTGATGATGATCTCAGAAGTATTCCTCTCCAATAGCCAGCCAGTCAAAAGAATAGAATATATTCTATTCTATTCTATATTACAATCAGTATGGCAATGCTCAAGAATTCTATTGGCGTTATGGTATTGATTCCAAAGTCCAAAATCGTGAACATTGAAAGCTTCAATGTTAGTCTTAGAATAACTGACTCGGTTTTGTAATTGCGTAAAAGCAAGATTTCCAAGAGTGTTAAGATGCATAATGCCAGAAGCATGTAAACATCATTGAACAAGATTATGTCGACAGCAAGAATTTATGATTTTTCGAGAAAGAGCTTCGAATCGCTCGTTTTGACATGATTGATTTTTTAATTAACTGCTTTAAAAGTTGGGAAAGGAACTACGGAATGATTAAGGGTGCTATTTCGTAAGCTCGCTCAAAGTATCTGGAAGAGGAATTGACTTATGGTTAACAAACTGATGCACCACATAAGACAACTGTTTCCATCAAATAAGAGTTCTCTCCCTAGATAGGAATCCTAATTAGTGTAGGGATCACTTTTCTGTCCTCTTATCTGTGGTACTGAAAAGGCGTAATGGGAGCACCATACTCAACATCGCAGCACATCTACCCCGTCATATTGTGTAGCCCTAACGCCTATAAGTTGAAACAAAGCATCAAGGGCTTTTCCATGTACTCCACGTTTGCGTGCAGCACTCGACGAAGTAAGACGGTTGTATAAATCGTCGTAAACCCATCAAAGTCAAACAACTTTGCGTTGAGATATGGTCAATAGACAACAAATTCGATTATTTAATCTCATTTTTAAACTAAGCATTACCGACGAACCATGTTAAATTTGGTATATATTAAATACAAAGACTATCGTGAGCAAACACCCGATTGATAACAGATATTCGATAACTTCATATAAGATATATTTAATTGAAATTGTATGTGGTTGACAAATGGATATTTCGCCTACGCCATAAATGACACGAGTTGGCAAAAGCTAATCGAAATTTATGTATCCGTGCAGAGATTTCGTCACACACCAGACCATCGGCACTGATGAGACTCCCGAGATAAGTGAAGTGGTCTACACGTTCGACTAATTCACTCCCTATCACTATTTCAGGTGCCGATACAAGCCAATCCTGAAGCAACATTTCGTATTTCGAGGGATAGAATCGCATCCCCCAACATGATTTCATTGTTGCTTAGGGTGGTCAGACTTCATCTTCCCCAAACAGGACTATGTCATCGGCATATTCTGCTAACAAGCGAGTTTCCTGGTAGAAGGTCAGCTCCTGAAAAGTCAGCTAATGCAAGTGTCATCTCTAAAAGCACATCAATGACGAAGTAAAACAAGAATGGAGAAAATGAACAGTCGTGACGGACGCCACTCGAGGTAATCAATTCCCACGACACTTCGCCATAAGCTCTCACTCGACCATTAGTGTTCAAGTAGAGAGCCTGCCGCAAAATTTCAACGGTGGTAACCGACGGTTAGAGACCTTAAACGACATAGCTCAAGATGGTTTACAACGACGCAGGTGTAACCACTCTTTGTGTTCTCTGAAATTCTAATCTTCCGAATTCTCCATCACCTCTATCTCTAAATTTATTTCACTGATTTATACTTCTCCATAACCGCTGATACTTCTACTATCTCTACTACTGTGGGATTTGAATTGACAGTTGCGTTCTCTGAACTAAATTGGTATGGCAACCTGAACTGACGTACGTATGTACGAAGTTCTACGTCGTGACTAACTAGCTATGTGGTATGATGAATTCAATGTTCACCAAATCCACTGGACGATTATATCTACGGATCAAAAATTTATTCTCTTTGATAAATTTGAATGATACAATAAGATGGAATGCATCAGAACTATGTAATAACTTCCCATGTTTATTGCGATCACCTGTTGAAAACTTGATCGTGTCAATCGAGGCAGATTTAACATTTGAAATTAAATTAATCTTCGAGATTTCCCAATTTGTCAGTTTTAATTAAATAACATACTTGATACAATAGTGAATGACTTTAATCACATATGGTGGTGACTTGGACGCAGAAAATCAATCAGCATCGGAATTCTTTCAGAATGTTATTGGCTTCATCGTAATAAAAAAAACAATTTTCTATCATGTCTATCTAGTTGTAAAAGCAAATGTCTCATTCTTCAAACAAATGTCACTGAGAGTAGTTTTATCACCGATAAAAAAAGACTAAATAAGTCATCCAATTAGGTGATATTTTGTAGCTTATACTAAGTAAGTCCTCGACTAATGTTTAGTTTTTCTTTGTCATCTATATATATATGATCGAGTTAGTTCAGTGAATTACCTTGGTTACAAGTTATCGAAATCTCTTTCCTAAACAATCATAACATGAATGTTAACCAGTATTTCAGAGTTTCTTTCATTGGGTAATCAGTGTGTTGGATTAGATGTAGTATATCACCAATAAATTTGAATCTCCACAACAACAAGCACCAAAAACTACGTAAATATAACACTATTAAGGCAATGGTATTATCACATGATCGACAAGACTATTACTACTAATCTAATATAGACAGACAGATACAACACAGAACTTTGTACATAACTACATCAGTTCAGATTGCCATACCACGTCAGCACACAGAGACGTAACTGTCAGTTCAAATCCAAGAGTGATAGTGATAGTAGAAGTATTAGCAGTAATGCAGACGATTAGGGAGCGAAGATGTGATTCGAGAAGTATCATTCAGTGAGATAAATCTAGAAGGAGAAAGATAGAGATTATGAGGAATTCAGAAGGTTAGAATTAAAAAGCACACAAAGAGTGGATGCACATGTGCCATTGTGCAAACGATTCTACTAATCTAGTATCTTCTTTATAGAGATTTCGTTAGTCGATTTGTATGAGTGTATTCACTAAATTCTTAAACATGTATCACATGACTTATCAAATCTGCTAATCATCATCATAATAATAACGAACCTTAATTAAAAGCAATACACGTTTGAATCAGAAGCGTTGAATGCTACAAGCAAGCTCTAGGCAGAAATGAAGTAAGAGTCACAAGAAAGAAGGCAAGATCCATATTATTATTATTTACAATAACTTTCATATTGATTAGTGATTTTTATTCATAAAGAATGAGGTAATAATAATACAATAAGCTTTTTTTTGTTCATTTTTACAAAACCACAAAAACATAAACAAATGAACTGCATAGAATATATCTGTGTCATTGAAATGATGATGATGATGAGATAGATATAAAGCATTCAGGGATAATAAAATTAGGCAGACGGGCAAGGTTTGGTATGTTAGTTAGTTAGTAGTTCCGCAAGAGACGGAGTTGGAAAGAAACGAAAACAGAATGAACAGTAGTAGGGAATCAAAGTTGATCACCATATCGTTTAACGCTGAAAATAAAAACAAAGAAACAAACATGATATCATGAGTTTGTTAACACAATCACGATAAATACTATAAAACCATCATCATTACTACTACATATCTATAATACACTATGAATTTACACGTTTGAAATCATCAATCAATCATTGTTAGACCACCACCATTAGAAACCTGGAAGCACCGGACGGCCGTTTCGTCCTGGTATGAGACTCATCAGTGGTAGTGCGCATCCACGACTCCTGCACCTCGCAGGATTAGAAACCGGGACCTTCGGTATTGTGCGCGAACGCCTAACCATTGGACCGCTGGGCCGGCATCCAACGGTGTTAATGTCTAACTCTGATTGATCTAGGGATTGATAAAGACAGGTCAAGACAACCCTCCTAAAAATCTACTTAACAATAAAAAAAAGCCAAGAGTACTAGAGTGGTGGATATTTGATGTATGCCTACACGTCTTAGTAATATTGCCGTTCTGACACAACTGTAATTATAAAAACGCGAGTCGCTGTCACAATTCATTTTGTCAATTTAAAAAAATTGGTCGATACAATTATCGGATTGATTACAAATAAAAAAAAAGTCGATACAATTATCGAATGATTTAATCAATTAATCAATAATGCTTGTAGAATGAATTTGTGCGTAGGTGGTAGGCGATGCCCAAGCATACACGTACGTATATATACTAGCTCATCAATCAATCATAAAAGTATAATGGTAAAGATAAACTGTTGCCGTAAAAAAATGAGGCTATGTGAAATAAATTAATGAAATGGTTCAAGCAAACCAGTTAGCTAGACAGCCACTTAAATGTTGCCCATCGCAATGCAGCTTGGAATGATAGCCAAAAAGCTATGAAAACAACAGTGTTATCTGTCAGGTAGGGTAAACCATTAAGTTAGAGAAAAGCAGTGGATTTCAGTAATATCTATTAGACTGATAGATATTCTAAAACTCATCCTGTATGGCTCTGAACATAATGAGCAGTGGAGCCACCTTAAACACAGGCTGACAAAAAGCTTACTCCGTGGTCAAGAGCAGTTGTGGGTGGAAAAGGCAGTGATGATAGGTAACAGTAGACAACTGTTCAGATTTATCAAGGGAACTGGTATTGGGAATTCGATCTCGGAAAAGGATCGGACTATTATTCATTCTCAATCCGGGAGATTGAATCGATGGGCGAGACACTCTAGGGAACAGTTCAACTAGCCTTCGACCACACTTCGGTTACCCACGATCGCTAGTCAACCTGAATGGCAGGTTGGTGTAAGTCGTCCGACTCGCAACAAGGTTGATAAGGCGATAGGCAATCTAAGGCGAGAGAAAACAGCAAACCATGAGAGGCTAACCCCTGCGGTTTTGAAGGATGGTGGTCCAGTTTTAGCAGTTAGATTAACTGATGTCTAAGGTAGAATCTGGTAACTGTACGTAGTCTCATCCGACTGGTTTCAATCATTGATTGTCCCGATCTATATGAGAAAGGACAAAAGTCCTCTCGTGACAATCACAGAAGAATCAGTTTGACTAATGTAGTATCTAAAATATTGGCTTAAATACTACTTCGACGCCCAACTAGAGCTTGTGAAGAGCAGACTCGAGAAAATCGGGGTGCGTTCAGACCTTGACGTGGATACTTAGACGCCTAAGTATAGCTCGTGAACAGCGAACTAGAGAACACTAGGCTGCTTTCAGTTTTGGACGTAGATGTATAGATCACATATTCTAACTACGTCAGGTTCTAAAACGGCGTCCAACAACAGATGTATTCCTTTACCTTAAAAGGCACATTTGTCTCTGTTAATCTTGCAGTGTCTGTCATTGAAAGAAGTACACTAACCTTATACTGGTCGAGTAAGAGCTTATAGAGAACTGACATCGGAATTAATTAGCTCAAGTGATGTTCATCACGACTACTCACTTTCTCCATTCTTATTCAACTTCTTCATTAATGTGCTTTTTTAGAGACAACACTTGTATCGTCTAACTTTTCAGGAGTTGAACATCTATTAGGAGACTAGCTTGTTGATGAAATATGCGGATGACACAGTCCTGTTTGGTGAAGACGCTGATAAAATGCTGAGTCTTCTAACTACCCTAAGCAACAATGAAAGCATGTTTGGGATGCGATTCTCTCCCTCGAAATGTAAAATGTTGCTTCAGGATTGGCTTGTATCGGCACCTGAACTAATGATAGGGAGTGAAGTAGTCGAATGTGTAGACCGCTTCACTTAGTTCGGGAGTCTCATCAGTGCTGGTGGTCTGGTGTGACGAAATCTCCGCACGGATACAGGTTTCACTGGTTTTTGCCAACATGCGTCAATTATAAAGTAGGCGAGATAAAGGTCTACCAACAAAAGAACAAGTGTACTTCGCAGCCGTTCGCTCCATCCTACTTTACAGCTGTGAAACACAGCCAGTAAAAGTAGAGGATATTCATAGTTCATCAGTATTAGACCATAGGTGTCTTCGAAGCATTGCTCGTATATCCTGGGACCATGGAGTAAGGAGCGCTGGCGTTAGGAAAAGAGTATTAGTTAAGGATGGCAGATAGATCGATGAAGTGGTGAAACTTCATCAGTTGAGGTGGTTGGGACATGGGTTACGAATGCCTAACCACCGACTGCCTCGACGATGGATTTTCTGTGAGAAAAGGAGTAGGTTGGAAGAATTCTAATTGCAGTCAAACCAATAACATGGCACAAATCTATGACTGAACTGACTGCTATAATCTCTGTTACTATGGGATTCGGAATGGTAATTCCGTATCGGTTTGTGTCAATGTGGTGTGGTAACTTGAAATGAGTTACGTACATACTGTGTTCTATGTTGGTGCTAACTGACTGACGATTACCCAGTGCGACGCATAGAAGTTTATCGGTTTAAAGTGGTTAACAAGACTCTGTTCAAATACACAGTGTTTGAATTCTGGGTTCCTAAACTAATGGCTTAGTGTCCAGATGAGCAAAAAGTGATACGAATGTACATATATATATACGCTTTGTCACTTAATGTGTACAAACGTTCGTTAGCGCACCACTTAAAATAGACGAGGAAGATATTCATGGCGTGAAAAACTTTCATTTTTATCACTATTTTAGTTTGAAGAATTAAGCGATAGTCATTGGTTACGTCAAGTTTCAACTGAATTACATCTCTCCAGTATCAGTTCAAATAAAATGATCGATATAGTTATGATACTTTGAAGTAGACCCATTCGGTATCTAAATTAGTGATGTTGCTGCACAGTCCGATTTGTGTTGAATACTGTGCAATTGACAAGAGGTGTATTCATATGAACGGATTTAATGATGAATTACTATTCACAACACAAAAAATGAATATTTAATTGGACTAGTTGAACATTTTTTAGATGTTAAACAAGCCTAATACTAAATTACTTTAAAACATAATATAAGTCGGTAGGAGTTGAAACATTTTCTTAGTCAAAGTCTTTTGTCCAATCGGCGGTGAATAGAAGCTTTCTAGAGGTGTATAGAAAAATGTGTCATTACTATTCAGTGTTTCCGGAATTTTAATGAGGATCAAGGTTATATGAAACTAAAAAACACACGGGATGTTTTATAGATAACTATCACCGGAGGTTAGCATTTACCCACGTTTCGCACCTTCTCTTTGAAGCTTGAGTTTAAGTGTAGCAGTGTAGCAGTCTGAAGTTATAAGAAGCGGCTAGGAAATCAAGTGTTGAAGCGACAAACATATCGGAATTCGTAAAATGTTCCAAACCTTTAAGCAAACTGTGGTCGTTACAGAAATGTTAAAGTTGGGTTCTGATTACGACACTAAGTTAGCTACTTAGCTCTGACTTGCCCCTCATCTCAAATATTAAAATATAAAACATAGAGATCGAAATTAATAACATTTTTCAGGTTTGATTTTACAGATAGATATGTTAGGCACCTACTAGCCAATTTGATCTCTCTGCTGTTACGTGTATGAGGGCGGTTGTCACTTCCCGGCTGCTCACACCGTGGAAAGTTGATTCTTGAGGGACCTAAAAGGAAGATAGATTAGTATTGGTCATAGAGACCTGGGAGCGTGAGCGCAGAGTCCAAGGAACAACTGCTTGAGGCCGGTCACGCACGGCCTTTTTATGAGAGGATTTTTGAGTATTAGCTCCGCTCTTAAAGGTCCTTAGTGGGCACCCTTACCGACGGAGACGGAAATCCGTAAGGTAGGGTGAGGTGTGACATTTTTAGGGTAGATCTCTTCTAACCCTTCCTTCCTTGTGAGAAGGCAGCATCGCTGCAGATGCTGGTTATTTGACGGAAATTAAATTTACAATCACAGAAACATGTATAATTCTGATATCTAGAAAATAAAATTTCGAACCTTGAAACATAAGATTGTTAACAGAAAATCTTAAAACTAAATATTATAAAGTTAAAGCTGAATTTCGCATAAAATATCTTATTCAAGGTAACACCAACGTACCACATCTGAAGGAAAAATTGAGCGTTTTGAATTTGTTCAGGAGTTCCAGTTATTGTTATGATACGATCTTCAACACCGGGTTCTTGTTTACTAATTTTTATATCAGCATTTGACTCATGCCGAACTTGATTGATACGACAACCAGATCTACCCATAATCGCACCAATCATCTAAAATAAAGCAAACAATGTTACCACCTAGTCCTGTGAAATAAGGGAAACATGTAAGAATAAAATTGAATGGACAAACCTTGTTGCTAACGGAGACTTGCGTACTTGTAGTCGGGGTTAAAATGCTCATTGCCATACGATTAGGTAAACTGGAAAAAACAAAAGAAAAAAAATGATGAAAATCGTATGAATGAAAATCAGATAAATTGGAAATGAAAATCGAAAATTCAGTTTCAAAACCAAACCATCAAATAAATGTCATAAAACAAGGCAGGAGCAGAAAAGCCGAACACAAAACACATCACATGATGAGAATTCACAGGAAACGAAAAAAAACGACATACCGACGAAAAATACGATTATCCTACTTACAACCAGAAGACAAAGAAAAACGCAAAAACGACGTCCGTTAAAACAATACAAATAACCTAAGT